>LNAC01000077.1:2805561-2855752 GCA_002007465.1 Ailurus styani | reverse complement strand
TTTTTTTTTTTTTTTTGAGAGAGAGAGAGAGAAGGAGACTCCACGCCGAGTATGGAGCCTGATGTGGGGCTCCATCTCACAACCTTGAGATCATGACTTCAGCGGAAGTCAAGAGTCAGATGTTTAACCAACTGAGCCATACAGGCGCCCCCAGGAATTATGTACATTCTTAATAGTTTTAAGAATCTTCTCTGGAAAACTACATAATAACCCACTGAATTTGTGACTGTAACTGTAATCTGTAAACTGTAACCTGTAACTGCTCACAGGACATTGTCACCTGGGGGTCCCTAGAGGTCCTAAAACTCAGAATGTCCCAAAATGACCCCTATATTTTTTGCCAGACCTCCTCTTCCCAGAGTCCCTGCCTTATTGGGAGCATACGCACTTCCCCAGTCACCTGATAGCGGCCATCCATTTTTTCCCTTTCTCCACGGCCTCTTTTATTCAACCAAGTCTTGTTAATTTCTCCTTCTAAATGTTTCTTCAGCATTTTGCCTTAAAGTCGGATGACACTAGCACTATTTCAGCTTGGGGCTTGTTATTTGCACTGATTTTCAACCTTCTGTGTCCTCATGTTCCAGGAGTTTTCTTTCATAAATAGAATGTGGCTGCATTTAAAATTTTAAATCAAATCTGAAAATCTGTCTTAAGTCAGTATAATTATTTACATTTTTGGTATTTGACTTAAATAGATCATATTTTTGCGTACTTTCCACATACCTTCCTTTTTTGCCTATTTTTCTCCTTTCCTGCCTTCTGTTAGATTGCTTGAGTTTTTTGAAAATTGTACATCTTGGGGCATCTGGCTGGTTGGAAGAGCACGAAGCTCTTGAAGTCCAGGATACTTAACATCTTACATACATACATTTATTTATTTCTAAAGATTTTATTCATTAGAGAGAGAGAGAAAATGAGCAGAGGGAGGCAGAGGGAGAGGGAGAAGTAGACTCCCCACCGAGCAGGGAGCCTGACTTAGGGCTTGATCTCAGGACCCTGAGATCATGTCCTGAGCCAAAGGTAGACCCTTAACCGACTGAGCCACCCAGGTGCCCTGTAACATCTTACATTTAATTGTTTTTTAAATTCTGGAAAATTCTTGGGGGCATCCACCTGGCTCAGTCAATAGAGCATGTGACTCTTGATCTTGAGGTCATGAATTCAAACCCCACATTGGGTATGGAGTCTACTTAAAATTTAAAAAATAAATAAAAATAAAAATAAAATAAATTCTGGGAAGTTCTCATTTATCTCTTCAGTTCTCTCCCATTTTCTCTACTCTGGCCTTCTGGAATTCCTCTTAAATATATGTTGACCGTTCTACCATCCAAGTCTCTGTATCTGTTTTTTTGCTGCTTTATCTCTTTAATGATCTTAAATGTTCTCATTTCTTAGTCTCAGACTGTTTTATTATTTCTGATTTTGGGGATAATGCTACTCTTTTTTGGTCTCTTCCTCTTGGTGGTTTAGTTCCTTACGTGGTTTATAACTTCGGGTTGTGAGCTCATCTTCAGGAAGGACTCCACTTTAAGGTGTTGTGTCTCGGGTTGCGAAAGTATCCCTAAGAGTAGTCTGCTTCTGGTAGGGCCATTGGTGTTTCAGTGGTCCTGGCTCAGTTTTGTTTTGTTTTTGTTTTTGTTTTTAAGATTTTATTTATTTATTTGTCAGAGAGAGAGAGAGCTTAAGCAGGCCCCTTGTTGTTGTTGTTGTTGTTTTAAGATTTTATTTATTTATTTGACAGAATGAGAGCACAAACCGGGGGAGCAGCAGGCAGAGGGAGAAGCAGACTCCCCGCTGAGCAGGGAGCCCGATGCAGGGCTAGATCCCAGGACCCCGGGTTCATGACCTGAGCCGAAGGCAGGCGTTTAACCGGCTGAGCCACCCAGGCACCTTCTGGCTCAGTTTTTATGTTCATTTCTCAGTTTGGCACCTCTTCACCACTCTGTGAGTGTCAAATCAGATTCATATCCATCGGTGGGCTAGCTTAGTAGGTTAGCTTCTTATAGGTGACCTATCCTCCAGAAGAGCCTTGGAGAAATTGCCAGCTTCTTGTTGCTTTCCTAAACTGGGCAGCCCTTTGAGGCTCTCATCTTGGTATTGGGGCTCACAGCCACAGCCAGCCATTAAAACCACTTCAGATGTGGGTTCAAAAGTCCATGGATCATTCTGGTGCCAGATCCACTTACCGTTCATGTTTCCATTTTTCTTGTCATTTCTGGCACATGGGGTATTTCTCTTTCTTTCAAATTTGGCTGTGCGTTTAAGGATATCTGTTATCTAGTATTTCTGTGTGATTGTAATGGGAAGGGGAAGCTCTTTCATAATAATTCAGTCTCCTGTATTGCTGAAAGATCAAGCCCATATTCTTAGCCTAGTGTATGAAGCCCTTCATGATCCAGCCTCTGCCTGTCCTGCATAAACTTAGCTCTTTAATTTGTTTTGTTTTTTGGTTTTGTTTTTGTTTTGAGAGAGCATAGGTGAGAGAACAGGGGAAGAGGCAGAGTATTATAAGCAGACTGAGCATGGAGCCTGACACAGGGCTGGATCTCACTGCCCCAAGATCATGGCCTGAGCCAAAATCAAGAATTGGACGCTTAACTAACTGAGCCACCCAGGAGCCCCTGCATAAACTTAGCTCTTAAATTTTGCACTTCAGCCAGTTGAACTCTTTGCACACTGTGTACTGTGATGTTTGAAAAAAGCTTAGGTTTTAGAGTCTACCTGTTAGTTTTGGAACCTGTCTTCATCCTTTTGTAACTTGTGATTTCGGTCCAGTTACTATCTCTGTGCCTCAGGTGTTCTCATCTGTAAAATGGCAGCACCAGGCATATAGTAACCTAATCCCTGATAACTCCCTCCATGGACGTTCTCTCCAGTTGGCCACACTCTCAGACCTCTGCACCTTTCCACATGCTCGTTCCTCCTGGGAAGTGCTTGTCTCCCTGTGACTTCCTTCCTTGATCCCCCTTGACAGAGTGGCCATTGCTCTGTCTGTGCGTGGGGTCTCTTTCTACAGTACTTATCACTCTCTGGGTGGCTGCTTGTTTATATGTCTCTGTACCAGACTCTGAGCCCCTTTTGAACAGGGTCTTGTTTTTCTTGGTGTTTGTTCTGTCCGTCACTTGGTGGCTGCTCAGTATTGCCTGTAAAGTTGAACTGCATTGAATTTCGAATAGAAGCAAGCTGGGAGTGGCAGGAGACACCAATGCAGAGAGAGAGAGAGAGCAAGAAGTTTGTCTTTTTGGCAACTTTTATGCCAAGTTGATGGCAGTGTGGCAGGGACACAAGGTAGCAGTTCTCAATCTAGCTGCTGGTGCCAGAAACTTAAAGCAAGACAGCAGCCAGAAAAAGCCACGGAATCCTGCAAATTAAAGTGGTTTCTGGCCTTAAGGATGCATGCCCACATTTTGTCCCCAAACTTGGCTTCTCCAAGTGCCAGGCGGAGTAGTACACACTAATTATAATCCCTAGTGGACCCCAAGAACCTGTAAGTTTAGAATAAGCCTGTAGTTCTGAAAAGGGCAGTTGCTTTAAGAGTGGATGATTCTGTGCCGGGGCCTCCAAGAAGACCACGGTATAAAAGCTCTGGTGTTCAGAGCTACGTGTCACCTATGCCCATGACTTAGAGCCCAGTTCAGGTTTCTACCCCTTAGAAAGGGTGGCTTGGATAGGCCTGGGCCAGAGCTAAACAGACCTGTGCTGGCCCTCTTTGGCTTTGCCTGGATGCTTGGGACTCGTGGGACTCTAAAACAGGAATAGCTTCAGAAGAGAAGGAACCTGATCTTTGAAGATCTCCGGAGGGTGTCTGGCAGACAGTAGTCTGGTGGGAAGGATGAGCAGTGACTGCACTGACTCCCCTTGGCTGGGGCTTCAGGAATAAAACCTAAGCTCAGGGAGGCACAGGGCTAGGGGTTGGTGGACAGCTCGGCCAACACCCCCAGTTCTTTTCGTTCTTTCCTGACGACTCAGTCTGTAGCCGTGAATTAAGCACCTGTGTGCTCACTGCACCAGTGTACTGGGCCCTCCTGCTGAAGACACCGAAACAGTAACAACAGAGTCCCCCTCCTGGGGGACTAGTCGGAGAGAATTTCTAGTACACAGGGAGCTGCAGCCGACCATGGGAGACCAATTCCGAGTGGTGCTGCCCTGTGCAAACCTGATCCTCTCAACAGCCTAGTGCTCCTGCTTTGGGCGGTTTGGATCACCGGTTTATTTTTTCTTGGATGATTTGCTAGCACTGTTACAGACCAGTCTGAGATGACTAGGGCCACCTTTTAGGTTTCTGAGGAATGGCCCCAAATGTATCTTTATGAATTTGTTCTTCCTTCCGTGTCTTTACATAATGGCATGTTAGTTTTACAATAGCACTTGCTGGTCTCCTGGGGGCAGATCACCAACCAGCAATTGCTGCTTTTGAGGCATCAAGGATTTTCCTGTGGACTCTCAGATTGTTTCTTTGCCTTTTCTAATCTGACTCCATTTTTCTGGGAGAGTACATCTCAAAGTGATTGCTGAATCAGGATCTCTGGGAGTGGGCCTTGGATTCTGTTCTTGAGGATTGGGGAAAAATGGAACGAATTGAGGTCTGGAGCTGTTACAGGTGGATTTATGGATAGGGACTCCCAAGTGGGTTAGGTAGTCTGTAGTCTCAGGTAGTTGTGGAAGCTCCACTAAGTCATAAAGGTCCCAAGCTCCTTCCAGGTCCTTGCTCTGTCATTCTTAGGGTGTGACTGTTGTTCTCTTTGTCCAACATGGCTGCCATGGGTCTAGCTGTCCCATCTGCATTCCAGGCAGCAGGATAGAGAAAGAGGAAAGGGTGACATCTCCCCTCCCTCCCTTTTAAGGCTACATCAAGAGTGTCTTCTGCCTCTACAACTTTCTGTGACTGAGGGGAAATTATTTAATATCTCAGAGCCACAGTTACCTCATTTGTGAAATGGGCATGATAGCACTTACCTCAGGGGGATGAGGATTAAAGAGGATCGTCCAGTGTCTGGCATAATGCCCAGGCCATGGCGAGTGCTCTCTAAATGGTGACTGCTGTTGCAGCACATTTGACACCATTCCCTTCCCCTTACCTGCATGGTCTCTGCCCTGCTTCTCGTCTTTCCCTTTCCTTTTCTCTGACACAATTTGCCCTCTATTCCTACCTTGCCTTCCCCCTACATCCCTCTCTTTTCTGCCCCTCATTTTCCTGCTGCCCTTCCTGTGGCCATCTTTACCCCCTACCACCTTGTACCACCTCATCCTTGTGTTGTTTCTGTCCCTCTATCTTCATGGTGTCCCGAATTAATGGCAAATCGTTGTATTGCAAGGACCAGAGAGGTTAGAGGTGGTGACTGGCCTTTGGACTGCAAGTCAGCGATGAGTAAGTTAAGAAAACATGTTTAATTGGCTTATTCATGAATCAATTGCAAATTGCATTTGGCAGTTGGTAAGCAGAGATCAGAAAGAGCAGTGGCTTAAACCAGTAGAAGTGTATTCTCTGTTAGGTTTTTAAAACCTGTGTGGCTTCCAAACCCAGGGCTGCATCATGGTCTAAGATAGCTGCGGAGCTCCAGCCATCACGTCAGGTTTTCAGGAAGGAGGATGGTGAGGGGAGACAGAAAAGACCTATGCCAAGCTGTCTTTCTCCCTCTTCAGGAGTTTTCTTGGAAGCCCCCACCCCACCCCACAATAGCTTCCACTTCCCTCGTTGGCCTCCCATAGCTGCAGGGGAGGCTGAGAAGTCTTTTAGCTGGACGTGTTGCAGCCTGAAATAATATCCAGATTCTATAACTAAGGGGGAAGGGGAAAGTAGATAATGGGTTAACAACTTGTATGGGGAAAGTCTGCCACAATTCATTCGGCATGAATTTAGCACCTAGTCTGCTAGTTATTGGGACCAGCCAGGAAGTCCCCATTCCAGGGGGGTGACACAGATAGGTAAACAAGCACAGCCAGAGTAAGGGTCATGGAAAAAGAGGGGTGGCGTGAAGGAAGACACAAGCAAGTGCACGTCCCACACCTCACACGCCCGCTGGGCCACCCAGGCATTCTTCTGAGTTTGTCACACCAGCCTCCTTCTGTGCCCTCTCCACTGCTCACTCTTGCTTGTATCACCGTCATCATCGTTGCTGGGGTTGTTTTTGCCCCTTCATTCTGGGCCCGGCAGCAGCCCCTAGGACCTGAGGAAGTGGGAACAGTCAGCAGCTGAGCAGGAAGCTCTGGGCTGAGGCCACCCATCTGAAGATCCGGGTCGCAGGCCCACAGGCAGTTAGAGGCATAGCGGCTGGCATACGTCCCACTCTCGGGCAGGTGTGACCCTGCCAGGAGACATGGCTCCAGGAACGGGGTCAGCACTGGGACGGGTGTTACTCACCAGGCCCCTGGCCTCGGCTACGCTATGCCCTGTTCCTGGCAGCTTGTCGTAAAATGAAACCTTTGGAGGACTAAAATCCTTCTCCCGGTCCCATAAAATAGGCATTAATATTTCATCTGCTTGAAGTGATCAGGTGTCTCTTTGACCTGTGGTCTCTTTGATTTTGATCCCAGGGACACCACTTGCCCTCTCCTCTCCTCTGCCCCTTGCCCAGCTTCCTGTGGGAATTCAGGGAGGCCCCGGGAAGCTTGCTGCCAAGATTGTTTTTAAAGGTGTATTCTGGCCCTTAAGGATGTAATCATTCAGGGATTACTAATGGGTTAAAAGGTTGTCATTTATGACCCAGGACACTCCTTATGTGCTTGACCGTGACCCTGGGCAAGTGACTTAACTCGGCTCTCCTCGGTTTCCTCATCTGCCAAATTGTGATCCTGGTTGTTCTAGAGATTAAGAGCCACGTGGGAAGCACTTGGCCCATGTCAGTTCTTGTGACTGCTCTTCCCCATGGTCCTTGGAACGATAGATTGGGGCCAGAGCGTGGGAGGCCTTGGATGCCACATGAAGGAGTTGGATTTTCTTTTTTCGGCACAGTGAGCTGCGGGAGATTTGTGGGCAGGGCTGTGACAGATCATGTCTGGGCTTAAGAAATATCCCCGGCAAGAGGACGGAGGCTGGACTGCAGCAAGGGAGTGCCTAGGGGCAGTTCCAGGTGGGGGCGCACAGGGCCCGAGCAGGCAAAGTCAGGGAAAGGGGACAAAGGATGGTTGAAAAGTCAGTAGTGAGGGAGGACCTGATACCCGTGTTTCAGCCCTTGTGACACAGGGATGACGTCCCACTGACAGGTACAAGGAATGGCGGAGGAGTTGCAGGGGGAGGCAGCAGGAGAGGACGTGAGCACTTGCCACCTTCTGGGCACGAGGAGCAGGGCTGCCTGGGGCCCGACCCAGGGATCGCTGGGTTTGGGAGGTGTGACGGGGACCTGTGAGGCCTCTGTGTGGTGTTCAGGCAGTCAGCAGGTGAGAAGCCCGGGGCAGAGATCTAAGGATGTGGTCACAGTGTGTGAAAACAACAGTGATGGTTTGTGCAGCGAGCAGGGGAGCGATCCAGGGACAAAACCAGGGAGGAGTGTGTTCGAGGGAGGGCCATCATTTTAAAGGCTGATGAAGGAAGAGCCAACAGCAGAGTGGGCAATCCCTAGGAAGGCTGGAGAGAGAGGCAGAGCCTGGATCAAGAACGCCCTTGTATGTCCCAGCCAGGGGTTCGTTCTTAGGGTAGCAGAAAGTTTTTGAGGAGTTCTAAGGATGGAAGTAGATAGGATTCAGTTTGTGATTTCAGAAGTCATTCTGACTGCAGGCTGGGGAGGGGGCAAAGAATGGAGGCAGGGGACCCTCTTAGAGGACTGTTGTAGTAATTCCTTTGAGGTGAACCAAGGAGGTATTTGGCACTCGGATGAACAGTACTTGGTTCATTGGGTAATTGGACTGTTTCGATCTTGGGGGCTCCTTAGGGGATGTGGGAATACCTTCAAGGAGCCTAACTTCAAGGTTGAGATGTCAACCAAGAACCCACCCAAACATAAACCAGGAAGGCGATAACAGAATCCATCTCACTGCTCACCTCACAGCTGGAGTTTCTTGGTTGACTGTGAAGGTCCTGTAATTCCTCAAGGTCAAGGATAAGGCTTCAGAATGGGTGGCCCTGCAGATGAGAGAAAGAGACAGGCCCTTGCAGAAAGGTTGCTACAGTCTTTCTGTCCCACCTCTGGGAGAGCCGGGAAGCCCAGCAGCCCCCTGGGGGCCCTGGTCCTTCTGCCCCTCTCCCCCAGGTGGCTTCTCCCAACCTTGCATGTGCATGTTTGTTGGGAGGTGGGGAAGCCAGGCCCCTCCTAGGCCCAGATCAGTTTCAGCCGCACGGGAGGGTGGTCAGCGCTTTACCTCCTGTGGCCCTAGGCTCTTAGCTCCCAGCTTTGGGCTGCTAAGCAAAAGGTAGCATTGCATCAGATGCTGCTCCTCACGAGGCCCCAGGGGTTGCCTCGGGTGAGCTCACAGGCTGATGTCATCTCTCTGACTTGTGCTGAAATTCTGCTGCCAGGCCTGTTACGGTGTGTGCCTGGCTTCTGGGACCCGAGTCTAGGTGTCAGCAGGCTGTCCTCAGTTTATCCTCAGGATGAACTTTAGTCATTTTACCTTGTTTTAATGTTGAAATGTCTGTTTATATAAAAATACCCCGTGGACAGGTGAGACAGGTATAGGACCAAAAGCGACTGGCTGGCTATGGGACCGCAGCCCCACTCCCCTGCGGTGCAAGTAAGGGTGATCAGTTTCCTGTGTATTCTCCCGAAATTTTCCATGCACAGACTCAAGTGTATATATGTTTCCTCTTCTCCTACCCCCTGTGGCAGTGGGGAGCACACTAGGGAGGGAAAAATAATGAAACAAGATGGGATGGGGAAGGAGACAAACCATAAGAGACTCCTAATCTCACAAACAAACTGAGGGTTACTGGGGGGTGGGAGGGTAGGGATAGGGTGGATGGGTTATGGACATTGGGGAGGGTTTGTGCTTTGGTGAATGCTGTGAAAGATGTAAGCCTGATGATTCACAGACCTGTACCCCGGGGGCAAAGAATAAAAAAAATAATAATAATAGATTGTTCGGACACCTGGCTCTTCGCTTAAGTATATCTTTGACCTCTTTCCCCATCAGCAGGTACAGATCCACTGCATTCCTTTTTTTTTAAATCCTTTTAATTGTACATATGATACATGTATAGTTTAGCCAGTAATTTTCCAGCAGTGCATTAGATTTGTCACGTAAACTGTGGCTGATAGAACATTCTTAGAGCTGTTTTCTGGTGTGATCCTCCTAGCCCTATGAGGAAGACAGACCAGAAGAAATTTTTTGCAGCTCAGGATACTCTGTGAGCAGTGAGGAGGTGAGAGAGGTTGGTTCTTGTTTAATGAAGAGTAAATGAAGTAATGAAGAGTCTCTCCTCTGAGAGACTCTGATTGTTTGGGGAGCAAGGATTGAGAGGTTCGTACAGATCTACCCGGAAAGGACTTGGGAAGCAGCATCTGCGGAATGAATGTGGCAGGCGGTTGGTGTCGTGGGGCTAGCTTCCCCAAAGAGGGTGGAACTTGAGCCAAACCTCTGAAAGAGATGGGGGTAGGAATGAGACCAATAAAAAAGGGAGGGCATTTCAGGTAGGATAGTGCGTGAGCAGAGGCATGGAATTGCAAACATGGCCAGGGTTCAGGGCCCCGGGCACTCTTGCTTCCCCATCTAGCCTGGTCTCGTCATTCAGGTAGCAGATGTGTTCACAGGCCTGCTCTGTGCTCAACCCTTTTGGGTTCCAGAGAGCAGCAGAGCAATTCTGTGACTGCTCAAACTCGAGCCAGGAGACACTGTATGCATGACAGGCAAAATTAGTTGATGTTGCCAGGGGTCAGACTAGTGGTTCCTGACTGGGAAGGGGCCTGAAGAACCTTCGGGGGTGCTGGAAACGTTTGGGATCTTGAGCTGAGTGATGAACTTGTAGTAATATATATAAATGTGAGACTTTACGGAGCTACACGCAGAAGATTAATGCAAACCACACCCTGTAACCATGTGTATGTTATATTCCTGTTATAAAGCAAGGAAAGAAGCAAATAAATAAATAGCACATCCCCAGAATAAATCAGTGAGTAAAACGCAGTAGCCAGAAAGTGTGGGAAGGGCTGTGCTTGCGGAAATACAGGGACCTTAGGAGCGCATTGCAGGAGGCTTATCTGAGGAGGTGTTCTATCTGCTGAAATTTGAAGGATGAGAAGGTGTTAGTCAGGTTAAGAAAGGGGTGAAGTGTCCTAGATGGAAGGAACACCTGCGTGGAGGCCCCGAGGCAGAGAGCCTGATGTGCTGGAAAGTTCTGGGTGAACACAGTGTAGCGTTTGGAAGGGATGAGAGTTGAGATTTCGGACCCTCACCCTCTCACTGTGTTGTTTCAGGAAGCCCCTAGTGAGAGTCTCTCGGCCTCTGATTCTGCCTTCCCACTTGCCTCAGAATTAAGTCCTACTTAGTAAGTAGGAAGTCAGGGCTGGCTGTATTGGGGCCCCATATCTCCATCAGAGAGGTGGACTCCCCAGCCAAAGCGGGGAAGCTCTCCATTCCCAGACCTGCTCTTTGTTTTCAGCTGCTTTGCCTGGCTCACTTGGCCTTCCCTGAGAGTGCCTTTCCCAACTTTCTGGCCCCATTGGAAGAAGGGCCATTGCAACTACTCCAAAACGATCCCTGCTCATCCTGAGTTAGAAATATTTCTTCTTTCGAAGTGTCCACCTCCCGTGTGACCTCCATCACGTAGCCTGTGTGTGCTCACTGTCTTCACGGGCAGTCTCTGACTTACTCCTTTTGGCATCCCCCTGTAGAAGTGAGTCTAGGTCAGTGCTGGGTGCACAGAGTTCCCAAATCAATCCCATAAACAATTTTTTAATAGAAGGGCTCTGGCTAGAGGTGGGTAGAAGGTTGCTGGGGGTCCTAGCAAAGGCTGCCTGGGAAAGTGTCAAGACTCTGGTGCTTCCAAATTCCTGATAGCTCCTAACTCTTCAGGATTTGGGAACCAGGAATTGAGTTTCCCAGGAATTTCCCAAATCATAAGTTATTCTGTATCTTTCATAACACTTCATTTATGACTTTATTATTCACATTATTTTTAAAAACTTTTATTGAGTTTTTAATTTTAATTCCAACAATAGTTAACATATAGTTAACTAGTTAATCAGTTTCAGGTGTACAATATATAGTGATTCAGTGATTCTGTACATTACTCAGTGCCCATCATGCCAAGTGTGCTCTTTAATCCCCTTCATCTGTTTCACCCATCCCCCCAACCGGCCTCCCCTTTGGTAACCACCAGTTTGTTCTCTGTAGTTAAGAGTCTGTTTTGTGGTTTGTTTCTCTCTTTTTCATTTGTTTGGTTTTTTTTGTTTCTTAAATTCCACATAGTGAGATCATAAGGTATTTGTCTTTCTCTGACTGACTTATTTCTCTTAGCATCATACTCTCTAGCTCCACCCATGTTGCAAATGGCAGGATTTCATTCTTTTTTATGGCTGAGTAATATTCTATTATATGTATATATACACACATCTTCTTTATCCATTCATCACTCAGTCACTTGAACTTCTTCCATAATTGGGCTGTTGTAAATAATGCTGTTATAAACACATTAGTGCACGTATCCTTTTGAATTACTGTTTTTGTATTCTTTGGGTAAATGCCCAATAGTATGATTACTGGATTGTAGGGTAGAAACTCTTGTTGTTTTTCGCACGTATAAGTTTTTAAATAAGAACGAGAGGCCATAATAAGCTGAATTATTTTTCTGTGGTTTAAAGTTTCAGAGGTCTTCTGTGAAAAATGAAAAAGCATATAATATTAAATGGATGGGTTATTTATTATGAGGAACACTATATTGTGACAAGACTATATATTTTATTAACATGTAAAAGTGATCTCTACCTGATGTAGCCATTTGATAATAGAAAATGTTAAAGGATGAGAACAGTAACACAAAATGCATGCCAAATAGAAATAACTGAATGATTTAAGGATAATACTATAAACATTTAGTATTTAAAAGTTATTCTTAAATAATTATAAATTTTTAATTTTAAATTTCCAAACACTAAAATTCACCCATTTTGGTGTGCAGTTCTGTGAGTTTTGGCAAATCTATAGTCCAAAACCACCACCATGATCCAGGTAAAGAACTGTGCCATCACCCCCTCAAAACAATGACATTCCCTTGGCCCACTCCTTCATAGTCAAACCTCCCCATATCATTTACCCCTGCTCTATTGTCTGTTCCTGTAGTTCTGCCTTTTGCAGAATGTCATATGAATGGAATCATAAAATACATAGCATTTTTTAATCTCTCACTTAGCATAATGTATTGAAATTCATCTGTTGTTACTGCATGCATTTGTTCCTTTTTATTGTTGAATACTAGTCTGTGGTAAGGATGGACCAGTTTGTTTATCCATTCTTCACCTGAGGGACCTTTAAGCTGTTTTCAGTTCCTGACAGTTTTGAAAAAGCATTCATATGCTGGTTTGAACAAAGATTTTCATTTCACTTAGGTAAATACCTAGGAGTGGATTGCTAGACCTATGGTAAGAATATGTTTAACAGGGTGCCTGGGTGGCTCAGTTGGTTGGGCGGCTGCCATCAGCTCAGGTCATGATCCCACGGGCCCGGGATCAAGTTCCGTATCGAGCTGCCTGCTCAGCGGAGAGCCTGCTTCTCCCTCTCCCTCTGCCTGTTGCTCTGCCTACTTGTGCTCTCTATCTTTCTGTCAAATAAATAAAGAAAATCTTAAAAAAAAAAAAAAGAAAATGTTTAACTGCCAATCTTTTTTCCACAGTGACTGTGCCATTTTGAATATCTGCTGGCAACGTATGAGAGTTCCAGTTTCTCTGTAACCCTATCAGCACTTGGTATTGTCACTTTTTGTTTCATTTCGGCCATTCTAATAGGTATGTAGTGGTCTCTCTCTGG
Organism: Ailurus styani; assembly: GCA_002007465.1. NCBI lineage: Eukaryota > Metazoa > Chordata > Mammalia > Carnivora > Ailuridae > Ailurus > Ailurus styani. Next base: position 2,842,858 of record LNAC01000077.1, on the reverse strand, counting down.
TTTTAATTTGCTTTTCCCTAATGATTAAGGATGTTGAGCATCTTTTTGTGTGCTTATTTGTCATCTATTTATCTTCTTTAGTGAAGTATCTGTTCGATCTTTTGCCCATTTCTTTTTTTGTAAGATTTTATTTATTTATTTGACAGAGAGAGAGAGCACAGGTAGGGGGAGCAGCAGGCAGAGGGAGAGGGGGAAGCAGACTCCCCACTGAGCAGGGAGCCTGATGCAGAATTCGATCCCAGGACCCTGAGATCATTACCTGAGCCAAAGGCACATGCTTCACCAACTGAGCCACCCAGGCGCCCCAAATCAGATCTTTTGTTTGTTTGTTTGATGGTTTATTAAGCATGTTTCCAAAAGCATCTTCAAGTTGGACATCAAGGCACGTATTACTTCATATAGGCTCATTTCCTTTTTCAGTGATGAAAATACTTTGCTTGCCCCAATTTTGATTTAGTTACTGCTTTTACTAATCAGTGATGCTTTATTAGTTCAGACTTTAGATCCATTTCTGATTTTGTGTCCTAGAATTCTACAATATTCACATCTTTTGTCTGTATCTCTCCCATATCAAATAGTCAGATGCTGGAAAATGCCAGTGAACATTACTGAGTAGTATTTGAATAACCTAACAGGTGGATCTCCTAACAAAATTAAGAGCACTACACAAAATCATGTGTCAAAATTGCCAATTTAGGGGCTTACTTTGCTTCCAAACTTATTTCTTAGAATAGTACTAGTAGGATTTGTACATACTATGTATGTAATTATATTAATACGTATTTGCAAGAATGACTCACTGTTAATGGCAAACAGGACCATAAACACACATGTACAGCATGGCAGTGGCTACAAGCAAGACTTGATTAGATTTTGAACACTTCTGTCCTTCACACTCCTGTCCTGGTTCCGAGATGCCAGCCTTAACCTTCAACTCTGCATGTTAGCTTCTTGCTCCTGCTTTGACTTGAAGTCAGTGGACTCCTTCAAACTAACATCTCTAGATTGATTGTTAAGCTTTAATTCTCAGCAGAGGATTATCATACTTTTTCCTGTTTTCCCAACTTTTCAGTTGATGTTTCTCAAGTTTGGGGATTAAATAAAACAGGTAAATTTCCCAAGAAGTGTTGAGAAGGAAGTCTTGTATAGAAGTACAATCAAGAGTGGGCGCCTGGGTGGCTCAGTGGGTTAAAGCCTCTGCTTTCGGCTCAGGTCATGATCTCAGCATCCTGGGATCGAGGCCCGCATCGGGCTCTCTGCTCACCAGGGAGCCTGCTTCCTCCTCTCCCTGTCTCTCTGCCTACCTTTCTGCCTACTTGTAATCTCTCTCTCTGTGTCAAATAAATAAATTAAAAAAAAAAAAGTACAGTCAAGAGATATCACAAGCACGGGACTCCTGGGTGGCTCAGTCGGTTGAGCATCTGACTTGATCTTGGCTCAGGTCTTGATCTCAGGGTCATGAGTTCAAGCCCCACATTGGGCTCCATGCTGGGCGTGGAGCCTACTTAAAAAAGAGAGAGAGAGAGATCACAAGGCAGGACTTGACAAAAGCCAACTCTTGTGCCAATTATTGTATGGTTCCTTATCAGGTAAGCTCCACAGGGCAGCCACCGAGTCTTGTCCATTATAATGTCTCATCCATTATAATGTCTCTGGGGCCTAGCTTGGTGCCTTTACCCAAGGTGGGTATGTGACCCTTAGAGTACTCCATGAAAGTTGTTGGCTCAATAAATGGGTTTCTAGCTAAGGGCTGGCTGTTTGGAAGCAGTGTGTAAAGAGCTGTGGCTGACGAAGGTGGTTTAGGTTGTAGAGTTTTGTGGAAGTTGAGCTTAGAAACCCCTGTGATATCTCTGTTGTGCCATGCCTTGAATGACAAGCAGAGAAGCCTGAATTTTTATATTCCGGACACTGGGTAGAGAATGGAACACAATACAGCTGAGTCTCTGTTGAGAATCATGGTTGAGCTGAAGGCAGAACAGCCTTTTCCCCCTCTGATTCTCATTTAATAAAAGGCCCAAGCTACAGGCGAGTTGAAAGAAGAGTGGGGCGAATGTCTCTTATTTCCTTCACTAAGATTCACCAGCTGCTAACAGTCTGTTCATTTGCTTGACGCGGTGTCATCGATTGCCCACATTCCATATTTGTTCGGTCATTTCCTTGCGAAGAGATTGCAGTGAGATCGTTTTTTGCTGAGAACCCACATAGGTAATGTGTGCTTCCTGTTCCTCCACATCAGGCAGTGTGATGGCCCCAGTTGGCCCCGGTAAAGGTGACGCTAACTTGAATCACCAAGTTCAACTGCTGTCTGGGAAGGCTGCTTTTGTTGTAAGGCAGAGCACTTTGGAAGGAACTGTTCACTGACGCATTTCTCTGTCAACTGCACCTGCTACTGAGAAGCATCTCAGTGTTGTCACCAAGGCCCTGGAAGCCAGGAAACTGGGATGGGGGGACCAAGCTCTACATCCATCTCTCCCCAAAACCGTAGACAAGTTACATCATCTCTCTGGGCTGAGTAGTTGTACATAAAAGGAAATAGCTAGTCAGAGAGGTGAAGCAATTTGCCTAAGGCCACTCAGCTAGTGAGTGGCAGAACTAGGATTCCCAAGCTGTTCTTTCAGAGCCAGAGCCCTGCCCTTGCCCGTGATGTCAGTCTGCCACCTCGGAGGCGCCCCGTCATTCTTCGGGTGGCACCAGGTGCTCAGGACTGCCCCTCAGAACGCAGCAGCGCACCAGCCCTTGTCGGATGTGAGGTGAGAGGGAAGAGAGCGGCGCCTCTCTGGCATGTGGCGGGCCGTGCTGTAGGAAGGTGCAGGCACCTCAGGCAAGCTGGCAGCCGGGCTCCTGGACTCTCCTCAGCCACCTTTGGAATAAATGCTTTTGTGTGGATGTTACAAAGGTGAGGTGCTGGGCCCGTTCCAGCCCCCGCCTCCCCAAACGGGGAAGTGCAGGTTTCACGTACCCGGCCCTGGCTTACGGTAGGGTCTGTGCCCGGGATCCCCAGACTGGCACGTGAATTCCAAGGGCAGTCGAGATGGATGGAGGGGGGACTCCCTCAGCCTGCCTGGGTTCCTGGGCGTGGGGAGGGAGACAGGAAGTCTTAACGGGGGAAAGGTGTGCAGAACCTTGCCAAGCAGGTCACCGTGGGTGGGGAGACACTGCCTGCGTGCTCTGGACGCCCTAGGAGTTGGGTGGAGGTTCTCAAGGAGGCGAGCAGAAAGGAAGGCTGCGGCCGTGATTCTGGAGCACTTGGGGGCTGCCCTGGCGGCCCACCAGCCCTCCACCCGACATCTTCCCAGTTAGCAGCTCTCTCCCAAGCAAGTCGCACCCGAGCACTTGGTGAGTAATGTCTGTTCCTCAGGCTCTTCCAGGGAGCAGTTGTTGTGAGGAAAACAGTGGCTCCGGCTCAGTCAGGATTTGGTGTGTCAGGATTCTGTTGTCCTATTGCTGTGGAGCTGAGAGGCCAGGAGAGTCAGCCTTCCAGAGTTCCTGCTGCTTCTCCCTGAGCTGTTCATCTTCACAGGCCTCCCGGGAAGTGGCCAAATCCAGGGCAGGGCCAGAGTGGCCTGACCAGGAGCAAGCTGTGCCTTGTGGGCCCAGAGGGGAATTTTGGGGAGTTCTACTTCGGTTGATGACCTCCCTGGGCCCTGCATCCTGGAGAGACACCCCCCCGCCTCCAGGGCTCTGGCAGCCAGGTCGGAAGAGACAGGGGGTCCCCCTAGAGAGAACCCCAGAGGAACAGTGGTGTTTATAGACAAGACTCCCCATCATAACTGGCGGTAACAAGCAGGGAACAGTGGCGGTACTTTACTTGATTCTTTTCAAGGGCGCCCCTTCTTCCTCCTGCTGGACAGGGCAGAAATCCACACTGGGAGCCTGACATGACCCGACATGTGAGGCCTTCCGCTCTCTGGATGAATTCCCCAGGTGTTACCCTTAAGTCGCTCCATGCCTGGTATTTCTCCATCTTGTCCTATGCATCCCTGATCCTCGCTCTGAGTCTTGAGAAGTGAGATGGCAGATTTTTGACCAGCTTTCCCACTGAGAGCTCTGAAGGCTGTCATACAGGCATAAAATCCAGAAGCTGCTGTCAAAATGATACACAAATTGGAAGGTGAGGGTGTGGGCCAGTTTTCTGACTCTCCAAGGAGCTTTGATGTTGAAAAAGTATTGTGCTGGTGTTCCTGAGATTTGAAGACCTTGTTTGATTTGTGCTTTCATTCCTTCACCTCTGGTTCACCCTTTCCTCTTTGGGGGACTTTATGCTTTTCTTTCTTTTTTTTTTTTAAGATTTTATTTATTTATATGACACAGAGAGAGATCACAAATAGGCAGAGAGGCAGGCAGAGAGAGAGGAGGAAGCAGGCTCCCTACCGAGCAGGGAGCCCGATGTGGGTCTTGATCTCAGGACCCTGAGATCATGGCCTGAGCCGAAGGCAGAGGCTTTAACCCACTGAGCCACCCAGGCGCCCCATGCTTTTCAAATATTTGTTAACAGGCCCTTATCTGGGACCTTAGAGAGCAATCGCATAGGTGTGCACTTGGAAAGGAAAGCAGCTGGGTTGGGGGGTGGCACCTGGGTGGCTCAGTCCGACTGTTGGTTTCGGCTCAGGTCATGATCTCTGGGTCATGAGACTGAGCCCCATGTTGGGCTCCATGCTCAGGGTGGGAAGTCTACTTGGGATTCTCTTCCTCTGCCCCTTCTCTCTCTGTTTCTGTCTCTCTCAAATAAATAATAAATCTTAAAAGAAAAAGTAGGAAAAGGACGGGACAGGGAGAACAGAAAGCAAGTTCTGAAATGTCTTTTGCGATCCAACACCAGGCAAGCTTTGCCTCCTCCAGTGTCCATATTCACCCTTGGTTCCCAAACTGGTTTCACCCAAGTGAGATCCAGAGCTTTCATTAGGGAGAAAGCAAGAAGTTTTTGAAGGGTACTCCTGGCTCTTCTCAGCTCCCTTGCAAAAGACACTGATGCCTGTCTTAAAAACAATTACAAATACATACTTGTACAAACTATTAATCTCCCCACCATTGCACTCCTCCTTCCTCCCTCCCATTCCCGACTGTTTCCCTTTGCAGTTGTTGGGCTAACGTGTGTCGGCTCTGTATCATTGTCTTAAACAAAATGGGTGTGTGGCAGAGGTGTGACGGGGCTCCTTGCTGTCTCCTCCCAGTGGCGTGTCAGGGCCATCCTGCCATGGCCCCATGTGTGCGCCGTCTGCTGCTCTGGGCCGTCTGCAGAGAGTTCTGTGACAGGAATGTGCCAGGATGTCACATCATGAGATTGACTTCTTTGGCTTGTTCTGCTTCATCTTGCTTCTCCAAAATAATGATGTCTCATGTTTGTATCATGCTTTTAAAACTTTTTTTTTGTTTTTGCTTACTGAACAATGCATGTTCATTATAGAAAATTTAGAAAAATCACATAAGCAATAAGAGAAGAAACAAATATTATCCCTAAGAGATCACCACCGTTGGGCGCCTGGGTGGCTCAGTGGGTTAAAGCCTCTGCTTTCGGCTCAGGTCACGATCTCAGGGTCCTGGGATCGAGGTCCACATCGGGCTCTCTGCTCGGCAGGGAGCCTGCTTCCTCCTCTCTCTCTGCCTCTCTGCCTACTTGTGATCTCTCTCTCTCTCTCTGTGTCAAATAAAGAAATAAAATCTTAAAAAAAAAAAAAGAGAGCAAGATCACCACCGTTGATATTTTGGTGTGTAAATTGTATAAGACAAATGTTTTTCACATTGAATATCTCACCCAAGTCTTGCTTCTTCCATTAGGGATGGCATGTGCTTACTAATCCCATCTCACAGAGGGGAAAACTGAGGCACAGAGAGGTTAGAAGGTCACCCAGAGGGCGCCTGGGTGGCTCAGTGGGTTAAAGCCTCTGCTTTCGGCTCAGGTCATGATCTCAGCGTCCTGGGATCGAGGCCCACATCGGGCTCTCTGCTCAGCAGGGAGCCTGCTTCCTCCTCTCCCTGTCTCTCTGACTGCCTCTCTGCCTACTTGTAATCTCTCTCTCTGTGTCAAATAAATAAATAAAATCTAAAAAAAAAGAAGAAGAAGGTCACCCAGAGGTACACAGCGTATCAAAGACTGGGCTGGGAGTACATTTGTCATATAGGCCAGCATTAACAGTCTACCTGCCCGCCCCCCCCGCCCTGTTTCCACTCCACTCTCTTCTCACCTCCAGACAGGAAGAATCATGCTGAGGGTCTGGATTTCAGCAGGACCAGGGAAGTCATTGTAATTTGTCCAATTGCCTTATCCAGAGGTTAATGAACAGCACCTAGAGGAAGGCATCTCATGACACTTTGGCCCCTTACTGACTTAGGAGCAAAGATAGGTTTAAAGTATTACCACACTAATGCTCTAGCCCCATCTCGACCATTGGGGGGTTTAGGAACCACACAGTAGGAGGGCATGATAAACAAAGGAGGAGGAGGGTCGGGAATGGGTCCAGTGACAATTGCAGCGGTAACTGAGAGGTCTCACCTGGACAGGATAGCTTGAGGGGAGGAAGAGGTGCAGGTCGGGACTTGGTGACCAGAGACCAGGAAGGACCGGACCAGGAGTGGAGGTTCGTTGGAGGATGGGTCCACTCTCCAGGATACAGGAGCCTTTTTAGGAGTGGGGGCAAGAAGCAGTCCAGTGGAGAGGTTGAGAGCTCTCCTCCTGAACACAGACTGGCTCATGGCTCAGCATCCTGATCCTGGCTCCGTTGGGCGTAGAAATTACTTCACCCTTCCCTGCTTCGTCTTGTCTTCGGTAAATGGGAATGATAATAGTATCTGGTTCCTAGTTACCACTTGTGAAGCCCCAGTGAGTCACTAATGTAAGGAGCTTACAGTAATGCCTGGCATGTAGATTGATGCGAAGTTGGCATGCAATTGATGCAGAAGTTGGGTAAGCCCCATGCGAGAGCTGAAGGAGGGTCTCTGTGCTATGGTTTGCCTATGACCTCCTTCCCCAGCCTCTTCTGCTCCCTGCCACCCTGTCTGCTTGTGTTTCTCTCCGTCCACCACCCCCTCCCCGGGCCTAACACCCTACATTTCCCCAACCTAGAGCACCCTACCTCTCAGTCTATAGTTAAAAAGCAATCTCCCCACCCCTTGATTTTATTTTCTTCTCTGAATCCTTCAGTGTTTTCTCTGATGAGCATGTTTAACTTTTAAGATCATTTCTGGACAACCCAGCTGTCCCTAGGCTTGGCCTCCAGCAGAAGCTGTTTCCTCTTCCTCTGGACTTAGCCACTCTCCCCCACCCCCTTCCCCATCTGTGTGCAGCTTTCCCTGAGGTTGTTGTAGGTACGTGACTGGAGTGTAGACACTTTAAAGGCACTTGAGGATTTGTCACCACCTCCCCACCCCTACCCTGAGAGGAGCTGAAGCCTATGAGTGACTTACGCCTTTTTCCATTGACTAGTACCCATGGGGTCTGCTCAGTGAGAGGATTTTAGAATCAGCCGGGAGGTGGGAGATAGATGCCCCCAACACTCACTCCCCAGGGGGGAAATTAAGCCAAGAGAAATGAACCACACCCCTCCCCAAAGTCACCTGACAGATTAGCAAAAGAGCTGGCCTGGACCACAGCTAGGTACCCTCAGCCAGCTGATTCTAGACTCCCTGTCTTCCCCCACACTGCATTTCTGCCAGTTTATTGTTATCCTGATGAGCTTCTCTCTTGACTGGAATGGTCTGGAGAGCAGGCTCAGATACCTCTGGAAAACTGAAACTGAGGACAGATCTCTGTGGGGCTGTTTCGGGCTGGGCCATGAATGGAAATCTTTTTTTCAGTTATAAAAAGTTATTCATTCATTCAGTACATATTTATTGAGCAGTTACTATCTGCCAGTCATGGCTCTAAGACTTGAAAATCTGTGTGAATCTAACAGGTGAAAATTTCTGCCTTGTGGGGTTTATATTCTTTGGGGAAAGACAATCAGTAATTACATGAGTTTTTAAAAATACTTACATATATATGTGTTATATGTATTTGTATGTATATGAATATATATACATATATGTGTGCGTACATACTATTCCAGATAGTGGTGAGAGCTATGGAGAAGGTTGAAGCAGGAAGGGAAATGGAGGTACCTGACGGTGGGCTAGGAAGGTTTTAAATTGAGTGGTCAGGTGTCACTTTGAGCAGAGGGTAGCCAGAGACTGAAGTAAGAGGCAGGCCACTCCAGGTTAGCACAGGACAATTTGAATAAGGAAAGGGAGCTTACATGCAAGGCTTATCTCGGGTGGAAGCAAGACAAGTGGATCCCCACCCTCACCCACCAAATCTTAAAAAGCTTACCAGGAGACCTTAACTAGAGTTGGTCTTGCACACTACACAGGTGTTTTCAATACCACATCCCTATCTCAAGGCTGTGTCCTTGGAACAGCCTCTGGGGAGCGGGAGAGGAAAGCAGAACCCACATTCCAGAGACTGGAAAGGGGGTGAGGAGCTTTCAGTCACCTGGGTCTGGCTCACAGGTCAATTGCTGGACGTCGGGTTGACTGTCACCTGGGAGCAGAGCCCTGAGGAAGTACATTTCAGCTGGAGGAAACAGCTGCAAAGGCACTGCAGCAAGCTATCCCTGCTGTGTTCAAGACCACGAGCAGGGAGGCCTGTCCTGTGCCTGTGCACAGTATGCCAGGAAGGGAGCCAGAGGGCAGGGCACCCATTCCGGAAGGCCTCGCAGGCCACTGTAGAGATGGGCAGGAAGCTCGTGGAGGGATCTGGTCACAGGAAGGACAGAATCGGACTTAAAAGGATCGGTCTGCTGTGTGGAGAGTAGAGGGCGAAGCCCGAAGCAGGGAAGCCAGCTGGGAGGCTGTTGGAATAATCCAGGCAAGAGAGGATGTTGGCTTGGACCAGGATCATAGCAGTGGAGATGGTGAGAAGTAATTAGGTTCTGGATATTTGTTAAAGGCAGAGCCCACAGGATTCACTGACTCCAACATTTTGGCCTGACCAACTAGAAGGTTGGACATGCCCTTTACTGAGGTGGCAAAGACCTTAGGGGAAGGTCAAGGGCTCTGTTCGGATACCACTGGGCATCCATGTGGAGATGTCAGAGAAGCTGGAACTGGAGAACTAAATATGGGAGTCATGAGCATATTTATTGAAGGTATTGAAAGCTACGAGCCAGCTTAAGATCATGCAGGGAGCGAGTGTAGCTGGAAAACGAAAGAGACCTTCAGACTGGGAGTTGACTGGGACCAGCAAAAGAGATTGCATAGGAACAGCCAGGAGGCCTGGGAGCCAAGTAAGAAAAAGTGTAAGGAGGGAGGATCCAGCAATGGTATCAGATACTGTGATGGGTTAAGTGTAAGGTGAAGGTAATACATGTTTAGTACATCAAGTTCAAAAAGCACAGCCACGTAAAAACAGTAAATCACCTACCACCCATGCATACAAGGAAACTTCCCTCCATTCTTTCTCTAGTTATTTTTATGGGAATCATGCTATCTGTGTAGATCTGTATTTTATTATTTTTCACTTAAAAAGTTATTAAATATTGTATGGAAATCTGAGTTTCATGACTGGATAGTACTCCCATTCTTCAGGAGGTGCCTAATTTATGTAACCATTCCTCTATTGGGCATCGAGTCATTTCTGTCCTTTTTCATTGTAAATATTTCTCATTATTAAAAAATGATTTCATTATTATAAATAACACTGCACTGAACAGCGCAGTGCATTTTCTTATGAAGGGAATTACAAAGTCAAAGGACATGAACAGTGTTAAAGGTGAAGCTTGAACTTGGGTGCCACAGTTTGTCCTGGACAGGACTGACCAATGTTGGCTTAGCTATAGGGTCCTTTCCCGTCTCCCCTCCCCTTGGAGAGGTTCAGAAATCACTCAGCCCTGCTAACCCCCATTTCGGCCTCTCCCTTCCAGCTGTGAGTCCCATTTCTCCTGGGCTGGGCAGAGTTTTGTTTCCTCTCCCTAGACCTGGCCCCTGCCTCAGTGTGCCGCCCCTCCCTTACCACCAGCCTCTGTCCTCTCACCCAGTTTGTTCACGTGGCCAGCAGGAGTTAGAGCTTCCCTTGGAGGGTCATAGCAGTGTTAAAGTGAAATAATCCATTCCAGTGCTCAACACACATTAGTCCTGTCTGCTGCCCTCCCACTGGGTTGATTAAATGGGATTGTGTACACGAAGGCTTTCTGTGAACTTTAAAGAGCTGGCTGGTGTCCTGGTCTTTGTTGTTTAAAAAGAAAAGGGTTCGTGCAGTGGCCTCTGGTCCCTGCCCTTTAGCCACATAGCTCCCAGAGCGGGGCCACTGGTCCACAGTTCGGTGTGCCGGTCACGAGAGATGTGTGTCGGGAATTTGGGGGGGCTTGAATGGAGTGGTCAGGCCCAGGAACGTGGCCACTTGTGGCAGTCGGCCTCGTGGCAAGTGCCATGTCTGTTGCCCAGATCCACGTGTGTGTCACAGCTGGAAATCAGTAAGACCAGGACAGTGCGAGAAGCGTGGAGCCAAGGACTTCAGAGCCAGAAGGGGCCTTGGAGGTCATCTGAGCCTGCACTGATGTTTTACTCAGAAGGCACAGATGGGGCAGCTGGTGAAGCGCACAGCTCCATGGAAGGGCCTCACTCCTCCGCTCTGACACACAGCAGCCAGAGAAGCTCATGTTGAGATGCAGCTTGGATGCTGCCCATCGTCTTCAGAACCCCCCAAGCGCTCTGCTGCTCTTTGGGTAAACACCCACATCCTCAGCTTGCCCTTTGAAGCCCCAGGGGATCTCCCGCCCCAGGTAGACCAGCCTCCCTGTGCTCTCAGAGGGGCCATGCCATCCTCCTCTCTCCATGGGGCCTTATCACATCTCTCTTCCCCACGGCGCCAGGAGCCCACAGGCCTGCCTCGCGGTCAGAGGCCTCCGCTGACCACCCACACCAGGCTAGTACGCTCTGAGTGTGACCCCACCGTGCTTGGCCTTTGTCCTTCGGAGCGCTGGTCGTCATTCCTAGTTACATATTTGTGTTGGTTACTTGCCTAATGTAGCCCAGCACATGATAGTAGGTACTCGACAAATATTTGTTGAATGAGTGAATGAAAGCAGCTGGCAGCAGCTGGCAGGGCCCAGAAGGAGAATGGAGGGGCACTGACAGCACCAGTAGCCGTAGCACCTGAGCTCCTCAGATGAGACATGTTCTGGAAAGTTCCCCCGGTGTGGCCCCCTTCCCGCTGGCACAACCACCCTTACCTCAGGAGCCTTCTCTGAGCAGCGATTGGGTCCTCCTTCCTCCCTCAGGCTTCCAGGAGGAGAGATCTGGGTCTCTTCTGGGCAGGCCTTTCTTTTACCTCCTCAGTATCTCAGCATACACGATTCAGTTTTCTTGGTTCACCACACTTCTTTAAACGTCTCCCCCACCGCCCGCCCCATTGTTAAAGCAACCTCTGCTCATGGTGAAGAAATTGGAGAACACAGAAAAATATAAGAAAAGAAGAATCAACCCTAGCAGGACCCCTCAGGGAAAAGTACCATTCACACTTTGGGCCATGTCTTTCCAGTTTTATTTCTATTGCCTTACGTACATGTTTCGACATCACTGAGATTCTGTTGTCTGTAAAAACTAGAGGGCGTTTTTTTAAGATTTTATTTATTTGAGAGCGAGAATGATCGAGAGAGAGAACACAATTGGGAGGAGGGAGAGGGAGAAACAGACTTCCCTGCTGAACAAGGAGCCCGACATGGGGCTCGATCCCAGGACCCTGGGATCATGACCCGAGCCGAAGGCAGATGCTTAACTGACTGAGCCACCCAGGCGCCCAAAACTGGAGATTTTTGATATCTCCTAGGTCTTCAGGAGCTCCAGCCCAAGGCAGCCAGGGCAGTGCTCAGTGCCTTAACCCTTACAGCGGGAGAGGGGATGGCTGGGGGTCCGGGTCCCCCAGCATACTCAGGCCCCACGGATCCCAGGTGAAGAGCCCTCTTTTTCCCACTCACATCTCTTCCCTGCCTCACTCTCAGTAACTCCCTGAGGTGGCTTTTCCTTTTATTTTAGCTTAGCTAACTCCACTCTGCTGGGCTTAGGGTGGCCTGACAGCAGGAAGGCCACACAGGCCTCTTCTGTGCCCTGAGAGGAGTGGGGTGACTTGGATTGGCAAATGGGGAGCAAAGAGCCCCATGGAGTTGCTGGCCTGGAAAACCAGGGCACTAGGTCAGTACCCAGATTAATGATTGATTGGAAAGCTTGGGACAGAGTCAGGCAGGCCCATTCTCCCAGGGCCTCTCTCACTGCTGATCCTGAAAGCACTTGCCAGGGAAATGGGGCAACCTCTGCCCTTGATCTGGAGACTGCTGACCCTTATGCCCCTGCAGGAGCATGAGGGGGGGAAAGGGCAGCAACTGGGTCATCTGTGTTGGGGCAGGGGAGCACAAGAAATGGAGGAAGGTTTGGGCCCAGCCCTCTGAGGAGAAACCCATGCCCAGAGTGGAGGGCTCCCTGTCGGTTCTCTTCTACACAGCTGATTGTAAGACAGGGGATTGGGAAATTCTGGGTCTGTTTAGGTCCCTGGAATTCCAATAGGCTAGCACATTTCTAGACCTGGAATGTCACTTGCTCCCTATCATCCCTTAGGATGAGCCAACCGTGATGGTCGTGGCAGCAGCCACCGTCCCTGTTTGTTGGACATTTACCGTATACTCAGCACTGTTCAGCCCTGGCTGTGTGGTTATTTAATCCTGACATCTGTGCAGGTTAGGGAGTAGCATCCCAGATGTCGGGCTGAGGAGCTCTGAAGAGTTAGTCTCTTCCCCAAGTCCCAGAGAGGGTGGGGCAGAGCCAAGGTCTGAATCCAGGCCTGACACGGAAGCACCTGGAATTAACTTCTGTGGAGTATGGCATCTCAGGGGGTGGTAATACATGAAAACTGATACCGTAGCAATGCTAAGTAAGACTAAAAATACTATGCCTACCTAAGGTTAATGTCTGTGAATTCGTCCGGCAAATGTATGCTGAGCACCCACTGAATGCCAGGCACTGTGCCAGGTGCTGGGGACCTACCTCAGCAAGATTGAGGGCATTGTCTGGGAAACTGATAACAGCATGGTGAGGCCAGACCAGCCGCCTGACATTGCAGTTTGCTGCAGTGATTGCAGATCTGGAGGGCCCAGCTCGGGTTTGCCTTAGGAAGGAACTGAATGAGGCCGATCAGCGAGCGCTTCCTCAGGGAGGAGGTGCAGGAGAGCCCGCTCTTGGAGAGGAGTGGAGGGGGCAGCATCCCAGGCTGAGGCCAATACGAGCCAGGGTCAGAGAGTGGTGCTGGCACACAGGGCAAATGGGATGGGGCTGGAGAAGGAGCCAGGGACCAGAGCCTGTGGCTGTCTTAGCCCACAGCAGTCATTTTCTGGCAGGGAGCCTCCAGAAGGACTCTGACCCAGTGTATTCCTAACAGAAAAACAGTTGGGGATTGGCAGCTAGACAAAGAATTCACAGTGATAGCTCCAGACCGAGGCTAAGAACAGCTTCTAGATCCAACAGGGCAGGGACATACCATCTTCCGGACATACAGTCTTACCTAGCACCACTTGCAAGGCCCACAGTGCAGTGATTAACATTGCAGCCAACCTGCCTCTACTCCGATCCTGCTGTTCCGATTACTGTGTGACCTTGAGCCAGTTACTTTCCTTCTCTGTGCACAAGTTCCTCATTGGTTAAATGGATATAGTAATAGTACCTGATCTGAGCATTGTTGGGAAGATTATATGTCTGGGCACACAGAGCCTGGGATAAATAGTAAGCCCTGGGAGAAGGGAAGCCAGTACCGCTGTGATGGAGATGGTGAGCTGGAGGCTTAGAGCTGTGACCCAGCTTGGGCTCTGGTGCAGGGAGAAGCCTGTTGGGCTGCACCACGGCTCTGAGAGATGAATGGGGCTCCAGCACCGTGCCTGACCCCAGTCAGAGAAGGCAGCCTGCTGCTGGGTGGCAGAGGCGCTCCACCTCCTGAGGATGTCTAGACCTTGGGGGATGGATTAGAGCCCCAAGCGGCTTGGTTGCTTGGACCCCAGACCAGGCCTCTGTACCGCTCTGGCCATTTGGGCTAAGCTCCTAACTACCTCTGCCCATGAACTAGACTGGCCCAATGGCAAATGGGCGGAATGCGCGCCTCCCCTTGCCTTTGCTCCCAGAAGGCCTGGCATTCTTCTTGGGGCAAGAGAGTGAGGATTGGGGCGCCTGGGTGGCTCAGAGGGTTAAAGCCTCTGCCTTCGGCTCAGGTCATGATCTCAGGGTCCTGGGATCGAGGCCCATATCGGGCTCCCTTCTCGGCAGGGAGCCTGCTTCCTCCTCTCTCTCTGCCTGCCTCTCTGCCTACTTGTGATCTCTCTTTCTCTCTGTCAGATAAATAAATAAAATTCTTTAAAAAAAAAAAAAGTAAGGATTGTAGGGGTGGCTCAGTCAGTTAGGTATCTGACGCTAGATTTCAGCTCAGGTCATGATCTCAGAGTCGTGGGATCAAGCCCCACATTGGGCTCCGTGCTCAGCATGGAGTCTGCTTGAGACTCTCTCCCTCTTCCTCCACCCCTCCCCCTGCTCTCACACACACAGTCTCTCTCTCTCTAGTAAATAAATAATCTTAAAAAAAGAAAGTGGGTGCTGGAATGAGAGCACAGGGTTTGCTTGCACTACAGGCTTGTGTGAGCATGTATAACAAACAACACACGTGTGCATGCCAGAATCAGGGTGGGAGGGCATTGGTTTTATAAGAAATTCTTTTGCTAGAGACTCCATTTTGTGTCCAGGGGCAGCAGAACAGCACCTCCTCATCTGGCTTCACGACCCTTGTCCTGTTTGATGACGGCACCAACCTCGTAAGTGGGGTGAAGCTGGGATGCAATCGGGGTCGCAGTACCAAACCCTGGGCTTCTCAGCCACACCAAAGTTAGACCTGGTTTCAGGGTGTGCTGCTTTCAGTGCTAGGGCTGCCGAAAGGAAGGGAAATAAGGCCCACTGCAGGAATAGTGGTAGTGGGCCAGCAGCCCCCTGTGAAATAGCCAGCCTTCGGGCCTGGGCCCAGTGGGGTTGGGGAAGGGCCCCGGGATCAGAGTAGCTCCCGACCAGGCAAGCTGAGAACAGCTGTGGGGGTGGGGTGGCCTTGGCTGTGGGCAGATGGGCAGACCTCAGCTGTAAATGGAACAGCCAGGGCTCTGTGAAAATGGATGGTTTCTGGCAAAATGCAGAGATGGGCTGCAGCACAGCGGTTCCATCTAAATATGAAACAGCCCAAGGGATGTGTGGGGGTTTTAGAGCAACCAGACTGCTGCTCCCCTCCCCCTTCCGCTGGTCACAGCCAGAACGGACAGCTCCAGTCAGGGGAGGAGCGTCCACCTGGAATCCAGGGACCCAGGTCCCAAATCCAAACCTCTAGCCAGAGCCCAGAACCACATCTGTTTCAAGAGATACCCACTTGTACCACCCCCGACCGGAACTGATAACAGTTCCTCTGGTCACGTGAAAGAACCTTCTGCGGGTTGGTATACAGAAGCAGAAGCTGAGGCTCAGGGTGTCAGAAGTGTGTAAGGTGACCCACTGCACGTGGCTCCTCCGAAGCCTGGCCAGGCTCAGACCCCATTGTGTCTGAAACCCTGTAGCCTTCTGCTTTATCCTCGGTATGTTCTCCGAGAGACACCCTGTCAGGCTCCGCAGGCCTGAGCTTTTTGTCACTTCCCTCATCTCCCCAGGGGAGCTCACAAGGCTCAGCTGCGGGGGCTTGGGAGGATGGAGCAGAGCCTGTTTTCCGTGCACCAGACATGACATGTAGTGGGCACTCAGTCAGCTCCTGCCCCTCCTTCCAGGACTCAGGACTGACCATGAACTCTGTCCCATCTCCCCAGAGTCCCTCGGAGGATCAGAAGATGTGAGAGAATGAGCGAGAAAAGGTTTTGTCAAGTTATCTATACGAGGCCGTGTTGTAGTTTTCCCCCCTCTGTTTCCAGCTGCTAAGGGGGGGACCCCAGATCTTCATGTCTTCTCTCCCCAGCTCTCATCACCACAGTCTGGTGTGCATTTCCCCGTGTCCACTGACAGCCAAGCTTCGCAGAGCCAGAAACAGTCTGCTCTCAGCCTCACACCACTTACCCCATGGTCATCGCCACCACTGTGCTTGGAGCTCGTGGGAGTCACGTCTGAGCCTTCTGTCAGCACGCTGCCCCTTTTCAGTCCTGTGGAGCAGGACGAATCGGTGTCTCTGGTCCTTGTTATTCAGAGAATAACTGATGTTTGTGGAGCATTTACTGCATGCCACCATCTCCACGGACTGCTCCCAGCGATGGCCAAGGTCCTTTTCCCAGTGTTGGCGCCATCCCCCTCCCACGAGCCCGTTCTCCTCTTTAGCTCAGTGTCCAACACCGCGTTGTTCTGGTTAGGATTGTGCCTGCAGCTGAAGTCTGGCAAACAGGGCGCATGAAACACGTGTTTCCTTGTCTCCTGCAGCAGGGAGTCCAGAGACAGGTGTTCCAGGGCTAGAGGAGCAGCGGCCTGGGACCCCTTTTCACCTCCCGCCCCAGTCTCTTAACCTGTCTGCTGCTTCCCAGTCCAGGCGGGAAGGAGGGAAGGTAAACCTTGGTCTCTTTTGATCGGGGAAAAACCTGTTTTCAGAAGACCCTCCCAGTAGATTTCTGTTGACGTACTGGTCAGCATTGTGTCACGTGAGCACAGTAGCTGCAGGGGAGCTTGGGAAATGGAGCGATCGGCTCCAGAAAATTGGGCCTCAGTAAGGAAGAAGGGGGAATGGCACTCGGCATAGAATGAGAAGGCTGCCCCTTGTAGTCAGAGCCACATGCCGGGACCGCTGTGCTCCGGGTCTGGTTTGATGACCAGTGATTGGTCCTTGAGGAACTGATTTATGCTAACCAGACTCATTCCCGCAGGAGGAGACACCTCACGCAGTGCACACCAGTGACCTAGGGAGTACCCGCAGGAAGTAGCCGAAACCGTGGGTGTCAGTGGCGAGCCCCTGTCCAGGTAAAGGGGAGGCCGCTGCTCAGCTCCCAGGATGGTGTTGGGGGCCATGCAGGCACCCAGTGGCCAGGTCTGCCCAATTTTCATGAGAAGCCAGAAGGCTAGGATTTTTTTTAGCTTTTAAAAAAAATTCTGTTTTGAAAGAACTGGAGAGTTACAGAAATCTCACAATCATACAGGGTTCCTATATGCCCTTCATCCAGCTTCCCCTAACGTGAACATCGTACAAAAGCACCAGACCCTTACCCAAACTAAGAAATGAACATGGGTTCAGTGCTACAAACTAAGCGGATTTTATTCAATCCTGCCGGTTCTGCCACCACTGTCCTCTTTCTGTTCCAGGATCCAATCCACCCTACATCACATTTAGTTTTTTATGTCTCCATAGCCTCCCATCTGTGAGACTTTCACAATCAGAAAGCTAGAGTTTTACATGACTTCTAAGTTTTCCTGTTCTACTGTAGTGATTTGGAAATCATACATGCTATTTATGGTATCTTAGTGGTTACCTCAGACATTTTCCATCTGTATTTGCCTGAGCACCTCCAGCTGTCTCCTTCTCATCTTCCACATTATCATTTGTAGGTTTTGCCTCTTTATTCCAGTTCAGATTCTTTTCAGAACAGATAACATGCCTGTAGTTCAGAGTTTAAAAGGCACAACAGGTACCGTGAAAAACCTCTCCCCCTCTATCCCTCTAGTGACCCGAAGGTGACCAGCATTCCCATTTCTTATGTAGTCTTCCTGTCTTATACACACACACACACACAAACACACACACACAAGCAAACACAAACTTTGGTTTATTTTTTTGCACGAGGTGTAGCTCTTCACTTCCTTCTGCAAGTTCCTCTCTTTCCTTTTTAATATATGGATGGACATATTAGGATACTTCCATTCTAGTCTATAAACGTCATGATTCTTGTTTGTGGCTGCATAGAATTCCTGTCCCCATGTCCCAGTTTATTTCCTAAGGCCCCTGTAAATAGACATTCTGTTTGTTCCCTGCCTCTCAGTAGTCAAATAGTACTATAATGAATAACCATGTACTAATACTTTGTTATTTTGCTGAAGTAGAAATGCGGCTGTAGGATAAGACCTAGAAGTGGCATTTCTGGGTCACAGGGAATGTGCACCTGTAGTTTAGATAAATGTAGGCAAGTTACCCTCTTCAGAGGTCATGCCAGCTTACCTCTCCATCAGGAATGTGTGAAATTATGTTTCCCTGTATGTTTAGCAACATGTGAGCATTTGTTTTAATCTGATTGTAAAAAGTGTATTTGAGTATTGTGTATTTCTTTTTTTTATGAGCGATGCTCAGCAGCTTTCCAAATGGTTACCTTTTCCGTGTACATGTTTCATATCCCAGGCCCATTTATCTGTGAGGTTGCTGGCCTCTTACTTATTTATGGGAAGTGTTTTACAGAAATTAGCCCTTTGAAGAGAGTTGCAAATATTTTTCCCAGTTTATTATCTGGTTTTTGTTACAATTTTTTTTCTACCATGTAGAAAGTTTATATATGCGTGTGTGTGTATTTGTAAATATACTTAATTTTTTTGAGTAGTCTTGATGCCCAACATGGGGCTTGAACCCACGACCCTGAGATCAAGAGTTGCATGCTCCATGGACTGAGTCAGCCAGGTGTCTAATTGTGCATATATTTTTGTTTTAACTTAAAAAAGTCTTTTTTAATTTACTGGGACCTCATCTTGATAAAAGATTTGAGGTAGGGCTCCAACTTAATTTTTCCAGATGGCTACTCCGTTGTCCTATTACCATTTATTGGAGAATCCATTTGTTCTCTTTGATGTGAAGTACTGTCTTCATAACATGTTTAAGTTCCATACGTGTGAGCATCTATTTATGGATTCTGTATTCTCTTCTATTGATTATCTATTCGTGTGCCAGTATGACACTGTTTTAATTATTGTGGCTTTGCTATAGTTCTTTTTATTCCTCTCCAACTAATCCCCTGTCGTGTTTGCCAAAGTACCTCCACCCAGCCTCTTTGTTTTCTGCAAGCCCCATCTTTTACTCTCCGTGGACAACTTTCCCTCCTACTTTAATAACTAAAGAGTGAGGCCATCCCATTCCATATGAGCTTTAACCAACCCGTCCCCAGTTGCCATGATACTTCTTTATATATTCCTTCTCCTGTGCCCTTGAATTAGTGCCCTCCCATCAGTCCTTCTGTCCCAGCTTCCCCCCTTGAATCTTCAGACAGTCTTCCTCTGCAGACCTCTCCTCTACCCACAGCTTACTTGGGGCTCCTCTAGTCCAAAAAACTTCCTGGCTTGGCCACTTTCTCGAAGCAGTGCATTTATTTCCCTGACATATTTACCAAAAACCAAGTCTCGATTCGCCATTCTGCCTCCCTCCCTCCCACTTATTCTCCAGAGCCCCGGTTTCCATCCTAACCACTTGACTGAAACTTGTCTCAGAAGGGTCACTGATGACCTGGCAGTCACTGAACCCGGGGTCATGTGTCAGTTTATCAGCCTTCAGCTCTGTAGCATTTGAGACAGTCGAGCCCTCCCCCGTGAAACAGCCCTTCCCATGACTGGGAGTTGTCTGGTTGTCCCATGTCTCTCCTGCGCCTGCCCAGCGCTCTGTCGGCTCTGGTGCCTATGCCCCTGACCTCCCTTGACACGTTGCTTTCTCCTTTGATGAACTGAATCCCTTCCTGGAACCGTCACATCAACAAGGATGCCCCGCACGTCTCCACATTCCCAACTCCCCAGCTCTTAGACTCTAGGCCTGAATTTCCAAACTGCCTTTCACTGGCAAACTGGAAGAGGTTGTTGTCAGTCCAAACAAGGGAAAATGAAAGCCTGCTGGAAAGGAATGATGGGAGAAGGGAGATTTACTGTCCGCTGGAAGTGGCCTTGCTGTGGAGCAGTGGTTCTCAAGCTTGGCTGCATGTGACAATCTCCAGGAGAATTAAAAACAAAGATCCGAGCGCCCAGGCAGCTCCCCAGACCATCTGATGAGACTCTCTGGGGACAGGCCCAGACATCCCTATTTTGAAAAAGTCCCCAGTGGTTGCAGTTTCCGGCCAAGTTTGCAAGTGTGGAGCAGCGTGGGAGAGGGAAGAGTCTCTGTTGACCCCTGCCTTCTGGCTTTGCTCAGTGGGTAGATGGGCAGTGCAGGTCACTAAAGTAGGGATTACCAGAGGAAGGGCAGGTTTGGGGGCAGATGGTGAGTTCTGTTTGGATAGGTTGAGTTCAAGCTGCCCGTGGCACATCCAGAAGGCCCAGAGATGCTTGGATTTCCCAAAAGCGGGTCTTTAATGTTCTCGATCCTCCCATAGCCTGCACTGCCTCGGGATAGAGTCAGTCGTACCTGCATACCTGGACACACCCCACCTTCCCGGCCATCCCTCTAAATCTTCACTCTCGCAGGGCTCACTCCATGGCCACCGGGCTCCTCACGGATCACCCTGTCTGGTTCATGGAGACTGCTCCGAACCCCCCAGACCTGCCTCGGGAACCAAGCAGACAAAGGGCAGGAGGAGAAGTGACACGGGGTGCAAGGAGTGGAGCCCGTGGGCCAGCGCTGCAGGGAGGAGGCGTGCCTGCTGAGCAGGAGCAGGGGAGCCCCCTCAGTGCTGTCCCCCAGCCCCTGGTGGTAGCCCTGTCGCATGTCCTGCTCTTTCACCCTCTCACCCTCCCTTTCTTCCCCTTGGCCCAGACTGATGGCAGCTGCCCTGTAGAGGTCCCTCTGCGTTCAGACCCAGATGATGCCGGAGCTATGACCGGGCCTGCAGGCGTGGCGCCGAGGGGAAATCAGCCATGGAGCAGCCGCCGGGGGAAGCCCCTGAGGTCCGGGAAGAGGAGGAGAAAAAGGAAGTGGCAGAGGCAGAAGGAGCCCCAGAACTCAATGGAGGACCAGAGCTCGCACTTCCTTCTAGCAGCTATACAGGTGAGGAGGGGGCGGCAGGGGACACGGGGCAGAGGACGCCGAGTAGGAGCCCTGCCCTCTGCAAACAGCATCATGGGGTGCAGGGCGGCAGAGCCCAGCAGCCGGGGTTCACACCCCTGTTCTGGTGCTCCTTGGCTGCAGGGCCTTGGGCCAGTGCACTTCTTTCTATGAAACCGATGGGGCTTGTAGGGATGTGGACTGAGGCTTTTGTGAGAATTCAGTGAGTTAGCATTTGTGATGTGTGTCGTCATCTGTATGATTCCCACTGCTGCCGCCCAGGGGACCTGGAGCCAGTCTGCACTAATAGCACACTGGAAAGATCAGCTGTACCTGTGATTGTAACGATCAGTTGCAGCACCCAGCTCCATTGATCTGGTGCTAATGACACATGTCACAGAGCGGCCCTGTAATTAGGCATAAGTGCTAAGCAGCTTGTCTGAATGACCATAATTAAGGTTACTTTTGTGCATCGAGCCAGTTTTTAGCCTCTCTTATCGCACTTGTCGGTTCCCTGTTTGTTTAGCCACTGTTAATAGCAGCGTAGACATTCTTCTCTGGGACCCTGTGCTGTTCTCTCCCCATCTTCTTCATCATCATTGTGTTGTGTCCGCCTTTAGGGGCACCCAGGATCCACTCCTTGGGCCCTGATTTTCCCTGCTGCTGATGCCCCTTCCTGCCCCCCACCCCCTCCCGCTTCTCTCCTTCTCTCTCCACCTAAGTGCCAGCACATTCAGCTGAGTCTTGCTCCCTTACCTTCAGAGGGAACTCAGGGTCATGAGAGGTCACTTCCGGCAGGGGACATCCTGATCTGGTCGCTGGTTTCAGCCACAGGTGGTGACTGGAGCAGAGAAGCAGACCCACCCCACTGCATGGTCTCTGGAGGCCTGTGTCAGAGTTAAGGTAGGACAGGGCTGCTGAGGAGAACATGTTCCTGCCTGGCCTATAGTTAAGAAAGGCCCAAATCCTGGAGCCATACTACCTTGAACATGTAAAACAAGTTCCTGGATTTTGCAGAGCTGCTTCCTTTTCAGGGCACATGGTAGGTAGGGTAAGGGAAGGACCATGATCCCATCCCTCTGATCCTGCCCGCATACCCAGGAATGACCAAAGTGGGCTGGGTGTGATTTCCGGACTCAAGAGAAAGTCTCTCCCAACCCCCAGGGTAACCTGTGTGTTGGCTAGTGACTGGGATGAATTTAGAGACCCAGCCTTTCTCAGAAGAGGAATGGCTAACTGGAGGTGATTGGGTCACTGAGTGCTTCTGTGTACTGTTCTGAAATTGAGATGGGCAGGGAGGGTTAGGCAGCAGAGGGAAGACCCCAGGGGCTAAGAATGAGCAAGCTCTGTCACCGAGGAAGAGTGAAAAGGGAAGAGAAGGCCTTGGGATTTGTGCCCTTACCACCTGACCTGGCCCACCCCGTCCCCATATCTGGGGCCAGGCCCACAGAAGTTACCTGCAGAGTAATACCTGTCCTGGAGTTTTCCTACACAACCTTGTGGGGACCACATCCCCACAGGATGCTCTTGTCAACGGGAGACCAGAGTGCAGGGCTTGGGTGCACAGGCAGGGCGAGGTGAATGTGGTGATGACATCTTGGGGAGCTTTATCAGTGGGATTTAGGGCACACAGGGAACTGTCTGTGAAAAAACTTGCCCAACCCCTCTTGCAGTGCTGTGTGTGATGTGATTTTTAATGGATTCCATTTACCAATAAATCAAAGTAGAGGTAGAAAGACTTCCCTGTTCAATAATTGAAAGAGAAGGGGGTTAACACAGTCATTACATGTTAAAGCCATTGTATAGGAAAAGTTTTTGCAAATTCTACAAGATAAACAACAGAAAAATAGAAACAGTCAGTTCACAGTTGGACAAATACAAATGGCCAGAAAACAAAATGTTTTTCAGGCTACTCTCCAGTCAAAGAAGATATCTTCAAGATGAGATGTCATTTAACCTGTCAGATTAGCAGAGATGACTCTTGTGGCCAGAGGCAGAAGACATGGCCCTCCAGCCACCAAGGTTGGAAGGGCAGCTTGGCTCTGCAGGCAGACACTTCTTTTCATTCCTTTGACCCTGCAGTTCCCCCTCTGAGGAATGTATCCCATGTAAATACTTGCTCGGAGTGTACAGAGATTTCCACACTTACTTACTGCAGCACGGCTCAGAGAAGCAACAAATTGGCCAGTGCCCATCTGTGGGGAATCAGTTATGTAAACTGTGGGAAAACCACACTGTGGAATGCTGTGTAGTCATTAACAAGGACTGAATCTGGGGCGGGTCTGAATCTACTGACGGGAAAAAGAGCTCCTGCCAAATGGGGGATCCCATTGCTTAAAAATCTTTAAGTATCATGGAAGGCACTCGAAGAGTGTACATGCAAAGGACTGTGCCAGTAACTCAGAGGAGTAGGATCATGGCAGAGAGGCCGCATGATACGGTGGTGCTCAGCATTACCTATTATTCTCAAGTCTGCGGTACTCTCACCACAGCGAAGCAAACGCATCGCTTTTCTTTAAAAAGGTAAAGTAATTTTGTTTCCCAGAAAAGGCCAGCAGGTGAGGGGCCCTGGAGACAGAGCCTCATCCTGTGTTGGGAATCGCACAAACCAGGGCAGGAATCTCAAGTCTGTGACTATCAGCTGTAGCTTTCGCTGGTGCCTTCACTTCTCTGATCTCAGTCTCTACCTTTTTTTTTTCCTTTTTTCTTTTTTCTTTCTTTCTTTTTTTTTTTTTTTTTTTTTTTTTTTTTTTTTTTTTTTTTTTTTTTTTTTTTTTTTTTGTCTCTACCTTTAAAGTCTGCCCTCCTCAAGGGCTGGCCGGGTGAGGTTCTCTGCCCTGCCCCATGAGTCTGTGACTTGGGCCTCTGGAGTCCCCTCAGGAATTCAGGAAGACGAGACACAGCCCCAAGCCTGGAAACACAGTTTGCTTCTCTTCTGACCCCTCAGTTTCTGCAGCTCTGAACCAAGCTCAACACCTGACAAAGAGGCAGGCAGGACAGCCCTCACCATTAGCACTCAGCAATGAGGGGACTCATATGCCCAGGATCCTGCAGCTGGGTGGGGGTTGGGGCAGCCGTCCCCTCCTGCTTCAGTGATGGGCATCCCATCCATGCCCTAGGAAGAGGTCAGGGGTCTTAATGCATAGCTGGGGCTGAGGAAGATCAAGTGTCCTTCCTCCTGGCCTTGGCACTCAGCAAGCACTCAGTGGGTATCCAGGCAGGGGCTGGCCTTTCAGTGGAAGACAAGGCTGCACCTCACCCCCGAGAAGCGCACTGTGCAAGTGAACAGGACTACAGAAGCAAGGAGGCTGCCCAGTAACCCAGCTCCAGAGTCCCACAGAACTAGCCCTGACTTCAGCAGCTGGTTGCTTGTGGGACTCTGCCAGCAAAGTAAATAGTGTTGATCCTCCTGGCCACTGTCACAGCTCTGACAACAGCATACCTCCAGCGATGGAGATGAGATATGCAAGAGAGCTCTCCTCCATACAGAAATGATGTGAACAAGGTCAACAGTGTCTGTTTGCTGAACTTGCAATCCAAGATGGTGCAATTGATAAGTTCACTCCCTGGGTGTTGGGCTTAATGTTTACGCTGAGTCTTAACATTCAAATAATGGCATGGTGTCATCCTCAGCAGTGACATGTCTCATGGCTTATCATAATCATGAATTATTGATTAGTAGTAATGACTAATAAGAGCTCAGCCTCAGGGTTATAGGTTAGGTTATAATTCTTAACTCTGTTACTGTGTTAGGGTTCTCTAAAGAGACAGAACCAATAGGATGTGTGCATACGTAGAGTGTGAGAGAGAGAGAGAGAGAGTGTGTGTGTGTGTGTGTGTGCGCGCGCATGTGTGTCTAAGGCCTTGGCTCACGCAACTGTGAGGGCTGGCAAGTTGAATTCTGCCAGACAGACCAGCAGACCAGAGACCTCAGGGCAGTTGATGCTGTAGCTCGAGGCCGAAGGCAGTGCTGAGGCAGAATTCCTTCTTCCTTAGTAGGAAGGAAGGGAGGGAGGCCTCTCCAAGGAAGGTCCAGAATTCCCCTCCAAGGAAGGGAGATCTCAGTCTGTTTTCATGAGGCCTTCAACTGATTGGGCCGAGGCCACTTACATTGGGAAGGTAATGATTTCAGTGTTATTCACACCCAAAAAATGTCTTCACAGCAACATCCAGATTGGTGTTTGACCAAAAACTGGTCACCGTGGGTACTGTGGCCTGGCCAAGGTGACACATAAAATTAACGATCTGGTCAATGCCATTGTCAGCATGTTACTTAACCTCACCTATAAAAGGGTCAGAAGACCTTCTCTGAAGGGTCATTTTAAGGCTCCCATGGGATGCATGGTATAAAGTATGCAGCAGAACGCCTGGTGCATAGTAGGCATGCACAAAAAAGAGATTATTAGTATAGACACACAGTCTTTGCAGGGAATTCAGGTTTAGATTCAAGTCCCAGTCCCACCAGGTAGTAGACGGGTGACCTTGGGCAGGTCCCTTAACCGCACCAAGCTTCACTTTCCTCATTTTTAAAGGGTATCATCACTATCTTCCAAGGTAATATGGAATGATGCCAACAAGCTCCTGGTGGGGGACTGATAAAGGCTGGTTTTTCCCCCTCCCTTCCTGGGGTAGAGGTAGAGGTGGGCCCTCAGGAGATGCTCGGGGGGTCAGGCAGGGTGTGGCTGGAGTGGAAGTTCAGAGGCAGGGCTCAGGGCCCAGATGATGGCTGTAATGTAAGCAAGTACATTTCCTGAGAGCCGAGAAGGAGCCAGAGGAGAACGGTGCTGGGCCAGTTGGGGAGAGCCGCTGTGCAGGCAGATGGCCCTCAGACTGGCATGGCCCATGTCCCTACCCAGCATACCTGAGAGACACCAAGGCAGGGACTCCTGGTAAGGGGGATGGCTTCTCGGAACTCAGTCTCCCACCAGGAGGTCATAGGCAAGGCAGTGGGACCTTTAGAACCTGGTCCCCAGAATGGGGAGCATCCTGCCATTACTTTTGGGTAAGATTCAAGGATAAACCTTCAAGCCAGGTGGTCAGCCAGGAAGAAACAGAACCTTTATCTTTAGAAAAACCCACTCCCAGGGCTCAGTCGGTTAAGCGTCTACCTATGGCTCAGGTCGTTGATCCCAGGGTCCTGGGATTGAGTCCTATGTCGGACTCCCTGCTCAGCGGGGAGCCTGCTTCTCCTCTACTGTGCACGTGCTCTCTCTGTCTTTCTCTCTTTTTCCCTCTGTGTCAAATAGATAAATAAAATCTTTAAAAAGGAAAGAAAAGGAAAGAACCCCCACTCGCAAGCCCCCACCTCTTCTGTGTCCCCACTGCACATGCACTCCAGCCCAGAACCTCCCCCCGGAGGATGTGTTCACTGCTGCCCACCCCAGCACCTCACCTCCCCTGCCTCTCTCCGCCTTGCATGGCAGTTATTTCTATTCTCTTATTCCAAACGGGCAGGGGTGCCCCTTCCCACTAGCCGGCCACCATCAAGCGTCACTGACTGCTTTCGGGTTCTGCAGCCTGTGTCTGCTCACAACCCAGGAGCAGGACAGCCAGGGCCCAGTGACCTGACACTCGCCCCGGGCCTGTTTCTCCACAGTCCGGTTTCTAGCACTTCCTTCTGAGATGCTCGCCCGGGGCATCTCCTCAGGATCTGGAGCTCAGGCTGCCTTGGGGGCTGGTGGGGCTGGAGCTTCTTGGCTTCTCCCAGGGTTCCCAGGATCCTAGCGCGCCTGAGCCCAGAACCAGTGGCAGACCAGGGGACGTGAAAGGAGGCCTGGTCTGGTTCTGGGGGCTCTCCAGGCCTCATTAGCAGAGACACGCCCCCTTGGATTTCCGTGAAGCTGTGGGGGAGGAGGTACAACCAGCCAGGAGGAGGACAGGTGACGGTCCCTGCCTGTGTGGGGTACACAGTTCAGGGAGTGCAGAATCACAGCTTTCTGCCAAGCACTGTCCTAACTCACGCTGCTGTTCACGTGCGCTTTCAGGTTCTAGGGCTCTTCTCTATAGTAACTCTGTTGCTTTTCACCATGACTCTCAGGTAGATATTCCTGTCATCTCCATTTTACAGAGCAGGAAACTGAGGCCCAGAGGGCAGAGCCGGGTGTTGAATCCAAGACACCAGTTTGTACTTAGTCACATTCTTAACCCTTATGCCTGCTCTTCCTGAGCATCTGGAAGCAGACTTGGAGGTCTCCCAAAGATCTCATCTTTGAGCCCAGAGAGGGGAGCAGTCACCTTCCCTGACAGCCTCTTGCTTGAGTGGTGGCGCCTTTCAAGTCCTGAACCATCTGCCTGCCCCTCTGCCAGTGTTGTCCCTGGCCATGTCACACTCCAGCTTTCTCACCTCATTCCTGCCTCAGCTGGTCAAGGGCGGGGTCTGGGTCCTTCCACACACACAGCAGGTGTTCATCAAACATCTGCTGAATGAAGAGAGAGGCTGGCATCGCCATGTGCAGTGCAGATGCCCAGATGCCTGCTGGGCCTCCGGGGCCAGGCGGGAGAACAAGGAGGGCCCCACCAAGAGATTGGTGGCTGCGGGCAGGACTCGGTGCTGGAGGCGAGCTCCAAGATCCAAGGGCAGCGAGATTAGAGATGTCCCCCGTCTAGCAGAGGAGGCAGACGTGTCAGCCACAAAAACACAGCTGCTTACAAGAAGTGACACAAAGCGAACCTGCACACAGACCACACAGATCGGAGGAGGAAGTGCCGGAAACCCTCCTGCTCCGCCTCCACGCACGTCTCTGCCAAGGGTTTTCACATGTGATCTCATTTTCCCCCGACGGCTCGAACCGTGGGTTCTCTTGCCCCTCTTAGGATGCCTCCGGGCGTGGTGAGGACTGCCCAGCCCCTGCAGCTGGTGGGCGCCAAGCATAGGACCAACCCAGGGAGCTCGAGGTCCGCTTACTCCACAGTCACTGCTCCGTGCCTGCTCCCCGTCACAGGAAGCAGCAGCACCCTGGGGGCAGCGTTCCTGCCTGGTGGCCCTTACGTTCTGGTGGAGGGCCCCCAACACTGAGGGAACACACATGGACTGTCGTGTGGTGGCAAAGGCTATGCAGAAAATTGGAGGGGCTCTGCCCTCCTGGGCTGCAGGCTCCCCTGCAGCACTGTGCCCGGGAGACTGAGGGAGCCCGTTCTCCCCCATCTGCAGGCTGAGGCGGGTGGTTACACCCTTTGGAATGACCAAAGGTTGGGAGCGAAGGCCCTGGGACGGGACAGGCCATTTCATCTCACAGCCCTGCCCTTACCAGGCCAGGAAGGGAGCAGGCTCTCCGGTGCTCTCTGCTGTGGTCTGGTCTGGTGCTCATGCTTCCCTCCCTGCGGCCCAGATGGAGTCTGGCTGAATGCTTTCCTGCTGTCATTCCTAGGGCCCAAGGGGGAGCTGAGGACGGTGTGAGAAGAGTGGAGTACACTTTGGTCTGGGGAGGGTGGGTTACTCCACGGGAGGGAAATGCAAGTATTTTGTGGAGTGACCTATATCTGGATGGCAGACAGGGGGCAGTAAGCCTGGGAAACGTTCAGTCTGAGCTGGGCTCCATGGCTTGGGTCTCCCTGAGGTGCCAGTCCGCTCTGAGCCACTGATTCTCTGGTCTGGGGATTTGGCCCCTGCCCCTGAGGAGGTTGCTCAGTCATCAGGAAAGAGCAGAGAACAGCAGATTCTGGCCAGTGTGGCAGAGACAGGACAGGCAGCATGTGGGGTCATGCAGCTGGCCCTGGTCTGGGACACTGGGGCTCGAGCCAGGCTCATTGCTGAGTGTCCAAGGGAGAGATTCCAAAGAGACTCCCAGGAATTCTTACCGAGTCATCTGACAGCACATACACCCTGAAGTCATTGCCATGGTCTGGTGCTTTCCTTGCTTACACTCACAACACCTGGTTCAAACATCTCATACACTTAATAGAAAAAAAAAACCTGGGGAAATTCAGTTTGCTGCCCAGTTGACGTGACTGATACCCGCCTTCTTTCTGCTTGAGCAACAAGTTTCGTTAAGAATGGATTTGAGCTGCTCAGGGCGCCTGGGTGGCTCAGTCCTTAAGTGAGCCTTTGGCTCAGGTCATGAGCCCAGGGTCCTGGGATCGAGTCCCACATCAGGCTCCCTGCTCATCGGGAAGCCTGCTTCTCCCTCTCCCACTGCCCCTGCTTATGTTCCCTCTCTCGCTGTGTCTCTCTGTCAAATAAATCATTTAAAAATCTTAAAAAAAAAAAAAAACAACCAGACTGGAACTTCTTGAGAGATCCTTTACAGCATCTCTGGAGTCCACACAAGAGTCGAATTTCCCTGGAGAAGTGGGTGGAGGGTTGCAGTCTCCCTAACACACATTCCATACAACCCCACGGGGGCCTACACAGTGGAGCCTCTCAGGCTAGGAGAGCTAATTCCCAAGTTTAGTCTAAAGAGATTCTGTCTGCTTCCTCCTTTTGATCCCTTCCCGCCAAAACACAGTCATCCTCCCTGACACACACACACACACACCCCGGTCTCTCCCCAATGGTAAGTAGAGAAGGCTCTGACTTCCTCTGGATGATGATAGCTGCCATTTCCCAAACACCTGCTGTATGTCAGGTGTGGGGAAAAGCCTCATTCATGTTCTAGAAGAAACCGACCCTCAGAAAGGTTGACTCCTTGAGGCACATAGCTCTTAAGTGTCTGAGCTGAGTGAGGGCTGCTTGGGAAACATGGGCTCTTCCCACTCCCTGCGGTGCCCCTGTGGGCGCTGGCTGCTCACCTCCCTGGCCGAACATGACGTCACCTCTGTGTTGTGCGTCCGCAGACCTTTCCCGGAGCTCCTCGCCACCCTCCCTGCTGGACCAGTTGCAGATGGGCTGTGACGGGGCCTCGTGTGGCAGCCTCAACATGGAGTGCCGTGTGTGCGGGGACAAGGCATCGGGCTTCCACTATGGTGTTCATGCATGTGAGGGGTGCAAGGTAGGGCCCGCAACGAGTGGTGGCTGGCAGCCAGGGCTGTGTTTACATGGAGAGCTGGCTGGCCGGAGAAGCCAGGCCCTCATAGTACCTCCTGCAGAATTCCCACCTGGGAGGCAGCCAGGCACTTGGGTCCCTTCCAGGCCTCTGCTCTAGGTCCTGCTGGTCCCTCCCAGGCTCGCCCTGTCGGGCACCACCCCAGCCCCTGATGTGGGCTGGCTGGCTGCTGGCGCCCCCTGGGGACGTAGCTCTAGAACACCAGCCAGACAGAAGGAGGGTCTTAGGCTCAACCATCACGATAACAGCAGTGTTTCCTGCACCTCAAGACCCAAAAGGGCCTCTTGGAGGGAAAAAAAGGAAACTTTACAGTTTCTTTCTCCAGGGGTACTTTTGGGTTCGTCCTCCTAACCATGCACCCATCAAAATGGTACATTTTATTTTACCATTGCCTAGAAAATACCCAGAACCAGATACATTTATGAATAAACCATGTTAGCCACGATACAGTTTTATGTTACTAGACTCACAAAGAAACATTTAAAATGAAGAATTAGGTAGATACAGATAGATAGAATCAGATAGATCTCAAGGCTTTAGCGTTGTTTTCTGTCCTCCTCCCTCCCCTCCGAAAGCAATTTCTCCCCATTATTTACAAATTTCAGGAATTCTGACGTTTACACACAGCACTGGGACCCCTCACGTCCCAGAACTCAAGACACAGGGAGGGTTCTCCGCTTTCTGTGGCCCACTCTCTGTGACCCCCCCCACCACCAGGGCTTCTTCCGCCGGACGATCCGCATGAAGCTGGAGTACGAGAAGTGCGAGCGGATCTGCAAGATCCAGAAGAAGAACCGCAACAAGTGCCAGTACTGCCGCTTCCAGAAGTGTGTGGCGCTGGGCATGTCGCACAACGGTGAGAGCTGCCCCAGGAAGGGCATGGCCAGAAGCCAGGCCCGGTGCGGGGGCAGGGGGGACACCCTCAGAGCAGTGCCCAAGACCTGCCTTCCCCAGAGGGCTTCACGTCCACTGTGGGGCCCGGCCCGGGGTGTCACCTGCTTTCCGTCCCCAAGGCTCCCTGGGAATTGACCCCAATCCGGGAACATTGGAGACACCACTCCCAGCACCCCAAGCCTGTCTCAGATGACCTGATACATCACAAAAAGCCGCTGCCAAAGCCTGGGATCGCCTGGGCTCTTGCTGGTTAGTGAAGGCAGGCAGGAGCCAGCGAGTGACCCAGGCTTCCTACGGTCTTGCCTTCACACCCCATACAGTAGGATTGTGCGCAGAACCCACCTGTCCCCCACTCGGCCTGTCTTGAGTCAGACCTCCCCCTTCGGGGGGTTGGGGAGAGCCTCTTGGTTAAATGTCTCCACCCACAGCTACCCTGTTTTGCCTTTTAGATGGTGGCAGGACCCAAGCCCACCATCTGAAACTTTCTTCCATGGTGGGGCCTGGCAGGTCTGGGGTTTGGTCCTTCTCCAGTCTGTATCTTCCCAGGCTCCGTTCCTTGGGAAGGCTGAGTGGATTTCCTAGGAGATCTCAGGGCCAACTCAGTTCTCACTTTTTCTCTTAGAGAAGCCAGATTTGTACCCTGTTCCATTACCAATGACTAACTTTTTAGTGCTTACTGTGTGCATATTCTTATTTAATTTTTTTGACAGTCCAGCGAGATTTCAGTATTAGCCCATTTTTCTTATGAATAAAGGTTGAATAGCCTACTTCTTCCTGCCACCTGAACTCAGGCACGGGCCTTTGACACCAGAGAGTGTCTTCCTACCTATCACACTGCATTGCCTTCCAGTCACAGTGGCTCAGTCAACTCCCTGAGTCAGGGCCCTTGTGTGCCAGGCACTGTGAACAAGACAGAATCCCTGTCCCCCTGGAGCTTACATTCTGGAGGGGCTCCCCAGTATTCCCGCGTGCTGGCTCTAGAGCTTCCGAGGGTCCTGGGCTCAAAAAATGGGTCTCCATTTTTGACCCATATACCTGTTGTGAGACAAGATTAGAGGTTCTAGCTCCTGCCCGGGCTCCTCGATGACTTCCCCTCACTCCCCACCCCAACAACAGCCATCCGCTTTGGCCGGATGCCAGAGGCCGAGAAGAGGAAGCTGGTGGCAGGGCTGACGGCAAGCGAGGGGAATCAGCACAACCCACAGGTGGCTGACCTGAAGGCCTTCTCCAAGCACATCTACAACGCCTACCTAAAGAACTTCAACATGACCAAAAAGAAGGCCCGCGGCATCCTCACTGGCAAGGCCAGCCACACAGCGGTGAGTGTCTGCCCGGCCTGGCAGCCCCGGGCTCTGGGCCCTGTGCCACTCACCTGACTTCTGGGAGAACCGGGCCACCTCCTTCCCCTCCCTATGTGGGACAGGCCGGGGGTATGGGGAGCACATGGGCAGGGGTCCCCCCAAGGCCTGGCCTCTGACGGGGCCTGGTTTTCAGCCCTTTGTGATCCACGACATCGAGACCTTGTGGCAAGCAGAGAAGGGCCTGGTGTGGAAGCAGCTGGTGAACGGCCTGCCCCCCTACAAGGAGATCAGCGTGCACGTGTTCTACCGCTGCCAGTGCACCACGGTGGAGACTGTGCGGGAGCTCACTGAGTTCGCCAAGAGCATCCCCAGCTTCAGCAACCTCTTCCTCAACGACCAGGTGACCCTTCTCAAGTACGGTGTGCACGAGGCCATCTTCGCCATGCTGGCCTCCATCGTCAACAAGGATGGCTTACTGGTGGCCAACGGCACTGGTTTCGTTACCCGGGAGTTCCTGAGGAGCCTCCGGAAGCCCTTCAGTGACATCATCGAGCCCAAGTTTGAGTTTGCAGTCAAGTTCAATGCCCTAGAACTTGATGACAGTGACTTGGCTCTCTTTATCGCAGCCATCATTCTCTGTGGAGGTAAGTGAGGGTGGGGCCAGCGGGCCTGCCCCACACACCCAGCCCTTCTGGGGGTTGGGCCCTCACCACGGGGCGCCATGTCCGAACCCGAAGAGTGTGGGGAGGTGCCCGTGTGACCACGGCAGTGCGACATGCAAGGTGGCGACGGCATGGAGGACCTCTTCTTGATGGGGAGGAGACAGAAAAAAACACTGTGAAGAAATACGCCAACATATTCATGGGGATGATTTCTGATGGAGAAATTCCTCATATTTTGCCTGCATTTTTCAGATTCCAGTGCAATAAATAGAATAATCATCACGCTCACAGTGCCGTAGGGCTTACTTCGTGCCAGGCACTATTCTGGTTCTTTTTCCTAGATTATAACTCACTTCGTCCTCACAGCTCGTCCTCACAGCAGTCTGTGCAGAAGGTACTTCTGTCACCCCATTTTACAGATGACAGAACGGAAGTCAGGCTGCCGGGAGTGGCCCGCCCACAGCCTCCTCGCTAGTCTGTGGTAGGGGCGGGGGTTGAACCCAGGCAGTGAGTCTCTTAACCATGAGGTCATCCTGCCCCTTTTCAGAAGAAAAAAGCAAAAAAGCGAAGGAGATGGGCCAGGCCCTGGGGCGGAGGGACTAGGACACTTAGCGGAGCAGTCACTGACAGGACAGGGCTTGGATCTGTCACAGCAGCAGGTGTGCTGTCCCCTGTGCCCACCCCGGGGTAGAGGTAGGGGAGCTCCTCCGCCCCCCTGCGACTCCCTCCCACACCTCTGCCCTGTGTCCCCACAGACCGGCCGGGCCTCATAAACGTGCCCCAGGTGGAGGCCATCCAGGACACCATCCTGCGTGCCCTCGAGTTCCACCTGCAGGCCAACCACCCGTACGCCCAGTACCTCTTCCCCAAGCTGCTGCAGAAGATGGCCGACCTGCGGCAGCTCGTCACCGAGCATGCGCAGATGATGCAGCGCATCAAGAAGACCGAGACGGAGACCTCGCTGCACCCGCTGCTCCAGGAGATCTACAAGGACATGTACTGAGGGGGGGCCCCCGGGGCAGGCCGACGGCGCCGGCACACACGCCACCCACGGGGTCTTTCCGGGCAGTGGCCCCTGAGCCCCGGGCACACAGCGGGCCCCAGCGCAGCAGCCGACACACGGCCTCCTGCTCCCGGCGTCCCCTCCCTCCCCTTCGGCGTCTGCCTCTCTCTCGGATCCTCTTTATTCTCCGATTTCTTTGCTCTCGCTCTCTCTCTGTCTCCTGTCTCTCTGTAGGTTTTCCTCTTTCTCCGTCGCCTTCCCTTTCTCTCTCTCCCCATCCCCGCGTCTGTCGCCCTTTCTCTTTCTGGGAGACAGTTTGTCTTACTTCACCAGCAGCATGGAACAGGTCCTCTGCTTTCGTCTGCCCCCTCTGTCCCCCAGGAGCAGGGGGCAGTGGGCGTGCCCTCTGAACCAACAGTCACCTGCAAGGATGGGCGCCTCCTTTCTCCTGTCTTCACAGCAAAGGACTCGGGCCAGCCAAAGAAACACTAAGCTCTCTGGGCCCGGCTTCCCGGGGAAGCCATGCGGGGCCTGGGCNNCCCCCCCCCCCCCGAGTCACCGGGGCCCTGCCCTGAGGGCCGGGATGCCTCCCCCAGACTGTCCCCCCCACCCCCAACCCAGCCAACGCCTCTCCAGCAACACGCCCCAGCCCTGCTGATAGCAATGCCCTCTCTGTTCTTTTTGCCAGGCCAGTGTCACTGCTGGTCCCCTGCGCTGGCCGCCAGGGGACACTCCCAGCCTGGAAGGAGACAGGCTTCCCTCCAGGTGGGGTCCCCCACTGAAGAGGAGCAAGCCTCCAGGGAGGTGGAGGTTGGCCAGAAAGGCAGCAGGCGGTGGACTTAATTCTGAGCCCAGGCCTGGGGGTCATCGGCAGCCCCTCTCCCGCCACTCTGCAGACTCCTGTTTCTCTGGAGTTCCCGGCCTCAGCCTCAACCAGGAGCCGGGATGAGCTCTCGCACCTGCCCCCGCACGCACACACAACACTCCAGCACACACAAGCACTGAATCACTTTAGCTGGTTCCGCACCTCTCCCCGCCCTTCCCCGAGGTGGATGGGCCGGAAGGCTGTGCAGGTGGGCGGGCAGAGCTGCACCCTCAGTCCCAGATCCCTTGGTGGGCAGGGGTGCCCTGCTGAGCCAGCCCAGCACCTGTTCACGGGGGAGGTGCCCGGGGTAAACTGATCCCGCTCAGTGTGACATCCATTTGTCCCAACAGTCGCGCTGCCCTCCCCTTCCCCTGTATTCAGCCCTGCCGCTCACGGGGAACTCCCCCTACACAGCCTCCAGTGACCGAAGACCTTGCCAGGCCCAGTCCCACTCCTCTGGCCCTTGCATCTGCCCTTCCCCTCCTCCCAGGTGAAGTACTCGGCCTCAGGGGAGGCACTGAAGCCCAGCTTGGACACTGTGTCTGAGCAGGAAGTCAGAGAGCCCACCCAACCTGCTTCTCCAGGAAGGAAACTGGCCTGGAAGGGCGAGGGACTGGTGGAGGGTCTCTGAGAAAGGTTAGGGAAGAGCTGGCGTTAGAGTCCTGTCCATTGGCCCCTTCCTTCCTTGCCCCAGGATCACTCTACTGACAAGATTCTTCCCTCTCCCCCCCCCACCCTCAGATGACCACGGATTGGGGTTGGGGTGCTCCCTTTGAGCCAGCGCTGTGAAGGGAGAGATACTGTGCCTGCCCCCCCACCCCCACTGCCTCCGCCACCACGCACCCCGCCCCCCACCCAGGCCTGGTGCTGAGGATATAGCTCTTCTCAGTGTCTGAACACAATCTCCAAAATCGAAATGTATATTTTTGCTAGGAGCCCCAGCTTCCTGTGTTTTTAATATAAATAGTGTACACAGACTGACAGAACTTTAAATAAATGGGAATTAAATATTTAAAAGTTGACGTAGGCTGACACTGTTTTTTACAGGTTTTCTCCCGGGGGCTGATCGAACTCCTCCCCCCCCTCCCTATCCAGTGTGCGAAGGGGGAACTGGGCTGGCCAAATGAGACTTTGGGGCGCATCCCAGGAGGGCTGATCTGCCTTTCCCCATCACCTGTTGCTCACCACGCATCAGTCAGCAAGGGCAGAGCACTGACGCGGGGGGGGGACGTCAGCATCAGGGGGACAAGGGGGAGAACGGCCCACGTGCCCTTGGTGCCGTGGTACCAACCCAGTCGGCGGGAGAAGGGTCTGGGAGGAGGGCCTGGGAGGGTCTCTGAAAGGCCCCGGAGGAGGCACCACCCCCACAAGCGACCAGGGCTTTCCTCAGCCAGCACCCCAGTTTTCTCCTTTACTTCCCGGGGTGCCACCTTCACAGAGGCTCTAGGAGACCCTGGCCCCCCGCAGCCCGTGGGCTCGACGGCAGTGAGGCAAGTTCAGGATAGACTGGTGCTTGTCCAGCCAGGAAAACAGACACCCCGAGACGTTTCAAAGTGGGGGGTTTACTATGAGAAAGTGTGGCCGAACTATTAAAAGGAACGAAAGATCCAAAAAGGGGGAATTGAGGCCATCTATTAGGAACCGGGCAGATGCTGCCAGCCCCAGGGCTGTGTGGGAAAGGGGATCATCTAGTGGCCGACATCGATAGAATCCCCACGGACACTGCCCAAACCGGGAGTCCAAAGCCACCCGCCAGGGTGACTGCAGAACCAGAGTCCACGCACACAACATCGAGGGCTGCCAGGGTGCTGGCAATCACCGCCCCTTCTCTGTCTCCGGGACCTCACCCCCTGAGCAGGAAGCCTGGAGCGCCATCCGAGTCCGGGCTGGAGAGGCAGTGTCTCCCTTTCTCCCGTCTTCCAGTCTGCTGCCTGGACCTCCCATCGAAAAAACAACCTTAAAAGAGCCTGGGAAATGTAGTGTGCAGATTTCCAGTCCCAAAGGTACAGAGGAGCATAGGGAGAAGGGGGAAGGGAGCCCAGAGCCAGCGATAAGCCAGTGCAAGTACGGACACCAGCTCAAGGTGAGCGGCCCCAGAGGCTCAAGCTTAAGGCGATGGTCCAGTCTGACACTTGCCTCCCTGTTTTCTCTGTTGCTGGCCACAGCAATCTGAACTCTGTCAAGTCCAATAGGGTTCATCTCAGCCATGAGAGTGACAGTCCCAGGGAATAGGAGGACCTGAGGAGGAGGAAGAGGAATGCTTGGAACAGGGGCATCTCTGAAGTTGATAGTCTTGCTTAGGATGGAATCTTCTGGTTTTCTTTCTTTATTTTGCTCATGTCAAGTGGAAGATTGCCTCAGTTGTTATTGGCCAGTCCTCTAACAGCACTAAAGAGGTAAGAATACAGGATAGCAAATAACCAGATAGCACTCAGTTCAGGGAGAAGGTACGTCTTGGTACAAGTTTTCTGTTGGTACCTGGCTTCCGGGGCTGCAAAGAGAAGCATCACTTCGCTCTGGCACCTTATTGTTCATATCACTGATACTCTTCATTAAGCATCTATTTCATGCCAGCCTCTTAATTCTCTTTATATATATATATAAAATTATATATATATATCAGCTCTCAATTCTCACTGCTACCCTACAGGTGAATATTATCACCTGCCCTTTACAGGTGAGGATGCACAATGAGATTAGCGGGGGGGGGGGG
>LNAC01000077.1:2787331-2805439 GCA_002007465.1 Ailurus styani | reverse complement strand
TGGGGGGGGGGGGGGGGTTGCCTGGGGCCACTCAGCTGGGAAGAGGCATACTGATCCAGGGCCTTAGGACCCCTGCTTTTTACCCAGGAGCAAAACTTCAGGAGCAAGCCAATCTCTTCTTAATGATGCTCAGGACAAATGAATCAAATGTTTAGACTAAAAGAGACAAAAGCAACCTTAAGAGAATTAGAAGCTACTATCTTTGTAATCGTTCTTTAAAACTTCAGCACTAAGAGGCACCTGGGTGTCTCAGTTGGTTAAGCATCTGACTTGGGCTCAGGTCATGATCTCAGGGGCCTGGGATGGAGCCCTGCTTTGAGTTCTCTGCTCAGTGGGGAGTCTGCTTCTCCCTCTCCCTCTGCTCCTCTTTGCTGCTGCTCCTCCCCGCTGCTCATTCTCTCTCTCTATCAAATAAATAAAATCTTAAAAAAAAAACAAAACCTAGAACTTCCAGAAAAAAGAAGAAAACTCAGTGAGTTAAAAAGCAGGTTAGAGGGGCGCCTGGGTAGCTCAGTCGGTTAAGCATCTGCCTTCAGCTCAGGTCATGATCTCAGGGTCCTGGGATCAAACCCCATCAGGCTCCTTGCTCGGCGGGGAGTCTGCTTCTCTCTCCCCCTTGGTTGTGGTCTCTCTCGCTATCTCTCTCTCTCTTTCTCAAATAAATAAATAAAATCTTAAAAGAAGAAGAAGAAGCAGGTTAGATACCACCAAAGAGGTCATTTTTGGACTTCAGGAAAGGCCTATTGAAATCACCCAGAAAATAATACGGCAAAACCAAGATGGAAAATGTTAACAGGAAGAATAGCAATACAAATTCTTACACACTGAGAAGGGAGTAGAAGTTGGTGTAATCCACTTGGAAAGCAGTTTGGCAAAACCCAGTACAGCTTAAAGTGCCTGTGGCTGCTTGTGGGGGGTGGGGGTCAAGGAGGTCCCATCCCCTCAGAACCTAGCCATTAGTTGCCATGGCTGTGGGGCTCCCAGCCCACTTCCTCTCAGGAAAGTGCTCTTGCTGAAGGCGGCTGCCTTGCCCTGGATAAGTCCACCCCCCAGGGACAGCCTACAGCCAACACTGGGGTATGAGGCCAAGCCACTGACCTTAGTTCGGGACAGCTTGAAGGATCACCCCAGTTTCAGAGGCAAGGCTTCTGCTACAACTGCCTTGTAGTTTAACTTCTCTCTCTACCCCATCCTGCCTCCTTCCAGTTCCCTACAGCTGTTGTTCCAAAGAGCACTCCTCACTGAGTGTCCTGCAGGTAAACCTCCAAATGTACTTCCTGGAGAAACCAACCTGACCCCATACCCCGGAGTGAAACCCACCAAATACACAAGGACTCCCATAGGTTTCACAGCAGCAATAACAAAAACTTGGAAACAAAATAGATTCATCAAAAGGAAAATGGAAACACTTGATATATTTACAGTGTTAAAAAAAGAACTAGAAGAAACACATGGGAAAAGATTTTTATATAATCCTGAAATGGATAGACCTTCCAAAAGTCTATTGCATACACACACAAGTTTCTAAGTTTCATGCAGTGTACACAAAACTCAGACTATAAAATAAAAAATGAAAACCTTACTATATATACATCTTAAAAATTAATTCCCAGAGCTAAAACCCTACGACAACCCTAAAACCATGTTAAAAAAAAAAAGTGTGACATAATGAAAGAGCTAATTTCCTTAATATATAGAGAACACTTATATATCAATAAGCAAAAGGTCAACAACTGATAGAAAAATGGGTAAAAGATAGGAATAGAGAAATAAATGCTTCTTAAACATAAAAAAAGGCACCTGGGGCACCTGGCTGGCTCAATCAGTAGAGCTCTACAACTCTTGACTCAAGATCTCTGGGTCTTGATTACAAGCCCCACATTGGGTATAACTTTTACCTAAAAAGCAAACATAAGAAGAGATGCTCAGTTTCACCCATAGCAGGAGAAACACAAATTAAAACTATAATGAGATACTGTTTTTTAAATCACCAAATTAACAAATACTAACAAGTGTGATAACATTGTGTTGGCAAGGGTGTGCAAAACTGGGCACTCTTACACTGTTGGTGGGCATATAAATGGGCACAGCTTCCACAGGGGGAAGATTGGCAGCACCTGTAAAAATTGTTTTTTAATTTTTTAAAAAATAATTTCGATCTGTTTACAACGACATGGATGGAACTAGAGAGTATAATTCTAAGGGAAATAAGTCCACCCAGCGAAAAACAAATACCACATGATCTCAATCATATATGGAATTGAAGAAACAAAACCAACAAGCAAAGGGGGAAAAAATCAGACAAACCACGAAACAGATTCTCAGAGAACAAACTGATGGTGACCAGAGGGGAGGGGGGGATGGGGAAGCAGGTGATGGGGATTAAGGAGGGCACTTGTGCTGAGCACCGGGAAGGGATGGAAGTGGTGAATCATCATGTTGGACTCCTGAAACCAATATAACACTGTGTTAACTAACTGGAATTAAAATAAAAACTGGATATAAAAAAATAATTTTGAACCAAAGTGGGCTCCGTAGCTCAGTGTTCAGAGCGGTGGTCTTATAATAATTTTGATCCAGTGAATAAAGGAAATAGGGGCGCCTGTGTGGCTCAGTTGTTAAGCATCTGCCTTCAGCTCTGGTCATGATCCCAGGGCCCTGGGATGGAGCCCCACATCGGGCTCCCCACCCGGCAGGGCTTGCTTCTCCCTCTCCCTCTGGTCTGCTGCTACCCCTATTTGTGCTCTCTCTGTCAAGTAAATAAATTAAAAAATCTTCAAAAAAAAGTAAAGGAATTAACAAAGATGTCCAAGACAATTGATCCCAATCTACGATCTCAATTTACTAATAGACATGTTATTTAAATTCAATTTTAAAATTGCTCCTTTAATTTTTAAGTGAAATTCCTCTTATTTGGTCTTTTTAAACTTCTCTTCCATAGGGGGCAGTGCAGTCAAGTGGAGAGAGCATGGACTTTGGAGAAGTAAGATGGGATTTCGGGGGGTCTTAGAATCATGGAGGGGCACCTGGCTGTCAAAAGAGTGTGCGAGTCCTGGTCTTGGGGTCCTGAGGTTCGAGGCCCACATTGGGCATAGAGATTACTTTAAAAAAATAATAAAAAGAACAGGAAAGACTCTTAAACCTCACAGTCCCCCTTCCTATCTCCCCACCGTCCTTGGGCCCATCCCGTGGTTTTCCCCACCACAAGCTATGAATCCACCAGGCCCTTATCCTGCCCAAGAGAGAGGCTCTGCTTGGCAGATAGACTGTCATCTAAGCTGAGGCTTCCTTGGATAAAGCCTTGGGCAAGCCCCTTCCTGGCCACCTCTCAGTGATAGCCCTTGCCGAGGCACCGACTCTAGTCCAATTTCTTGTGCCCAGCAGAGCAAACTTGCTTCATCGGCAAACATAGAGCGGGCCACGGTGACTTTCTGGAGAAAGAACATCCTGGCCCCAGAGGGAGGTCCCCAGAGCCTCTTGGATCTGTCCAGGACCTGGCCCCTCTGGACCGACCTCCCTGGACCCCATGCCTGGCTTCCACCATCTCCTGAACGCTCCAAAGGCTCCCAGCCTGCCTTCTGATTTCTCCACCAACCTCGGCTCCATACGTGGGTTTTACATAGCCCTGGAGTTGAGGGAGTCCCTGCTCTGGCCTCCTTAGTTGTAAACCCCTTTCAGACACCACAAACTACTTCCTCAGCCCTGAGACTCCCAGCCTCCTGGGCCTTTGGTCCTAGGTCCCAGGTTGTTGGATCCCCTCCTCACCCTGTCCCTCTGAACCCTTCAAGTTTTAAACCATTCCCCAGCCTCCTCCAGTAATCACCTAGGGATCCCTGAAGGCCCTCACGCCCGACCCCACCCACTTCCTGGAGCCTGGACTGGCCGCTCAAACCCACAGCCTCCTAGCCCTTCTGCCTCAGCCCTCTAACCCTGAGGGCCTGGGGCCATGGGAAGAGGCAGGCCTGGCTTTGGAGCCCCTCCTCCTTTTGGCCCTGCCTGCGGAGGGAGGGATAAAGGTGCACCAGAGGAGCCTGCTTGATTCTCACTAGGGGCTGCAGCTGGAATGGACTCCACCGAGGAAGATGGCAGTCGCCATGGTAGAGAGAGCTGCCCCGGCTCCCAGCGGCCATGCAGGTAGGGGTCTGGGTCTCAGGGGAACCCAGGGAAGGTGGGAGAAAAGCCTTTGAGGTCCGGCCTGGCTTTCGAAAGCCCAGTGTCTACGAATGTGGGGTGCATCGGGGGAGGAGGGGCTTCCTTGCCCTCACCCCAATGTTGGAAGAGTCTAGAGATCATTTCTCATGCCCCCATAGTCCAGAGGAAGAGACTGAGACCAGAGAGGAGGAAAGATATACCAAGGCTGCACAGCTCAGGGTCTGACTGTTCCCCAGTTGTCTTCTTTCTCTTCCACTCAGCAAAGATTTCTCTGCCCAGAAACCCCAAAGGGTGGGTGGGATCTGGTGTCCTGGTCATCTCTGTAGTCCCAGCACTTAGCATCGAGCCGGATGTTCATAAATGTTGGAAAGGAAACAGGTCAGGTTCAACATTTCACCATGAGAGAGTTATTCCTTTGGGTATGCTCACTGCTCCAGCACCCTAAGCACCAAGCCCCTTTTGCCATCTCCCCAGGCCTGGATTACCTGTGTCTTTTG
Organism: Ailurus styani; assembly: GCA_002007465.1. Taxonomy (NCBI): domain Eukaryota; kingdom Metazoa; phylum Chordata; class Mammalia; order Carnivora; family Ailuridae; genus Ailurus; species Ailurus styani. The sequence goes on along the minus strand of LNAC01000077.1, from coordinate 2,800,790 downwards.
GCTGCTCTGTCCCTCCCCCTTGGCCTCAGAGCTTGGCTTGAGAAACCCCCCAAATCAGGCAGCCCTCACCCCTGACAAGTCAATCTTGGTTACCTAGAGAAGGATTGGGCTGAATGAGGACACCTGGGGCCTAGCTCTTGTTCTGAGTTCCAGGCCAGTTACTTTACTAAGCCTCAGATTTGGAAAACAAAAAGATGCCTCCTGACTTTTGAGGCTTGTTTTGAGGATTAAATGAACTAATTTGATGTTTCCACAAGCAAAATGTGTTTCATTGGTACACTAAAGGTGTGTGGGTGGAGGGCCCAAACAAGTAACAATGAAAACAGGTTTAAGCAATGCTGGGTTAGATGGAACAGGTTCCTTTGCAGGACTTACCAGAGCCTTTTTTTTTTTTTTTTTAAGATGTATTTATTTTAGAGAGTGTGAGAGCATTGGGGGAGGGACAGAGGGAGAGAATCCTCAAACAGGCTCCCTGCTGAGCATGGAGCCCAACGGGGGGGGGGGGGGCCNCTGAAACCAAGAGTCTGACACTTAACCGACTGAGCCCCCCAGGTGCGCCGACCAGAGCCTTTAATATGTTCACGTACAGTAAGTGATATACGATGTGACTCTAAGAAAATATAGAAGAGCTACTCCAGTGAATTTAATCAAAGCCCCTAGCCCCTTTTCTTGTGGCTCATTGAAGGGCTGAGATGCCCTGTGGACACACTTGGAGAGCTCTTGTCGATGAGCCACTCAGCCTGTGAAGAAGATAGTTGGTGGCCCCTCTCTTGGCAGTCCTGGGGGTTGGCCTCAGTGTTGGTCTTTAGGGAAAGGCCAAGCCATCCTAGCACATCTCCCCTTCCAGAGGATTCCATCACGAGACTGAAGAGGAGATCCACAAGTGCTTCCTCTGAGGTTACCAGCTCCTCTAGGGTCACCCTCCCCCTTCCCAACCCTGCAGAACTGGCTGTCCCCCACTGGTCTGGTCCCTACCCCAGCCCATCCTCTTCCAGTTTACTCCCTACATTGTAACTGGGAGCAGAAACCTACAAGACTAGGCATCTTCCAAAACCCTCCTAAAAGAAATTTGGAAAACCACATGTTCCCTCCAGGCTCCAGGTTATCTAGTGGTTTGCATCATCATGTAAATTGTTGCAAAGAGGATCATTTCTTAAAGTATTACACATAGTCCCACTTTATTATAAAATACTTTTTAGAAAAAAAAATCCAAAAGAGCTTTTTAAAAGATGTGTTTAAAGAGAAGTTACATCACTAAATCACATGCTTTTTGCCATTTCTGAATCCTTCCTCTCCAAGGCTGGCCCTTGAGGCAAGATTTTGAGAGATGTGTTCAAAGCCTCGAGTCCACAAGAACTTACCTTCAGTCCTGCAGCAGGTTCTCACTTTTTCCAAGCTGGGCAGTGAGGATGATGAGCAGGCATCTCGGAGCCCTGGGCTGGGGCAGGCTATAGTTCTGGGTAGAAATCTCAATCCAAGGTATTCTGGGCTGCTGGCTGTGGCTCCTGCCAGTCAACTTGCTGTGTGGGCAGCTGACCGGAAGTGGCAGGTGAGCAGGGGGGGGCTGTGGATAAGTACATTTTTCTTTCAACTATCCAGTGGCATCTACCTACCAGAGAGATTTTACATATAATGTCCTCTATCTAAAAATGTACATATGTGTTTTATATGTGTGTATATATGTTCGTGTGTGTATACACACACACAGGCTCTACACTTTTTTTTAATATTTTATTTGAGGGCGCCTGGGTGGCTCAGTGGGTTAAAGCCGCTGCCTTCAGCTCAGGTCATGATCCCAGGGTCCTGGGATCGAGGCCCACATCGGGCTCTCTGCTCAGCAGGGAGCCTGCTTCCTCCTCTCTCCTCTCTCTCTGCCTGCCTCTCTGCCTACTTGTAATCTCTCTGTGTCAAATGAATAAATAAAAAATCTTTAAAAAAATAAAATAAATAAATNCTCTCTGCCTACTTGTAATCTCTCTGTGTCAAATGAATAAATAAAAAATCTTTAAAAAAAATTAAATAAATAAAAAAAAGATTTTAATATTTTATTTGAGAGAGAGTGAGAGAGTGCATGAGAGGGCTGAGGGTCAGAGGGAGAAGCAGACTCCCCATTGAGCAGGGAGCCAGGGCTTAATCCCAGGATCCCAGGGGATCATGACCTGAGCCAAGGGCAGACACTTAACTGACTGAGCCCACCCAGGTGCCCAAAATACGGGCTCTTACAGTTTTACATAATTCCTTTTTTTCCTTGAATGCCTTCTCTACTTCATTGCCCCACAGAATTGTATCTTAATGTATTTTTATTCTTAGATTCCATCTTTTATTGATGACCATATTCTTTGCTCCTGTAATAAAATATTTGTGAAACTTATTTTTTTTCTGGATGTTATTAGTAGTACTCAATTGATCAAAACAACTTAGATATATTACATACTTTAACAGGTAATTATTAAATAACAAAAAATTTTCTTTAGAAAACTTTCTCCGGAGATAGACGGAACAGTTGCTTTTTCTCTCCCCCTACCTCTCGCCCCTTCCCCACCTCCAAAAGCTCATGTGTTCATGGATAAATATTACTTTTTGCTAGAGTAAGCCAGGGTTCAACATCAATTTCTACTTTCATTTTTTTTATTTGCCCCAGGGGTACAGGTCTGTGAATCATCAGGCTTATACATTTCCTAGCACTCACCATAGCACCCTCCCCAGTGTCCATAACCCATCTACCCTATCCCCACCCCCCCACCCCCCAGTAACCCTGTTTGCTTCGTGAGATTGAGTCTCTTATGGTTTGTCTCCTTCCTGATGTCATCTTGTTTCTCTACTTTCAATTTTTATAAAAGATTTATTGGGGCGCCTGGGTGGCTCAGTCGTTAAGTGTCTGCCTTCTGCTCAGGTCATGATCCCAGGGTCCTGGGATGGAGCCCTGCATCAGACTCCCCGCTCTGAAGGAAAGCCTGCTTCTCCCTCTCCCACTCCCCCTGCTGGTGTTCCCTCTCTCATTGGTGTCTCTCTCTGTCAAATAAATCTGAAAAAAAAAAAAAAAATTAAAAAAAAATTATGTTAGAACACACATATGCACAAGCACATTCTTTGAATTTCCTCTGAATTAAATGCCCAAATTTACATAGTGGTCTATCAAAAATTACTGTTTGATGATCTTACATTATATTCCTGTCCCTCACAATAGTTTCCATGAAAATAGCAACAATACTACTCTTATTAGTATATTCTTATGTAATAACAACATCCTCACTGGAAAAAAGATGATTACCTCTCACGCCTCCTCCAAGGCCTTCCCAGGCCACCCTGTGAAAAGTCGGTCCCCACCTCGCCAGCTGTTTGTCCCCGGCTGAGTCCCCGTCATGGCCTGCGCTGGCCTGGGTTGGTTATCGGGTTGGTTATGCCCTTCTTGCGGGGCCTGGACTGGGGGAGGCAAATCCGGTAAGTTGTGTGGGATTGAATCCTCTCTCTGTTTACCAGTTTGATATTTTGGTCATGGTAGATTTTGGGGGGCATGTATTTTGATCTTTAAGATAGGGTTTCTTGTGTTAGGGTTTGGGGGGCATCCCCTGAAATTCTGTCTGAGGGGACTGCCTCACTCCCTGCCCGCTAGTCATGGCCCTGATTTCTTGGTTCTCTGCTCGGTTGCCTCGACAGGAGCTCCACAGGCGGGTTCCTCATCTGGGGGTTCCAAGCTGTTGTTGTAAATGAAGGACCATGTGACCAACGATCTGGCACCTTCCCCAACAAGCTGGGGGAGGGGGAGGCCTGTCATCCATCGTCCCCTCCCCCTGCTGCTTCTCTGCCCGGGGCCTCAGCACCTGACACTCGCGGGACAATGGTGCTTGCTGGCTGCCTCTATGGCAACCGTCAGCTTGGGCTCCGGTCTGTGTTCTTGAGACCGTCGCCATCCCTGATGCCCTGGCCGCCTCTTGTGTGGTCTCATTTGCCCTCCAGGCAAGGAAGCACATGACAAGAGCGGACAACTGTCCCCGTGCCCTGGCCCGGGCCTGAACATGTAGTAGATTCTCAATAAACACCTGCCCAACTCAGCCTCCTCCTCCCCTTTTCCAACTCCCACCTTCTCCCTTGGAAGCCCTTGTAGTGCTTGATGATGAGGATGAAAACAGCTAATGTTTATTGAGGGCTTACTATATATACTGTCTTTATTTTTTAATTTTAGAAGATTTTATTTATTTATTTGAGAGAAGGCACGAGAGCAGGGTGAGGGGCAGAGGGAGAAACAACTTTCTGTTGAGCAGGGAGCCCGATGTGGGGCTCCATCCCAGAACCCTGAGATCATGATCTGAGCTAAAGGCAGATGCTTAATCAACTGAGCCACCCAGGGGCCTCCATATATTGTCTTTAATATATCGTCATTTAAATTTGACCTCACCCCATGAAATAGGTACTAATATTATCCCCATTTTATAGATAAAGAAACTGAAGCATGGAAAGGTTATCCAAGCTCACACAACCAAGAAGTAGTGGTATTAGGCAGAACCGGCTAAGTAATCTGTGGGGCCCAGTTCAAAATGAACATCAGGGCCCTTGTTCAAAAATGTAATCATTTCAGGGGCACCTGGGTGGCTCAGTTAGTTAAGCATCTGCCTTCGACTCAGGTCATGATCCCAGGGTCCTGGGATCAAGCCCCACATTGGGCTCCTTGCTCATGGGGAGCCTGCTTCTCCCTCTTCCTCTGCCCCTGCCCCCCACCATGTTCTCTCTCAAATATATTTTTTTTAATGTAATCCTTTCAGAGGGCAACAGCAGATCATTAAAGTGCAGGGCCCCTGTGTGACGACACAGGTCGATGCCCATGAGGTTGACCTTGGTATGGAATTTGAACCCAGAGTTCTGATTCCAGAATCCACAAGACTCTGTGCTTGGAGGAAGGCAGAGTAATCACTATGATTTACTGAGCACCCACTACGCGTATTGTGCAAAAATCTTTAAAAAATCCTCGCAACAGCCCTGAGACAACAATGAGGCATTGCTGACATAATTTTAAGGGTGAGGAAACCAAGCTTTAGGGAAGTTGAGTCACGCACCCCGAGCACCCCAGAAGGTCAGGATGTGAACACAGGACCAACTCCAGAGCCTGTGCTCTCCAATCCTACAGCCTCTCTAAGGATCACAAAGGCACGAGCTAAAACGGGGCTGAGCCTGATTCAGACAATCTCTTAGGACCTCTGCCCGAGGGGCTCGTCGCTGGGGGACGAGCTACTACTTTGCTCAAGACAGGAAGGTGTCCCGGGTCTGCAGATACTTTCAGCGAGGCTTCTGCTTCCACGGAGATCAATGCAGGTCAGCCCTCCTATCCTGTCCTCCTCCTATCCTCCAGGGGGGAACAGGGTTGGGGACACGGGAGGAATCCTCCCTCCATTCACCATGCATCTTCCCAAAGCTGCTTCTCCCCTCTTGGCTCCAAATTCTAGGCTGAGCTAGCTCCAAGCCCTGGAGGGTCTATTTGTGTCTCCTCCCTCTTCTCTTTCCCAATGCAGCTATCAGCACCCCCAGCCCCCTGGCCACCTGGAATGGGGCCGGCGCCATTCGGAGCCGTGTGTCACCCTGCCAAGACCCTGGCTGGGGCTGGCCCGCAGGGGCTCCGAGCCCTCCTACCTGCCCTCTGTGACTGTGGGTTGGGACTGGTCCAGGGCCTGCTGGGGCAGGGAGCCTGGCCTGGCGGGGTTGGCCAGCAAGGCCGAAGAGGTTGGTGGAAGTTCCTGGAAATCCCTCTCACCATCGTGTAAGTCATCAGGGACACTTGGGTGGGTGGGGGGAAGGGCCACAAGTGGGATCTGCGAGCAGGGTTCCTGTGCTGTCTCTGAGCAAGGTTTATATTTCTTTTACCCCTTTCCCACCTCAAGATTCCCAGCTAGAGGGAAGCTTTCCTCCAGCTCTGTAGTTATCTATGTTCTAGAAGCAGAGTATCTTCGGGCTTGTGGAGTCAAACCACCTTAGTTTCAAATGCCAGCTCTGCCACTTAGCAGCTGTGTGATCTTGGATAAGTCACTTAACCTCTCTGGATGCCCGTGTCCTCATCTACAAAAGGACATTGATAACAGTACCTGTCTCACAGGGTTTTATGAGGTGCAATGAGTTCATAAAGATGATGTACTTAGCTCACAGTACTGGGCACAGAGTAAACAATAAATGTGAGTGGTAATTTTTTTAATTACGCCTCTGATTCAGTGCTGTCCAACTGATCTAGAAGTCACACATATAATTTTTTTTACCAGCTTTGTTGAGATAAAATTCAGATTGACCAATTGAAAGTATACAATCCAATGTAATATAGTATATTCATAGTTATACAAACATTACCACTGTCTAACTTTAGAAGATTTTCATCACCCCAGAAAGAAACCCATTAGCAGTCACTTCCCCCTCTCCCTCCCTCCAGCCACTGGCAAACACGAAACTACTTTGTCTCTATGGATCAGCCTGTTCCGGACATTTCATATAAATGGAATCACACACCATATGGTCCTTTGTGGCTGGCTTCTTTTCCTTGGCATAACATTTTCTAGGTTCATCCATGTTGTAGCGTGGATCAGTATTTCACTCCTTTTTTTGTTTGTTTTTTAAGATTATTTATTTGACAGAGAGCACAAGCAGGGGGAGCAGCAGGCAGAGGGAGAAGCAGACTCCCCACTGAGCAGGAGCCCAATGCGGGACTCGATCCTGTGACTCCGGGATCATGACCCGAGCAGAAGGCAGATGCTTAACCAACTGAGTCACCCAATATTTCATTCATTTTTATGGCCAAATACTCTTCAGCTGTGTGAAAATACCACCTTCTGTTTTGCTGTGACGAGTAATGTTGATATGAGTGTGCAAGTACAAGTTTGTGTGTGGACATATGTTTTCATTTCTCTTTGGTATATACCTAGAAGTAGAATTGCTGGATCGTATGGTAACTCCGTGTTTAATATTTTGAGGAACTGCCAAGCTGTATTCCAAAGTGGTCGCAATTCATACATGCAATTTAAATGTTTCTAGTAGCCATGTTAAAAAAGTGAAAAAAGCCCAGGCACCTGGGTGGTTCAGTCTGTTAAGCATCTGATTCTGGATCTCAACTCAGGTTTTGATCTTAGGGTCTTGAGTTCAAGCCCTACATTGGGCTCCACGCTGAGTGTGGGTTTGGAGCCTACTTTAAAAAAGTAAAAAGCAACAGGTGAAGTTTAATTTTCATATTATTATATTTTATTTAACCCAATTTATCAAAAAGTATATATCCAAGATTATCCTAACCAGTGATCAATATAAAAAGTTATTAATGGAATATTTTAGAGTCTTTTGGTACTCAGCTTCGAAATCTCTCATGTATTTTACACTTCTGGCACCTCTCTGTTCCGACTACGTGCAGTTCAGGTGCTCACTAGCCGCATGTGGCTAGGGCTGCTGTTATTGGACAGCATAGTCCTCAATGGTTGTATCCGAGGCTTACTATTTGGCCTGGATTCTGAGTTACTTGGGGGCCGCACGTTGCGTGCCTGTAGAGCTCCGTGTGCAGCAGACGCCTGGTAGATGTTGCCTGAATGAGTAAATGAATGAATGGATCCAGTTTCCCCCAACAGCTGCTGCTGAAGAACCCAGCTACTCCCAGGAACACCAGCCTTCATCAGACCCGGTCCGGGAGCTCGTGGCCCCACTTCAGAGCCTGGACCAGAAGGTGCAGCAGGTAGTGGGGGAGGGGCAGTGGCAGAAGATGCCAGGCTGGACCTCTGAGCCACCCAGGCCAACTGGAGGAGGGTTCCGTGGACCCCGGGGCTGTATTTGGGGCTGCAGCGTGTCTGGGGGCTGGGCAGTGGGGGGGAGGGGGGGCTGGATATGGATGTGCTCTGCCCCTGCGTGTGGCTGCAGAGGGAGCAGGACAGTCGGGACGTTGTGTGTGGCATCTGCATGGACAAGGTGTGGGACAAGCCAGAGGCCGAGCGGATGTTCGGCATCCTGCCCAACTGTAGCCACGCCCACTGCCTGGGCTGCCTGCGCACGTGGAGGAAGAGCCAGCAGAACTTCCCAGTGGACGTCGTCAAGTCAGTTTCATGAGGAGCTGGGAGGCAGGGAAACCCCTCAGAGAGGTCTGGGCTTGTGACTAGTCTTCTACCCCACCACCCCCACAGGGCCTGTCCCCAGTGCCGGGTCCATTCCAGCTACATCATCCCCCACAAATTCTGGGTGAGCAAGGGGGCTGAGAAGGAGCAGCTCATCAGGAACTTCAAGGCTCGGACCAGGTGAGCCTGGCGGGAGGACCATGACCGCTTAGGGGAGAGGGGAAGGCAGTCCTGCTCCGCTCTGGCTCAGCCTCAGTTCCCAGCTTGGGATCCCCCAAATCCTAGTTCAGAATGATGGAGATGGCAGAGGAGGATGTGAGGTCTTTCCACTATTTCGGAAATCGACTGAGATGGCAGCAGCAGATCAAGCCCAAGTGTCTCTTCCAGCCTGGCTCAGGGTCAATGCTGAGCAACTCTGGTTTTCTCAGCAAAATGAGAAGACCTGCTCGGCTTTTACTTTTTTTTTTTTTTTAATCAAGAAGGTAGGTTGATATGAATACTTGTTGTTGCATAGACGATCTTTGAAAACATGGGGTCTCTGAGGAGACCAAAAGGTCAGCCCTCGGAGCAAGGGAAAAGGTGGGTAGATTTTCATCTATTGGGGAAGGCGAGCATACATCTAGATCTGGAATTAGATACAGTTCCAGCTTCTTAATGCCACCTTCCCAAAGGGTTAATTATACGTGACATACGCAAAGGATATTTGGATAAGAAGTAGGATAAATAAGATCTTGTCTCTACCTGTGAGACATTCAGCCTCATTGAGAAGGCACCTGGATTTTGTCTGTGAATTATAACAGCCGGATCAACAAAGTGACTGAGACAAAACTCTTGGGTGAATCTCATAGAGGAGGAAGTATTTGAGCTGGGTGTTGGAAGAGGAGTAGGGGTCCCTCAGAAGGAGAGAAATGAGAGCACTCCAGGCAGAGACAAGCCAAAGTGGGGAATTACTGGCATCTGAGGTACCAGTCAGGAATTGCCAGAAGGGACCACTAGGAGATGAGGCAGATGAATGGCTTAATATGTAGAACACACTTTGCGCATTACCAGCTTCGTGAAGTAGGGCGTTTTATGATCTTCATGCTGCAGAAGAAGAAACTGAGGCATGGTCTTTATGATTTCAGTGAGAAAGTGGGTTTGGGACCCAGGTGTTCTGACTCCTAGTGCATCCTGGGAGGAAGCGGGTCAGGCGGGTGGGTGGGGGGGTGTTGGATATGGACTTGAAAGGAAAAAAGGCCAGACCTGGGTGGCCAACTGACCATGAGGTGGGGAAGGAAGATTTAAGATGATGAATGTTGGGCGCCTGGGTGGCTCAGTTGGTAAAGCATTTGCCTTTGGCTCGTCATGATCTCAGAGTCCTGGGATTGAGCCCCAATTCCTGCATTGGGCTCCCTTAGTGGGGAGTCTGCTTCTCTCTCCCTCTACCCTTTCCCCCTGCTTGTGCGCTCTGTCTCTCTCTCTCTCAAATAAATCTTAAAAAAAAAAAAGATGAGTATTTTCAGCATCGGTGGCCACAGAATGGCACCATGACACGAGCACAGAAAGAGAGGAGCTGATGGGGGATTTGGACAGGCTGAGAGCAGGGTTTTTGTAGGCTGTCCAGATGGAGGGGGTCCTGTCTGATGCTAGGTTTGGGTAAACAGGAGGAAGAAGAGAAAGGCCAGTCGTTTAGAGGGATTCCCAGGCTTCGGGCCTGGGGAGTCAGCGGGGTCCTGCATTCGCACTGGGGTTGCAGAAAGTGGGCACGCCTCAAAGGTGTGGAGCAGGGAGTGATAATACAGAGAAAAGGCTATTAACAGACACTCTATCCTTTTATTTCTCCCTCCATCCATCCTTCTCTGCAAGAAGGAAGCTGGCCCTACGTAAGCTGATCACTAGTGGCCCACAAACCTCTCCTGTATCTGACCTTTGACTTCTTTGGTGGTATTATTGAAACTTCGTTCAAAGAAGGAAAAGATTCCTGGGGTCACTGCTGGTCCAAATAGACCTTGGGTGACTTAGAGAAAGGCATCCTTTAAGACACTTTACTGCCATCTGCTGGAAATAGTTGTAATAAATGTAGTAAAATCCACACTGTGTCGCCAGTGTTGGCTGCCTAGGAGTGGTGCCCTTGTGGTATGTACATCTTACCCAACCTTGCATGTCAGCCTTTTTTTTTTTTTTTCCTGGGGAAACAGGGCTTGAAGGCAACAGTCTTCTCTCCTTCTGTCCTCTCCTAGCCAGATCCGATGCCGATTCTTCATGCAAGGGAATGGCCGCTGCCCCTTCAAGTCTGATTGCATTTATCTGCACCAGCTCCCAGATAACGCCCTGACCTCTGATCCTCCCTGGACTGAGAGTATGCAGCTGATCTCTGGGAGTGAGGTGGTAACAGCAGGGATATGGGACAGGGAGGCTGCTGGTCGTGTTTACAACAAATGTCTGCGATAAACGTAAAAGCCACACGTGATGTCCGTAATGATAAAGGTGCCTACTCAGATGTGGCATCTTTGTGCTATGTACAACCTGCCTGACCTTACATGTCGGCCTTTATTCTCTTGTTCCTGGAGCAATGGGGTTGAAGCTGATGGGTTTTCATTGATTTCTTTATTCCCAGGCGCTGAGCCCAGTAGGGTTTCTAGGGGACACCGAGCAGGAAGACGAAGTATTCTTCATGGACTGTGCCTTGGCCATGGCCTTCTGGGGTTCAGAACTCTTACTGGAACCCAATGATTCTTACCTCGGCCTTCTGTAACCAGGATCAACTTGTGGGGGATGGGGCTGAGGGGCAGGGGTTGCTAGATGGTAGGTCTTTTCCCTTTTGGGGCTTGGTGGGGGCTGAAAGTAGCTAGCCCTCCACGCCCATGGAGCACAGCACTGACACAGCTGGGGAGCGAGGGAAGAGGTGGAGGGCTCTTGCAAAAGAGAAAGGGTTCATTCTCTTGCCAGGGACTTGGTTTTTAACTTTGCTCTTTTGTAGGACTCTGAAAGAAAACCAATAAAGTGCATCTAAGCCATCATTGCTCGTATCTAAGGAGTGTCTGCTCATAGCCCGGATGCCCTCCCTGTGAACCAAAAGTTGTTTCTGCCTTCATTCTGTTGCAATATCACCCATCACTTGACCTCTGCAAAGCTTCACTTTATGCTCCTAAGAGTAGGAGTGTGGAAAGGACAAATAACAACTTAGTGTTAGGAAAATAGTAATGACATCATAGATCCCATGAAAGGGCCTCCAGGATCCCCCAGGGTTCTTGAACCACCCTTAGAACTTTCCTCCCTGTTCTCTACCCCATTGGCTGGAATGTCCACTTTAGTGGGCATGAGCCAGAGCCACCATCGCAGGGTAAAGCTGAGAGTCTAGGACCAGCAAGGGACTAAAGGTTATTTAGCATCCCTGATCCTACCCACTACTTGTCAAGGCCTGTCCCCCACTACCCCCAAACAGCTGGTCATTTGAAGACCAAAGACCTCTTCTATGAAGTTAGAACAGCTAACCTGAGATAGAAGTGTTGGCTTAAATAGCAGGAAAGAAGTTTTTGCCTTTGCAAAGCAGTCACTCTAAGAAATACTCCTTAGTCTTTCTCAACACCTCCCTTGAAATTGTTTTGGGGGAAAAAAATGGCTTCAGTGGAAATCAGATCCAGCTCAAAATATTCCTATGGCTTACCCTACCATTTAGGGGCGCCTGGCTGGTTCAGTCCCTAAACCATGTAACTCTTGATCTCACGGTCATGAGCTCAAGCCCCACACTGGGTGTAAAGATTACTTAAAAACAAACAAGAAGACCAAAGTCCTCTTTATGACCTCAAGGCCTCACAAGATCTAGCCCAGTTACCTCTCTGATCTCTTCTCTGATTACTCTTTAGCAAGTACATTCTGCTCTAGCTGCACTATGTCTCGGGGCCTTTGCATGTGCTGTCCCCTCTGCCTGAAATGGCCTCCCCACAGATCTCTGACTTGCTCCCTTAACTTCTTCAGGATCATCTTGCCTGACTAGCTACTTAAAATTACCTCACCCTATCTCCCTTCCCAGCTATATTCTTCTTGAAATCACTAATCGCAAACATTCTATTGTTTACTTATTAGTTGTCTCTCCTCTCTAGAGTGTCAGCCACAATGAGGAGGGTCTTTGTTCCCTGAATCCCCAGCCCTAGGGGCTCAGTAAAGGTTTATTGAGTGAATGGATGTGTGTGGCTGCAGAAGCTGGGAGAATGGTAAATAGAAACTGGAACCCAGAGTAAGGTTTATGCGTGCTGTGGGGGCTCTTCTCCCCTCTCTATTTTTTCAAAAGACTTTATTCATTTGAAAAAGAGACAGAGCACAAGCAAGGGGAGACATGGAGGGAGAGAGAGAAGCAGATTCCCTACTGAGCTGGGAGCCCAATGTGGGGCTTAATCCCAGGACCTGGAGATCATGACCTGAGCTGAAGACAGGGGCTTAACCATCTGAGCCACTCAGGTGCTCCATCCCCTCTCTCTTTATTTTTATCCTCTGCAGTTATTCCTCCTTCCTTTCCACTTCCCTGGAAGCCTGCCTTCTCCAGCAGATTTCCTTAAACTGAAACCTTGGGAAGTGGAGCCCCTCGTGGCCCCTTATAAACAACCAGAGCAAGTCGGCTTACTGGACTTCGGGAGGAAGTTCACAGGAAGGCCTTTGACCATATAGATAGTGTTAGGTTTTACTACCACCCCATTCTCAGGGGTAGTTGTGTATCAAATATTCTGGAGAGGACTGAAACCTTAATGATGACAGCCTGTGGAAGAGGAGACGTCAAGGTAGGGTGGTAAACTGACTAAATCCTATCGCAAAGTCCATGACCTACACATAACATGGACACCCGCTAAAACTAAATGATGCTTGGATCCTGAAGAACAACACGATCCCTGACATACATGCTGCATCCGCGTCTCATCCCCCTGCTTCAGGGTACAGTGCAGGAAGGTGAGGAGGGTCAGCAGGCAAGGATCCGCCCCTCCACCAAGCCCCGCCCCACTGTGGCATGACCCCGCCCACAAACGAACCCCCCCCTCGTCGTGGCCCCGCCCCATCCGTGGAGCTCCCGCGGCCTTCGTCCCGCCCCCTTACTCCGTTCCTCAGTCTCTCTGGTCAGGACGATTTCTGGTTCCGCCCCTTCCGGCGTGCCCTCTTCTCCGCACTTCGCTTCACGAACTGCCCCGCCCCTGGCCGCAGCACCCCCGTACGTTTCCAAAGGAGCGCGCGAATCTTGGCGGGCTCGAGGCGGTGGGGCTCCGAGTGTGTCTCCGAAAGCTGAGCCCGGCAGGGGGCCGGTGCGGAGGAGGCTCGTCGCCGCGTCGGGGCAGGCGCTGGCGTTCTGCCCCCTTTCGCTAGTTCTCGAGGCTGAGGTCAGGAACCAGAGCGGCGGCCGGCGCAGCCCCGGAGCCCCGGAGCCCCGGAGCCCC
>LNAC01000077.1:2766150-2787213 GCA_002007465.1 Ailurus styani | reverse complement strand
CTGGGCGCAGCTGGAGGCCCCCGCCCGGTTCCTGCTGCAGGCGCTGCAGGCGGGGCCGGAGGGGGCGCGGCGCGGCCTGGGGCTGCTGCGGGCGCTGGGCAGTCGCGGCGGGGAGCCCTTCCGCTGGGGCCACGTCCTGGAGGCGCTGTGCCGGGAGGAGCCCGTCGTGGAGGGCCCGGACTGTCGCCTGGAGCTGTAAGTCGTCTGGTCGCGGGGCGCCGAGTTTCGTCCTCCACGTCGTGTGAGGCAGGGGCTGGCGCCACCCCCCTTTTCTAGACGGGAGACCGAGGCCCGGAGAGGTTCACTAGTTCCCCACAGCCAGGCGTCCCTGCCGCGCACCGTGGGAGGAGGGGCACCCAACAGACCTTCACTGAGGACCTACTGGGTGCGACACACGCCTCCCGCCGCGTGTAAACGAAGAACTAGAAGCCCTGGACTCAGATCGCTTCTGATTTCATACTTCCAATCTCTAAGGAAATCGAACTCATACTTCCAGTGTAGGGATATTTATGTATAACCAAGTGTACACAAGAGTAAAAATACGTACATTGTAAAGTATACAAAAGTAGAAATTTAAAACGTGGTGACCGAATGGACATCTGATGGAGTGGCTTTATAATGTCAAATTTTCAAAGCACAATATACACTTTGGGGCAAAATCACTTTCCATAAGGATGGTGTTCTTTTTTTTTTTTTTAAAGGTTTTATTTATTTATTTGACAGAGAGAGAGAGATCACAAGTAGGCAGAGAGAGAGAAGGAAGCAGGCTCCCCGCTGAGCAGGGAGCCCGATGTGGGCCTCGATCCCAGGACCCTGAGATCATGACCTGAGCTGAAGGCAGAGGCTTTAACCCACTGAGCCACTCAGGCGCCCAAGGATGGTGTTCTTGATGAATTACAGTCTTTGGGGTGATTTTGACACCAAATATGTGACTGACAATTTCTGCTCGGAGCAGAAGGGTCCGCTCTGCCATTCATTTTCTTATTTGGTGAGCTTCTTTTACTGGTATACAGTTTTTCTTCTTCTTTTTTTTTTTTTTAAGATTTTATTTATTTATTCATGAGAGACAGAGAAGAGAGAGGCAGAGGGAGAAGCAGGTTCCCCACAGAATAGGGAGCTCGCCTGATGCAGATGCGGGACTTGATCCCAGGCATCAAGACCTGAGCCGAAGGCAGGCGCTTAACCAACTGAGCCATCCAGGCGGCCCATGGTATTCAGTCTCTTTTCAGTCATCCTTACAAGCCGTGTCCATTTAGTGAGGTTGGTTTTGTTAAAGGACATAATGCAGTACCCATAAATGCGTTTAATTATCATAATTAAGGAAAATACACAGAAAGTTAAAAAAAAAAAAAAAGGAAAAGGAAAGTGAAGTGCCCCCTTCAGCCACCAGGGGGCTGAAGAGCCGGTTTTGCATTTCTGGATACCCACCCCCCTCAGAATTAGGCTGGAGACTGGGCTATGAAGGGCCATTCCATACATTAAATAGTTGTAATACTTAATTTCTTATGTTTTAGATAAGGAGAAATGGAAATTCTAATATTGTCTTCCCACACCCCAATTTGAATTTCTTTCAAGAAGTGGGTTAGGAGAGGGGCATCTAGGTGGCTCAGTCAGTTGAGCGTGGGGCTCTTTATCTTGGCTCAGGGTCCTGAGTTCAAGCCCCACCTTGGGCTCCAGGCTGGGTGTGGAGCCTTAACTTAAAAAAAAGAAAAGAAAAGAAAAAGCAATGGGTCAGGAGAACTTTCTGCATCCTCAAACTGGAGGCCATAGAAATGTTTATCCAGCTATCTGGTTTTTTTCTGGACAAAATAGGAGGGGGACTTAATCTAGGGTCCCTGGTTAGAACTTTATTTCAGTATAATTGGTTTCTTTCATAATCCCATGTATTTTATATATTTAACACTTATTCTTTTTTTTTTAAGATTTTATTTATTTATTTGAGAGGGAGAAAAAAAGAGCATGAGAGAGGGGGAGGTTCAGAGGAAGAAGCAGACTCCCCGCTGAGCAGGGAGCCTGATGCGGGACTCAATCCCGGGACTCCAGGACCATGACCTGAGCCAAAGGCAGTTGCTTAACCAACTGAGCCACACAGACACCCCATTTTAACACTTACTCTGAAAAGAGGTCCATGCACACACAAAAGTTAAAAGCCCTTTAAGTAGGGTCTTCCCCACCTCATCACTTTTCAATATCATCTACCACAAATTGACCATCTTTTTAACTTTCGCTTTAATTTTCTTTTTTCACTTAGTATTTGCTGTTCACATAAAAATAAAAATCAGGGGCGCCTGGGTGGCTCAGTGGGTTAAAGCCTCTGCTTTCGGCCCAGGTCATGATCTCAGGGTCCTGGGATCGAGGCCTGCATCGGGCTCCCTGCTCAGCAGGGAGCCTGCTTCCCCCTCTCTCTCTCTGCCTCCTTGTGATCTCTCTCCCTCTGTGAAATAAATAAATAAAATCTCTAAAAAAATAATAAAAAAATAAAAATCAGATTTTTTTTTCTCTTTCACACATCCCAGGTGCCCCTTGTATGTGATGACAAGCAGCCCTGCAAAGTCACATAGAGAGGAGCAGGGGTGTTCTCTAAAAAAATAATAAAAAAATAAAAATCAGATTTTTTTTTCTCTTTCACACATCCCAGGTGTCCCTTGTATGTGATGACAAGCAGCCCTGCAAAGTCACATAGAGAGGAGCAGGGGTGTGATGGCAGGTGGGTTCGATGTACCCATGGCTTGCTTGCCACACCAGTGAGCCTCAGGTCACACAGCATCTGGATATTTGCGTTGACAACATGGCAGACAGCTACCTTGCTCTGTCCACGGTAGCCCTGGCTCATCTCCAGATGCTTATTCTCACAGAGTTAATCCACTCAGTAAATGTGCTCCCAGTGCCTGTGAGGGCCTGATGCTGTGCTGGCTACTGGGACATGGAGGAAGGAGAGACTGCTTCTACCTCTCAGCAGCTCAGCTGGTTGAAAGGAATGTCAAAGCTAGACAGCTGTGACCTTGTAAGTTCCGGAGGGATAGGCAAGGCCAGCGCAGGGCTGCAGGGGAAGCACTGCATAGCATCCTGGAGTATTACTACTATTATTTTTATTTTGGGTCTTGGCCCATCCCATAGCACATTCTTTTTTTTTTTTTTTTAATTTGTTTATCTTTTTAAGTAAGCTCTCTGCCCAATGTGGGGCTTGGACTCAGGACCCCGAGATCACAAGACACATATCCTAGGGGGCGCCTGGCTGGCTCAGTCGGTAGAGCATGTGATTCGTGATCTTGGGGTCCTGAGTTTGAGTTTACTTTAAATAAATAAGTAAAATCTTAAAAAAAAAAAAAAAAAGTCACATGCTCTACTGACCAAGCCAGCCGGGGGCCCCTGGAGTATTATTTTTATATATAGTTTGGGAAGGGACTTTTTTTTTATATGTAAAACAAGCATGGATCTTTTATAGAGTTGGTTTCAATGTGAATTTTTGGAGCTGAAATAGGAGGTGTCAAAGAGCAGAGCGTAGCACAGCATACATGAATACGTGCTCAATTTTAAAAAAAAAAAGGAATTGTTAAAAAAAATGGAATTGCTTGGAGATTTTTTTGGTTTTTAGCAATTGTCGAATGAACTCAAACTGGCTTAACCACCACAACAAAAAAATACATGCTCAATGAAGGCCTGTTGAATGCCGCTCATGCTGACCCCCTCCATCCCCACACCCCGCAGGTACTACCTCCTAGCCCCCCTGTCTGTCCCTGGCCATCCAACCTCTAGCTCTACCCCAGCTGCCCTCTGCTCCCCCCAGCAAGGCGCTCTGTAACTACTTGCCCTCCTTCTGCTCCCAGGAAAGCCCTGCTGCTGCGATTGCCCCCATTATGCCAGAGGAACCTGATGTCCCTGCTGATGGCTGTTCGGCCATTGCTGCCCGAGAGCCGCCTACTCCCTGTGCTGCAGATTGCACAACAAGACCAAAGCCCCCACCCCGACGCCTGGCTCCGGGCCCTGGGGGAATTGCTGCGGAGGGATCTGAACGCTGGGGTGGCAGTTGAGGGACCATCCCCGCTGTCCACAAGCTGCCAGAGACAGCTCCAAGGCCTGTGTAGGCGTCTGGGCCAGGGAGGCAGGAGGCTGCAGGTGGCCCAGGCTCCCGTTCCCGAAGAGGAAGGAGAGGGGGACAAGGAGGACAAGGACTCCCCACGGCCTGGGAAACGCAGAAAGGGGCCAGAGGAAGAGCCTGCCAGTCCTGAGGGCGAGAGGGCCCCCAAAAGGTTCCGGCATTTGGAAACAGAAGAAGAAGGTCAGGAGGAGGAGAGACGTGAACCTGAATCTTTGGAGCCCCGGGCAGATGGAGGAGGTGCCTCACCCATTGAGAACCAGCCTGTCGGAGACGAGCCCAGGGAGGCTGGTCAGAGTCTGGAGACGGCTCAGGGCCTAGCCGAGAGTTCGGAGTTGCCCAAAGCTGTCCAGGTACTAGAGTGGGGAGGCTGGGTTTTGAGTGGTCCTCCCCGAGTGGGGGATTTATCCAGGGCCAAAGCTGGTTGGGAGACCATTTCCCAGCTGGGATAACCGGAGTCCACTGAGCAGGGGGTAAGTGGGTCCAGCTAAGGGAATAATCTCGGCTCCACAGACTGAGGAGAGGGTGGGAAGGGAGTTATTGCAGGCGGAAACCTCCAGCCTGTCCTCCCAACCCCAGGCCTGGATCTGCCCCCATGAGGGTAGGTGCAGAGAGGACAAGTCTAGGCAGCTGCGTTTCCACGGGCCTTGTCGCCTTTGAGTTCTTAAGCATCTCTCAAGGTTTAGGCTTCGCGTTCTTAACTCTGGAATCATCCTTGTCTGCTAGCTCTCACTGGTCCGGGGCATTCTTGGGAGAGGGGCTAGGACTAGGCCTGGGGCCACACTGTGCTGGTAGGGACTTGGCAGTGACTGTGCTCTCCTCTGCAGGACCAGGTTCCCAGGCTGCAGCAGCTGCTCAAGACCTTCGGGAAGGTAAGTGGCCCCTGATCACCACTGCGCCCCGTTCACCTGCTGCTCAGACCTCAGCCCTGCCCGGGGAAGCACAGGCTGTTTGAACGGCAGAGGGGGGAGTAGCGGTCCAAGGACAGTCACTGCAGAGGCTTGTCTTGGCCCAAGGACAGATAGGTCATCTGTCCCCAGACAAGTCCCTTTCGTCTGGTAGCATCCAGGGTCCTTAGCCACCCACTGTGCTGGACAAAGGGGTGGTCTCTGACTCGTCCCCAAGGGCTCAGCCAGCCCGAACATGGGATTTGCCTTTCCAGGGGTTGGAGGGCGCCCCCCCACTTGAGCTCCAGCTTCTCCACGAATGCAGTCCCAGCCAGGTGAGTCCAGAAAGCCTGTGTGGCTCTGAGGGTACCATCCCCCCTCCCCAGCCTTTTTCCATTTAAGTCTGTGTTTCATTGCCTTATGTGGGAACGGGGGGTGGGGGGTGGGAGGGGATTTGGTGGGGTTTTTGGTCTCTTGGGTAGGGGTCTCCCTGTGTGCCTTCTTCTGGTTCTTGGATCCTCACCGTGGGGGCCGCTCTCCTGGCCTCACCTTACCTTGGAGTGTCCTTGCCCTACCCATTCTGCTGCCTAGTTGGCTTGAGACAGCCTAGCAGAGGCAGAGTGAGTGCGTCTGTGTCCTCCCTGCTTCTTGGCAGGTGGACCTGCTGTGTGCCCAGCTGCAGCTCCCACAGCTCTCGGACCCAGCTCTCCTGCGGCTCTGCACCTGGCTCCTGTCCCTTTCACCAGATCTTAGCCTTAGCAATGCGACCGTTCTGACCAAGAGCCTCTTCCTTAGACGGGTAGGTGCACTGCCATACACTTGGCCTGCTAGGCACGGGTGGGGGGAGAATTGGAGCCCTCGGAAGGGCGGTGCTGGGGAGAGGGGGTTCCCAACTTTATAAGCCGTCTGGCCAGTCGAGGCAGCCTGGGCCAAGGGAAGAGCATGGACCTCCAGGCCATCCATCCACGTGGTATTGAATCCCTCCTTCTTGGGCCCCAGACCCTTCCAGGAGCTTGAAGGAATTTCAGAGCTGGAAAAGGGAACTTTGTGTCTTTTCCAGTGGGTGAACCCATGTGAGTTCCAGATTAAAGAACTTTTGTTTTTTCTTTGTAATATATATCACCGTCTGAAATACGTGTCTGATAAACATTAAAGGGAAGAAGAAACGAATGGATTAATGTTTTCCTCCCCATTGGCTGTAGATTCTCTCCCTCACTTCCTCGGCCTCCCGCCTGCTCATGACGGCCCTGACCTCCTTCTGTGCCAAGTATGCCTATCCTGTCTGCAGAGTCCTTCTTGGCCCCATGCTCCAGTCTCCAGAAGCAGGTAATTCTGGAACCAGCCCCAGGCCTGGTAGCTCTGCCCTCTCGCTTCCCAGCACCTTTCACTCCAGGCAGCCCTGGCCGTTGTATATTCAGTTAGTAAAGATACATTGCTTCCCTGACTATGCCCCCCTATAATGAGCCAGACATTCTGTTCCATCCTCTCCTGCCCTTTGCCCCCAGACTTCTCTCCTCTTCTCTCCCCTGCGCAGGTCCAGCTCAAACAGAGTTACTGTGTTGCCTTCTGAAGGACGAGGCCCTGGAGCCGGACACTCAGGTTCTAATGCTGGAGTGAGTGTACAGCCCTCCCTGCCGCCCCTACTCCAACCCCTCGCACTGGCCCTGCTCGTTCCTGGCCTCCTGGGGCTGGAGCCAGCTGGGGAGCAGGCCCTGGGCCTGAAAGATGGGCCCTCGCTGTGGCCCGAGCCTGGCTTGTGCCTCCCCCGCCCCCCACACGCCATGGGCTTGTGCAGGTTGCCATCCTGGGACCCTGCCCAAGCCCTGGGTTCCGGTCTTCTGGACCAGATGCCTTGGGGAGGGCAGGGAAGAGGCTGGTGGCCTCCGCTGGAGCAGTTCACAGTATAGCTGGAGCCTGGCCAGTGGTTACCAGCTCCGGCTCTGTAGCCAGGCGGAGAACATTTCACATCTCAGCCTTGTCCTATGTCGATTCCAACAGCTTTCTCCATCTCTCTGAGCTTCTGTTTTCTCATATGAGAAATGGGGATAATATTTACTCGTGAGGATTTTTCTAGATGTCAAATGTGATAATGCACATAGACCGCAGCACGGTACTTGGTCCCAAGTCAGTGCTCAAAAATGGTTATTAAATTGGTGTTCAATTTGGGCNATGTGATAATGCACATAGACCGCAGCACGGTACTTGGTCCCAAGTCAGTGCTCAAAAATGGTGTTCAATTTGGGTATTAAAACTGGGAAGTTGGGCGCCTGGGTGGCTCAGTGGGTTAAAGCCTCTGCCTTTGGCTCAGGTCATGATCTCAGGGTCCTGGGATCAAGGCCCGCATTGGGCTCCCTGCTCGGCAAGGAGCCTGCTTTCCCCCCTCTCTCTGCCTGTCTCTCAGCCTACTTGTGATCTCTCTCTCTCTCTGTCAAATAAATAAATAAAATCTTTTTTAAAAATAAAAAAATAAATAAAACTGGGAAGTCAAGATCTAGACACATAGAAACAAGTGAGGAGCTAAGACCCCACTGACCCTAAAGCGAACTATAAAATGCAGACTCTTGGGCACCTGGATGGCTCAGTTGGTTAAGCAACTGCCTTCAGCTCAGGTCATGATCCTGGAGTACCATATCGGGCTCCCTGCTCAGCGGGGAGTCTGCTTCTCCCTCTGACCCTCTCCCTTCTCATGCTCTCTCTCTCATTCTCTCTCTTTCAAATAAATAAATAAAATCTTTAAAAATAAAATAAAATAAAATGCAGACTCTCACATGGGAAGGGGAGGGTCTGGAAAATAATGTCAGCCACCTCTGATTGAATCCTTTCTCTGTGCTTTAGAGTCATTCTCTCCATTAGTCCTCACACAGTGCTGTGAGGTGGGTGCTGTGGCCACCCTAGAGACGGAAAACCTGAAGCTCAGCATCCTTAAGGGGTGTGGGCCAAAGGTCACACAGCTGGCCAGCGATAAAGCCTAGGATCAGACTCTAGGCCATGCAGCCGAGAAGCCACACTGCTCCCATGTGACACGCTGCCTTTCCACCTGAGCGGAGGATGGCGGCCTAGCCCGGGAGGCACAGTTGGAGTGGCCGTCCCCGTGGGCTGGGCTCTGCAGGGAAGGCTGCCTTCTAGAAGGCCTCATGGACCTCTCACTGAGCCATCATCCTCTGCCCTGGGTCACCCTCACCTTCTGTCCTCACGATGCACTCTCCACTCCTGCTGATTTTTCAGGGAACCTTGGTACACCTCACACCAAATCCTTCATGGTCTACTGCCCCAGGAGTCTTGGGTCGTAGCCTTCCCAGCATCAAGTGTGGGCTGACTACTGGGGGGCGGGGCTCTGACTACTTGTTCTGTTGGCTGAGGGAGTCTTCCATGTCTCCAGGGCCTTGCCCTGCCTTGGGGGTAGGAGCGGTAGGTTCTGTTCTGCGGGCTGTTCTCACTGGGGCCTGTGCTTCTTGCAGACAGATCTTGGAGCTGCCCTGGAAAGAGGACACTTTCGTGGTGTTGCAGTCCCTGCTGGAGCGGCAGGTGAGTAGGCTGCCTTGGGGGAGGGTGGATGTGGAAGTGTGGCAGTGCCGTGGCTGGGTGTGCCCATGGCTGGCGGCCGTGGGCCTCCTGGGTTGCTGGTCCCTCCGGGGATGGAGGCAAGCAGAACAGCTGCCCTGCAGCAAGCCGGGCGGTGACCTCAGGTGAGTCCTGGGGCTTGAAAGGCTGGTAGCCAAGAGCAGACTGCACGGTAGAGCCCAACTCTGCCTCTTCCTAGCTGCGTGGCCTTGGGGAGGGATTTTTTGGTGTGTGTGTGTGCATGTGTGTGTGTGTGAAATTTAATTTAATTTAATTTTACTTATTAAGGTTTTATTTATTTGAGAGAGAGAGAGCGAATGAGTGCAGGAAGGAGAGAGAGAGAGAATCTGAAGCAGACTCAGTGCTGAGCACGAAGCCTCACATGGGCCTCGATCCCATGACCCTGAGATCATGACCTGAGCCAAAACCAAGAGTCAGATGATTAACCGACTGAGGCAATTTTGAAGCTCAAAAGATAGAGTGAAAAATATTCCCCCTGCCATCCAGACTCCCCTCTCCAGGGCTAATCAGTATTAGTAGTTTCAGGGGAACTCTCCCAGAGATGCTTTTATAGACAAGGACACGTGTTTAAGTTGGCTTTTTGCCTACTTTTTTATGTAGATGGCAACACACCAAGCTCAGTGCTCTGTCCTTCGCTTTTGCTTTTTTTTTTTTAAATATATATTTATTTGACAGAGAGAGACACAGTGAGAGAGGGAACACAAGCACGGGGAGTGGGAGAGGGAGAAGCAAGCTTCCTGATGAGCAGGGAGCCTGACTCGGGGGGCTTGATCCCAGGACCCTGGGATCACGACCTGAGTCAAAGGCAGATGCTTAACTGACTGAGCCACCAAGGCGTCCCTGTACTTTGCTTTTTTAACTTACAGTATATTTTGGCAGTTTTTCCATACAACTGCCTAAAGTTCTGCCTCATTTATTTATAACTTAGGTAGCTGACCAAACTAACCTCTTTAGGTCTCAGTTTTCCCATTTACAAAAGGGGAGTGATAGTAGTACGTACTGCACAAGGCTGGGGTGAGGTCGAAGTAGGTAATTGGAGGAAAATGCCCAGAACGGTACCCAATGCATAACAGGCATTTACTGAATTATTATTAAGGAGAACTATTATTATTATGCTGATGGTACCCTTGGGCTCCTCACTCCTTTATATCTTCAACCGCCAAGCAAGGCCAAGACCTATGCACCAGGCTTTATGTGCCTTATCTCATTTAATTCTTTTCACCATCTTTAGCATTAGGTATCATAAGCACCATTTTACAGATGCAGAAACTGAGGCTTTATTTGGTTATGTGACCTGTCCAGGGGCACTTAGTTAGAAAGTGGTAGTGTTCAGAATTGAATCTTGGGCCCTTTCTTATTCTCTTGTCACCATCTCCCAATGTGTGCAGGTGGAGGTGACCCCTGAGAAGTTCAATGTGTTGGTGGAGAAGCTCTGTAAAGAGGGGCCAGCAGCCACCTCGTCTGTGGCCTATGCCAAGCTCATGCTGACGGTGATGACCAAGTATCAGGCCAACGTGAGTATTGGTAGGGCCACGAGGGCTGGTCCCACTGCTGCGAGTATGCCACAAGCTTGTACATCTAGATGTTTGCCAGGGAAGACACCCTGAGTGCTCGCCAGGCAAACTACAAGTTCAAGTGTCAGACTGGGAAATGAGACTACTTAGGAATTCATTCATCCAGCTCTCACCGCCGTGGGCCAGATGCTGTATGGTGCACTGGAGAATCAACAGTCCTGTCCTTGACTTGACACTCTGCACCAGTGCCAGGCTAGTGAGGTGGGAGAGAGATGATAACCAGATCAGCCTAATATCTGGGAGGCACCAGGTGAGAGGTGTGTGCGGGGCATTTGGTAGCAGAGGAGGAGGCAACTAAACCTTGTTTGTGTTTGGGAGTTAGGACAGGCTTCTCAGCTCTGAAAGGGTGAGTGGTGGCCAAGGCCCAAGACTGAGGAAAGGGCATTTCAGGTGAAGGAAACAGCAAAAGTGATGAGCGTCCAAGGGGATCTATAGGTAGTAGGTGAGGCCTAAAAACATGAGAATGGATGGTGGTGGGGGTGAGGTTAGAGGTCAGAGTTAAAACACTGAGCCCCTGCTATGTCTTACACACTGTTCGAAGCCCTTTGCTTATGTTAACTTGTTAGTTTATTCCATGTGTTAGCCCAATGAGAAGACACTATTGTTAGCTCCATTTCGTAGATGAGGAAATCGAGATGCAGAGAGGTTAAAGTGACCTGCCCAAGGTCACATGGCCAGGCCACACTAACATCTTATGGAAGATGAGGAGCATGGGCTTTATCTTGAATGAAGGTCACATGTCCTTGGCTGTTGGCTCTTTGCCCTTTCTGGGGAGTCAAAGGCCCATTTGATGATTTGATGAAAGCTATAGATCCACCCAGAAAAATGAAAATCTGAACACATCTGATGCACAGTTTCAGGAGGCTCCTGGATCCTCTGGAGACCCTGTAGATCTTGCAAGAAGGGCCTCCAATGTGAGACATCAGTAGTTATCCCAGGCCTCAGATGAAGCTGGAGGGACTTGGCCGGATTTGCATTTTGTAAAGGAGCCTCTGGTATCTGTAAAGAGTGGGTATTGGAGAGAAGATACAGGGCAGAGATCTGTCAGGCGGTTGTAGCAACAGGTCAGGGAAGAAATAGAAGGAATGCGGCAGCCACAATGGAGTATCTCTGACTCTG
This sequence comes from Ailurus styani, assembly GCA_002007465.1. Lineage (NCBI taxonomy): Eukaryota > Metazoa > Chordata > Mammalia > Carnivora > Ailuridae > Ailurus > Ailurus styani. The sequence continues at coordinate 2,775,955 of LNAC01000077.1, read as the reverse complement.
AGTTTCCTCATCTGTAAAATGAGAGGGTTGTGCAGATCACATGAAGTTATGTGTATAAAGTGTTGCCACATAGTAAGCACCCAATAATTGTCAACGGTTATTAGCATGGCTGACTTAGTAAGTTGTATAGTTAATATCTGACCCCAGGTCCACTTGAACCCAAAGACCTCGTGTAACCATGGTGAAGTAATGCGTTTGGATATCTCCTCCATTGTCCTAGTGTCCTGATTCCTCTCTCCTTCCTAAACAATGCCATGGGCAGAAGGAAAGGGGGAAGGATCAGTTGCTGGAGTCCTGATACGATTCTTCCTTGTCCCCAGATCACTGAGATCCACAGGCTGGGCCTGGCCGCAGCCCTAGAGCTCAACACCACTTTCCTGAGGAAGCCCCTACAGGCCGCCTTGAGACATCTGGCCCCCTGACCATGCACCAAGGGACCACACTCTTGGAGCCCCCTCACCAGCTGCCTGAAGGATACTTCTGCCCTCAGCGCCTCACCCTCATCCCTTGTCTGGGGGTAAAGGCTGAGCCAGGCCATCTCAGGGGTCCGCTGCCTCCCTGCTCCAGGATGCAAAGAAAACATCCTGGCCTCCCCAGCCAGCAGGGAAGGTCCTGGGCTAAGCAGCCTTGATGAGCTTTATTTCCAAGGGATGCTGACCATGGGCTCACTCCTTGTCACTTTTGCTTCAGAGTGTGGGGACAGAAACTTTCTGAAAGACCTCGGTAGGGTCAAAGCAGACCCAGGTAGATGAATGATTCTTCAGGACCCCTGAGGTGACCTGTGTCCTTGGCACAAATATCTTGCACTCAAGTGTATGTTATGACCCTCTGTGTTCTGACTTGGATAATTATTTAAAAAAGAAGGTATTTAATAAAAAGCAGGAAGTGTAATTTCTTCGAGGCAATGCCTGCCTTCCTATGGACTCTGGGTATTTGTCTAAAACTAACAGACACCACCACCATCCACCTACTCAGTGACAAGGGGCATCTTTTTCCCGGAGAAAGATTCTGTGAGGGGAAGGTGACAAGAGTTCTCAAATTCATTCATTCACGTTCTGGGTAGTGATGTGTGAGACCGCTCCCCTCAGCCCTAGCAGAGCTGTCTGTTGAGTAGGTCAAGTGTGCACTGACCACAGGGAATCGGGCCCTGAAGGTGCGCGCAGTTCTCTGGAGTTGGAGGTTTGTTCAGTGTGATTCAGTCAACTATCAAGTACCTTCCCAGCTCTTCCCCACTGCAGGCTTCGAGGGGCCGGGAACAGGACTTAATGCATTTCCCTTCTCCCGACTTCTCTGAAACCACGAGCCCCAGAGCAGGCTGATGAGGGAGAGGTCGGGAGTAAAGCCCACTCTTGAGACCTGAAGCAGGTGCGGAGGGCAGGAGGAGGGGGGCGGAAAAGGCTGGAGCTACAAACATGCGGGAACTGCACGCTCTCGGCGGCCATCACGCTGCGCTGCCCAGGACCAGCCTCTTTAGGGCCTGGGAGCAGCTGGTGCCAATGGGGACATCCTCCGCCCAGGACCGCGCACCTCCTCGCCTTCTAGCCAGCCTAGCTGTGCAGCGCGCGGCAGCGCCCTCTAGCGGCCGAAGACGGCGGCGCTCCCCGGGCTTGAGCGCCCCAGCCGCGCTCGGGAGGGAAGGGGCAGGAAAAGCCATCTCGCGAGAACAAGAGCCTTATTTGAGCGTTTGCGCAAGTCCCCGCCTTCTCTTTTCCGGTTACTGCGGCGCGAGCACCATGAGGTGAGTGGCGCTTAGGGAGCCATCCGTCCTCATCCGTGACTCCTGGCGCTCTGGTAGGGAGGGAGACTCGCGGGCTGAATCGGGGGGTTTTTGCCCCTGTCTCGCCGAGGGGCGTTTCTCGCCGGGCGTCATCCTGCAGTCTCCGGCGTTCGAGTCCGCCGGCCGGGCCCGGCCCCCAGGAGGGTGTCTCTTCCCCAGGGCTTGTGTCGTGGTCGGCAGACGGGGTGTGCGAATGCCCGCGGGGTGCGCCTGAAGGCGCGAGGCTTCCAGGTGCCGGGCCGGGCCTCGCGGGTGCTGAGTGCTCGTCTTCTCTCTCGCAGCAGCAAAGTGTCCCGCGACACCCTGTACGAGGCGGTGCGGGAAGTCTTGCACGGGAACCAGCGCAAGCGCCGGAAGTAAGCCGGGGCGCGCTGGGGAGGGCGGCGGCGTGCGAGCCGCGGGCGGCCGCCTCACTCTGTCGCCTCCTCTCAGGTTTTTAGAGACGGTGGAGCTGCAGATCAGCCTGAAGAACTATGACCCTCAGAAGGACAAACGCTTCTCGGGCACCGTCAGGTTGGCACCGCTCTGACCCCACCCAGCCCTCCGTGCCCCGGCGTGCCCGCCGCCACCCTCCAGCCCCCTGTTGCGCTGCAGGCGGGCGGCCGCGGGCGGCACGGACGCGCCTGGGTAGGTCAGACCCCCTGCCCCGGGCAGGCGTGGCTGGACGGACCCCCACCCTGGGTCTTAAAATAAGAGGGGAGGCGTGGGGAGGCCTTGGCCGAGCCCGCCGGCTAGTTTGAGAAGCCAGACTAGCTGTTGGTGAATGTGGACGTTCTGGGTAAGGCTCCGTGGCTGCCGCGGTCCCAGACTCCTGCACCTGCTTTCGGAACCCCAGGCGGGGCTTGACCTGTTCTGTCCCCTAAAACGCAGGCTTAAGTCCACTCCCCGCCCCAAGTTCTCCGTGTGTGTTTTGGGGGACCAGCAGCACTGCGATGAGGCCAAGGCGGTGGATATTCCCCACATGGACATTGAGGCACTGAAGAAACTCAACAAGAATAAGAAGTTAGTCAAGAAGCTGGGTGAGTGCGGCTTGGGGTGGTTTTGTATTTGGGCAGACAGTTGTCATGCTTGGAACTGGTAGAGACATGACTGCAATCTGGATTTCAGTATTATGGAACCGGGGGGGGGCAGAGAATCACACGATAGACAAGCTCTGCTGTGATGGGCTAATTTGAGTGATAGTTTTTAACCTTTCAGAGTTTCTTTATGTTTGTTCTTTTTTTTTTTTTTGAGGATTCTTTTTAAACAGGTGAGCTTCTCTAAGTTCACTAGTAAGATGCTGGTATGTTCTGAATTAGGATTTCTGCTTAAAGTGTGCTCTCTCTCTCTTTTTTCCTAATCCAATCTTTGCCCTGTGTGGTGTAAGCATTTCACAGATAGGAAACCAGTACCCTGGTTGTCCTGTAACTAGAAAGTAGGCATGCAGGATTTGAACTCAAGGAGTTTTAACAAGTGTGTGCATTTACTATGGGAACATGGGTCAGCCTGGGCTTCTGACAACAGGTTTCATGTAAATGTTGGGCCAGTAAAAGTCCGGAAGACAGAGATAAGCTGGCATAAGAAGATCAAAAAGACTTGGTGTGTGGAGAGAGGGGTAGCATGTGGTGGTTAGAGGCCACTTTTGTGGTTGGTTGACAGAGCTGTTTGGAGGTTACCTTCCGGGGGCCAGATCCTAAGCATCCAGTGGCTTCTTTTTTACTAGCCAAGAAGTATGATGCCTTTTTGGCTTCAGAATCTCTGATCAAGCAGATCCCACGAATCCTGGGCCCAGGCCTGAATAAGGCTGGCAAGTTTCCTTCCTTGCTGACCCATAATGAGAACATGGTGGCCAAAGTGGATGAAGTGAAGTCCACCATCAAATTCCAGATGAAGAAGGTAAGGAGGTCTGATTAGGTTGCAGAGGTTAAGTTGTGATGGTAGGCACCACCAGTCCTGAAGTTAACTACCCCCATTCTCCATACGGGAGCCCTGGTTTTCATTTCTCTGGTTACTTAGGACATGTGACAGTCACTGAGCAGAATTGAAGCTTTGTACATAGCCCTGGTCTTCCTGGCCTGGGGTCAGTACTGTTCATTAGGGTCACTGGAGGAGGAAGGGATGGGGCCTGTAGATGTGCCTGCTCTGATTCTATTCCATCTAGCCACCAGCCTGATTTGACTTTACCCTTCCCATAGGTGCTGTGTCTGGCAGTGGCTGTTGGCCACGTGAAGATGACAGATGATGAGCTTGTGTACAACATCCACTTAGCTGTCAATTTCCTGGTGTCCTTGCTCAAGAAGAACTGGCAGAACGTCCGGGCTTTATACATCAAGAGCACCATGGGCAAGCCCCAGCGCCTGTACTAAGGCACAGTTCAATAAATCCTAGTGCTACCATTACCTGGCTGCCTGTGACTAGGGAGAGGGAGGTGCTTGTGACCCGACACTGTGTACCACTCTGCTGGTGACAGCAGTTTCTGGCACCCATTGATGGGTGTTCGTGTTCTCCATACTAGACACCAGAAAGTACATTCTGCCTTCTAAACCATGTAGTTTTATTATTTGGATCTCTTGGATATTTTATAACATGTGATAGTAGGGCTGCTGACCTGGACTGAAGCGTTTCTGAACCTTGAGAAGGGCAGATCTGGGCTAAGATTCCAGCCTGTAGTGCTCCCACTGCATACTAGTGGAAGGAGACAGGTAGGACCTTCACATTGAGGATACTGATTCAGTTTTCAGCAGTACACTTAACCTATGGCCTGAAGTTGCTTCTCTCTATACCACGCTTTGTTTCTGTGGGCTTTTTTTTTTTTTTGGATTTTATTTATTTATTTGACAGATCACAGAGAGGTGGAAGCGGGCTTCCTGCTGAGCAGAGAGCCTAATGCGGGGCTCGATCTGGGGACCCTGAGATCATGACCTGAGCGAAGGCAGAGGTTTGACCCACTGAGCTACCCAGGTGCCCCTCCGTGTGCTGCTTATTTATTCTGTTCTCTAAGTTGTGTATTTGGGCTCTTGGTAGGGATCACAAAGAATGTTCCAAATGGAAATTGGGTTCCTAGATCCTTCAATACATGGGAATGGTGCACAACCCTGATTTGTTTGACCCCAAATTAAATACTCTATATTTAGGGTAGTAATTTACTCTGAGATGTTTAGGAAAACACAAGGAGACCTGTACAATACTGTAATTGCCCATTTTCTAGGGGAGTTTAGCAAATGGGCTGTGGAAACTTCCAGACCCTCTGCTCTCCAGGTAGGCTCTGCCCCTTTCCTGACCTGAGGCCCTTCCCTGGTACAGCTATGCATTTTGGTTGTTTTTAAGATTTTATCTGACACATAACGGCAAGAGGGAGAAGCAGACTCCTCAGTGAGAGGGGTGGGGGGAGGTGGCGCTCAATCCCAGAATCCTGGGATCATGACCTCAGCCAAAGGCAGACTGAACCACCCAGGTGCCTCTTCCCTATTGGAGTTCTTGCCTCCAGCACCCAGTACTGGGACGGTGGGTTTTGGTATGGAAAATACCTATAATTTGACTTGAATCTTACATTTAACTTTGGTAAAGTAACAAGTTCATCCCTCCGTCTTTTAATACAGCTGAAGGGCTAATGGCCTCCAGCTCTTGATTACTCTTGATTTTGGCTCAGGTGGTAAGATTGAGCCCTGTGGTGGGCTCCTAGGATTCTCCCTCTGGCCCACCCTTTGCTCACTAAAATAAATGGGTAAGACTGTACCAGAGGGAGGGAAAAAAGCTGGCGTATAAAACTAGGACCAAGTTTTGTTGAAAGGAAAAAGTTTATGCAGAGTAAAAGTGATTGGAAGTTTACATATCAGAATGTTGGCGTGTTTAACTCAGGGAAGAAAATGATTATCTGGGATTTCTGAAGTTCTATGATCTTTGTAATCAGAAGGAAAAGGTACTAAGGCAAGAAAAAGGGGTATTTTGATGACTAAAGGAATGTAATCAAGAGTGACATTTGCTGGGCACTGAATACAGCAGGCCTGAGAACATGCCCTCAAGTTGGCTAAGGGGCCTAGCTGCACCTCTAGCAGCAGGTCCTGAGGGCCTTATGGGCAGGGGTCTGAGCCCAAGACCAGAGAGATGTTTTGTTCCACCAGCAGCCGCGCTGTCCCAACAACAGCCGTGGAGCTAAGGGTTTTAGAGGCAGTTTCTCCTAACCTGTGTGTACTCGACTATTTACGGGGTGCAAGAGGCCCCGTGATTGCCGGCAGCGGAGAACCCTTTCCACTCCCTGTGTTTGAATCCCACTTCTCCCATTCAAGAGGCAAGTGACCCTGTTGAGGGAGTCTGTTCTCTCAAAAACGGTTTTCTTACCCAAAAGCGCAGATAATAGCACCTTCCTAAAAGACCATATGACCAAATGCTAATGCTTTGCATGGTGTCAGGCTCTTGGTGCTCAAATAGCAGGTGTGAAATGGCTGCAGACCGTTGGGCTCTGGCCTCAGCACACAAATACCTACTCGCCTGGTTCGTTTGGGTTAGGTGCTGATGAACGGGGAGAATAAGGTGGCTTCAAAATTAGTCATGCCCTCCTTTTGAGCAAAGGATTAAACATTTTTTTAAAATAGTTTTGGAAATACTTGGGAACTTGAGCCTTCCTGGATTATTGATTTGAGTCATCTGGATTTAAATCACCCATTCTATCAAGCCTGGGACAGGAGTCCTTAAGAACCCACTATATAAAGCAAATGTTGACTCACTGTATTCTGCTGGGCTGTGGGAAATCTGTGGAGTCCCGGGGCCTGCCCCCCAGAGGCCCACAGCACCGTAATAGAAGGAGTGGGCCTACTGATTCCACGGTGAATGAAGTTGGCTACTTTAACCAAGTCACAGCCTCTGGGATGATTAGTTTAAAGCCTAGTGTGTACCTGAGTTAGAATTCAGGGTTCGGCTGTCTGGGGAGCCCCACTTCTCAGGCACTTGTGCTACAGGGAAATAGAGTCCCCATGAAACCTCAGAATGGTGCCTAGGCCTTGACGGTGGAATTGATCAAAAAATGGCATTCCTCCCTCTTCCTTGGAAGCAACAGAATGGGAATGGGGCAGAACTACCAACCTGGTCTTTGGGGTCCAGCCATTTTGGCCCACCCTTATAGCTTCCCATAGAACCCTGAGGAGGGTAGAGCCACTTCTGGGAGAGGCCCCTGGGCTTTGGGCTCACAAGACTCCTCTTCATATTCTGGATCCTTCCCTACTTTGGGACCTTGAAACTACTCATCACCAACCTCTGGCTCTGTTACATTTGGGGGCGGGGGGCGGCAGAAGGAGGAGGTGGGGCAGGGCAGGGTGGCGTCAGGAGAGACAGGCAAGGAGGCCGGCCATATTTCACTTGAGTTTTCTGCAGGAGACCTACATGATTCTAAAAGAAATTACCCAAAGGCTATTTACTCCAGGAGAGTGAGGGTGACACAACACAGGTGATGATACCTCAATCACCCAATAGATAGCATTACCTGTTAGCCCAGAGGCTGGATTTTGCATCGAGTCCTAGGCTGGAAAGTAGTGGGAGGGGGTGTCCTTCATAAACCACTTTCTGACTCCAGGACCCCCACCCACCTGCCTGGGATTCCAGGCACTGTCCCCGTCCTGCAAGTGACAGTGTGGGGTCCATCCAATGCTGTGGGCTAAGACAAAAGACTACCTGATTATTTAGTCTACCAGGTGTGTGGACTTGAGAGGCCGACCAGATTCAAATCTTGGTGTAGCCAGTGACTGGTTCAGTGAAGAGACCATTTAACTTCAGTCTGTTTCCCCATCTGCAAACTTGGATCAGAATGATCTAGAAGACTCTAGATTCTAGAGTAGGGCTGCCAGGTTCAGAAAATGAAAATACAGGATGCTCATTTAAATCTGAACTTCAGATAAACAACCCATGTCCCCTCACCTTCCCCATTCTGTAGTCCCTGCTGTATGAGCACTGGCCGGCTCAGAGGGGAGAGCAGGGGTTGCCCAGGCAGACACAGGATGGAATCCGGCTTCCCGTGCTAGCAGCCATCTCCTTGGGAGAGCACTCATCCTCCCTGAGGCTCTCTTCTCTGCTATCAAGTGAAGACAGGACAGTGAGAACCAGGAGTAGCCACATGAAGTGGGGATTGAGCAGGAGCTCCATCTCAGAAGGGTGTGACCCTGGGGAAGTCACTTCAAAGAGACTTTAACAACTGAACCTAGGCCAGCACCGGGCACATTTTAGCACTCCACTCAGCAGGAAGGGGTCAGAGAAAGGGAGTCTGCAAAGCTTTTATGGGATCTTTGAATCATACCTATTTTGAGCGTGGGTATGGTGTGGGACCCCCCCCAGCCAAGATGGGGGAGGGTGGGGTGACACATCAGGACCTAATCTGGCAGGAGCACCCACGTGAACCTAATCCAATCCAGAGAGGTCTGTCACACACTGGTCACACAACTAACCCACAGACAAATAACTTTAATTTTTTTCTTTTTTCTTTTTTTTTTTTTTTTTAGAGCAGGAGCCGGGCCTTGAGGACCCCTGCTCCAGCCCTGTGCCATGTTTACGATATAACCCATCACAGCTGGATTTAAAAAATACACAAAAAAATATAATATACATTATAAAACCTAGGTTGGGTTTGGAAGTGGCCTGAGCGATATGCGAACCGTGAGGACCTTCAGGAAGCTCAGGGGCGGGCGGTGGAAGGAAGGGAAGGAGCACAGTACTTCATATGAAACTCGGAAATAAATGCCCAGCGGCGGCTGGCAGACAGGCCTGGCTGAGGGGCCTGGGTGTTGGGGAGAGGCAGCAGGGGAAGGGTGAACCTTCAGTCCCAGAACTGGGTCTGGGGAGCTGCTGCTCCAGGCCTGGGAGACTGGAGGTGGAGAGAAAAATAAGGGAGTGGTGCCCACCAAGGGTTCACCAAACCCTAGTCTTGGGCATTTGAAAATATCAAATCCTGCTACCCCTTGTCCCTGGGACGCTGGTCTGCCCAGAGGCGGGGACTCCAGCTTCCTACTTGACCCTCTGAGCTATTTTGGAGCCTGCCCCTGGGGGCCTTCTCCCGTCAGGCAGGTACTGAGGGGCTCAGGCCCCGGATGTGGGCCGGGGCAGCTTCGAGAAGGTCCGCACAGGGGCTCCCGAGGCCCTGGCTGCACTGTGGGCTGACAGAGGGCACCTAACAGGTGCCAAATACATGCTGCTCCTCTTCTTGCCTGGTCAGAAGCAACTGCTCCCCTGAGGTGGCCCCCAACCTGGCTGGCCCCAGCCCCCTGGACAGACCCTCTCCCACCCCCTGTGGCTGGCCCCCCACTCCAGGGAGGTAGTGTATACCTGGGCTCTGGGGATAGGCAGTCCCGGGTGAGAATCCCAACTCTGCCCCCCTTGCACGGGTCCCTCAACTTCTCGGAGTCTCAGCCTATCACATGAGACACCTGGACCCACACTCGCCTTGCATGGTCTGAGAACGGCGCCAGGCACACAGGGGGCCTAGCACCAGGCCCGGCACACCACAGGTGCAAGAAAGTGTTGGCCCCTCTCTCTTCTTCTCACCCTAACCCCAACTCGACACTCTCCTTCCTGGGGCCTCTGCACTCTGACCCCCTCGATCTCCATTCTACCCTCCCCTGCTGGCCACACACGCCTGAGCCCGAAGGGGTCGGATCCCGCTCACTGGAGGCTGGGCAGAGCCAGGTGATGGTTCAGCGTCCCGGGGCGGCTGCCCCACCACGGAGCCCTCCTCTCTTCTCCCACAATTAAAGCGCAGAACAGTGGCAGGGAGTGTGTGTGCTGCGGGGGTACGTGGGGAGGCCTCCTGGGTCCTGGGCCTGAGGCAGGATGAGTCCTCAATCCCAGACCTCCGGGGGTGGGAGCGGGGTGGGGGCGGGGGGCCAGGCAGGTGTGTGGAAAAGATGCTTGTCCTGGATCCTGGTGCTGGGGGCCGAGGGTGGCCTAGTCTTTGACGAGCTTGTAGACATGGTGCTGGGCCCCGTGCTCGCTGGTGGAGACTTCAAAGACGAAAGCAATGACAAGCAGGGTCTCCTGGGAGTCCCGGCTGGTGACCACCTAGGGGCCAGG
>LNAC01000077.1:2747629-2764940 GCA_002007465.1 Ailurus styani | reverse complement strand
GCCGCCCCCCCAGGCACGTTACCGTGTCGGGGTCTCGCTGCACCTCCATGAAGGCAGAATACTCGAGGAGCCGCAGCCGGGAGGAGGCAATGGTGCGGTCCTGCCACACGGGCACGGAGGCAGCAGCTGGGGGGAGCGGGGTCAGGGGCTCGTAACCTGGGAGGGCGAGACGGACCCTCATCTGCATGGGCGTGTGCGCGTGCTCACGTCCGGAGCTGGCCCCGGCTGCAGTGAGCCGCTGCGCCAACTAGAAAATGGGGCCCCTTGCGGGTAGGAACACGGCGGGATTCTGACCCCTCTGCCCCACCTCCTTATGCAGTGTACAACCTGCACAACTGTGCACAGTGGCCCCGGTACTATCTACATCGGCGGGGGGAGGGGGGAGGGGGGGAGGTTAGAGGTCACTGTTAATGTGTTTTCAAACAGAAAATATGGACAAGTAAAAAGGGAAAAATAAAAATTATCCCGAATCCCAACACCTAGACAGAGTGCTACTCTTAAGATTTTGGTGTATTTCCAGAGGAGAATTTTATAAACATATATAAATGTGGTTTCTTCACTGGTGTGCACAATATTGTGAAAGGTAAGGCGCCTGTTCCCGCCCGTCCCAACGCCTGTAGATGCCACACCCTTCTCCCTCCCCGTGCAAACACATGTGAGGCCTTGCCCCCTCCCCCTTCTGTGCAGCCCAGCGGGTGTGCAGCCCAGTGGGTGTGCCGGCGAGGAGGCCATCTTGTGCGGGGGACTTACTGCTGAGCGTCGGTGGCAGGGGCGGCTGGATGGGGTAGGCTGGCTGTGCAAAGGGCTTGATGCTGCAGACAGGACCATGGCCTGGTTAGAGGGTCACCCCCCAGGCCCACCTTCCACCTGATCCCTGTCACTTGGGAGGGTCATCCAGTCTCCACAGGGAGCCGCCCCACCTTTCTGCCAAGGCCCAGAAGTGCATGCAGACAGGCTAACTCACCCACTTTTCATTTTCTCCACATTTGAGCTTTTATGAAACTCTGCTGCATCTCCCAACTGAGGAGCACGCTGAGCGCGGCCTCTCAACACCCCCCCCTCCCAAGAATGGCCCATCAAACTGAGGATGTGTCTGAGGATGAAAGGACTCTCAGAACTGAGGGAATGGAGCACGTTCGAATCCCCCATGTGCTGACTCGGACACTGACCCTGGGGAGCAATTGAGGGAGAAGTAACCAAAGGGCAGACGGCGCCAGCAAGTGGATGAGGAGGTTGATGAATGAACAAACACATGAATGAACAGACAGACGCTTGGCTCTCTTAGGGGCACCCCCCATCCTCTATTTTTGAATTAAAGCTTGGCTCAGCTGTTGCTGGAAGCCAGCTCAAAGGGAAGTCCCAGTGCGGCTGCCAGGGACGAAGGTGTGAGAGGGACGGGCCACAATACTCACTCCTGAGAGGGTCCAGGCTGCTGTCCCAGGAGAGGGGGGTTGCTCCAGAACTAGAGAGATGGGACAAAGCCCAGTGGCCCCTCAGCATCCAGGACCTCCGCCACCGCCCAGCCCCGAAGGCACTCCCTCACCTCAGCCCCCCGCCCCCCAGGCCCCCTGTACCCGTGAGGAAGTAGAGAAGACGGCTTGGGGCAGAGGGGAGGGCGGGCTGAACTTGTTCTGTAGGACGCTGGCGGAGACGATCTGGGCAGACGACATGGAGGCCATGCTCTGAAGGGCTTTGTCCTTGGAGACCTGGTCCTGGGGAGGGAAGAGGCTGTGTGAGGATGAGCCAGGTCAGAGATGGGGCTGGGGCTTGCCTCGGGGCCCCTCCTGGGTCCTCAGGGCTCTGTTGCGTGGGGTTGGGAGAGTCTAAGCCCCTCCCTGGGCCTGTCTCCTGAGTTTCACCCCTCTGAGCACCGTCCACATTGAGACATTATCTTATTTTATTCCATAACCCAGCATATATCTAAACACCTCCCCTTGTGCTGTGTGTCATGCACTCTCCTATTTCCTAGTCTGTTTCATCAGTGGTTCTCAAAGTATGGTCCATGGACCAATAGCATCAGCATCACTTAGGAGCTTGTTAGAAATGCAAATTCTCGGGCCCCAGCCCAGACCCACCCATTGAGAAACTCTGGGGGTGAAGCCTGGAAATCTGTCTTCACCAGTCCTCCCGGTGATTCTGATGCGTGCTAAAGTTTGAGAACCACTCTATCTCATTTTTAAACAATGTCAGTTGCCAATCTATTAAGTTGATTTCACAATTCATCATTTGGAAATCCTGTGTTAGGTGCTCTCCCTGTCACATCGTCCCCCAGGGGAGGGGCAGGCTACTTACCAGGTTCATGGCCTGTGAAGGAGAGGGGGAAGGTAGATTAGAAGAGGCACACATGAGGGTGACATGGGGTGGGGATGCATCACCTCACTCCGCCCCCCACCCCCCCACCAGTGGCCACCTGGCTCTTGGGTCTCAGGAACCCAGGGGAGCTCAGAGGCAGCTGTGGAACCTCCCCCTACCCCCCACTGCTACATGGGGGAGGGCTTGCTAACTGGGAGTGCCCTGCAAAGGGCAGGATGAGGGAGGGCAGGCTGGAGACCTAGAGCGTGGACCACGCTGGTGCCCCTGGGGCCTGTCCGTGTCCTCTGGAGCTGTAATACCGGCCCAGGAGCCTGGAGTGGGAGGCCCAGCCTGCTGCGCAGCTGAGAAGCAGGGAGAGGCCACAGCCTACAGGGGCCCTGAGCCCTGTGCTCTGAGATCCTCAGCTGTGGGGCAGCCAAGATTGAGCATCCAGTGCAAGGAACAGCCAGGCCCACTGCAACGGCTCTGCCAGCCAACATGCCCATGTCTCCTCCTGCCCGCCTGAAGGCCCCCGTGTAATTGACAAGCAGCAATTAGGAAGGAGGAAAAGGAAAAGGAAGAAGAAGAGAGGTGGGCCTTAGTGGCCCCCGGACGGTCTTCCTCTCCCTCACTGTAGGGCTGGCTATCCCCCTGGGCTTCTGCTTAGTCTCCAAGGGCTGTGGCCCTCTGTAGCCCGAAGTGGCTTTTGGGTTTCATGCTGTTTGAGACACCCTCCACTCCACCATAGCCCTCCAGCCGCCTCTCTGCCCTGTGCTCAGAACACAGCAGGGCCAGGCCAAGTGGCAGGGGACCCCCTACCTTCAGCTTGGACTGAATCTCTCGAGATTTCCGCCTGGCTAGAACCTGCAAGTGGCTAGAGACCTGTAGAAAGAGAGAGAAAGAGAGAAAAAGAGCAGAAAGGGCAGAAGAGGCAAGAACAGAGCTTCAGCCAGAAAAGAGGCACAGTGGGGCCAGAGAGCCAGCCGCAGCAGAGGCCTGAGCCGTGCAGAGATAGCGGTGGAGGCGCCGAGGAGGGACTGGAGGTCCTAGTCAGGCGCCCAACGTACCTTGATGCCAACCTGGTACTCCCGCACCTTCTTCCGAGCTAGAACCTGTATGTGGCTGGACACCTAGGGGCCGCCCCGCGCCCCGCCAGAGAGGAAAACACAGACAGTGAGGAGGCACAGCATGGGCAAGGAGCATCCCAGCCCTCATCTCTGGGACCAAATGGAAGCCAGTGGGGACTATAGGGCCCTTGTGAAAAGACACCCCTGAGCCCTGCCAATTCTCTGCTCTCTTCTTGGCCCTATTTTGATCAAGAGCCTACCGTAGCCTCCAGGACCACCACATACAGTTGTATAGGTCATTCACTGCTTAAGAGGATCTAACCCAGTAAGGGCTAAAATCCAGGCCAAGCTCTGTTGCTCAAGTTATGTGCCCTGGTGCCGGGCTGCATCTAATGCAGAGAAAGGATATCTTTTTATTTTTCTAAAATGGGTGACTTTTTCTCACTGATATCCTCAGAGGAAACACCTTTTTCTTGTCTTTTTTTTTTTTTAAGGTTTCTTTATTTATTCAAGTCATCTCTACACCCAACGTGGGGCTCAAACTCACAACCCTGGCTCTACTGACTGAGCCAGCCAGGCGCCCTGAGACACTTTTCTCTGACTGGCATCACCAACAGCCATAATCCTTGTGCTGGCCATCAGATATCAGGGCCATGGCCTCCATGAAAGCTCTCCCCTGCCCCACTGCCAGAACATTGTCAAGGGTCTGATCCTTAAGCCTAGAGAACCTAAATGTCCCTATTTTCTTCAGAAAAACAGAAGGGGACGCACGGATCCCTGAGGCTGCTTCACTCTCCTTGTACCGAATGGCTATGGGCTTTCTCTGCAAAGTTGTTTTTATCCCCACGAAGATACAGTTTCTTTTTCTTTTTTAATCATAAACTGAAAGTTACTGTGTCTATTACACCCCGCAGCCCCCTGCTTTTTGGCTAGGACCCAAGGGGGTGTGCCTCAGACCGCCTCACCGGGCCCTGGAATCAGATGTCCGTCCAGCAAGGTTACCCGTCACTTCCTATCATGACAAGCAGTGACATTTACTGAGGAGCTATGACTGTTCTCAGCATTTTACACATCTGACCCTTACTAAGAAGTCAGTCCTAACACGATCCCCCAAGTTACAGATGACGAAACCCAAGCACAGAGAAGTTAAGCAGTTTATCCAAGATCACACAGCAGAGGGCTGGAGCTGGGATTTGAACCTAGGTGGCTTGACTCCCGAGCCCACTTGCTCCACCACCGAGCTACGCTCCCAGGATTCTTTTGACCCTTAGCACAGAGGACCACTGCCAAACGGTCAAGTCCGTGACAGCTGAAAGTCACATGGGACTTAATCCTGATGTCATATTTAGCTGTTTTTGCAGTATGGAAGCATCGCACTTGCTATTAATTGCTGTACATATCTGTAAAAACCCTAACGCTACATTTTTTTAACCAAAAGTGAGATAAAAACCCTAGCCCGTCATCTGGTTGCTCTTTGCAACACACAAAGACATGCTTTGTCCTCACAAACATAGGATGGGTCTTTCATCTACTTACTTATCTAATTTTTCTTAAGACCTCATTTTTTAAATAATCTCTACACCCCATGTGGGCCTCAAACTCACAACCCTGAGATGTGGAGTCGTCCAGTCTACCGACTGAGCCAGCCGGGCGCTCTGGCTTTCTGTTCTTCAAGACGTAATAATAATGGCAACAGCAGCGGCCCATTCTTCCATAGTGCTTAACTCTAAGTGTCTTCCCGTATTAGCTAATTTAATGGCCGAGGAACAGAAACTGAGGGGCAAGGCACCCCCCGCCCGCAGGTGGAGGTGAGGGTACTTGAACCTGGGTGTTTGATGAGTTCGCTCACTCAATAAATGCTGTGCCCCACGCACGGGCCCAGGGGGGGAGGTTAATAAATGCTGGAGCAAATGGGGGGGCCCTGCTCCCACACTGAGGGCATGGACTCAGAACCTTCCTTCCAGACGGCAGGATGGGATGGGTTGGCTTTGTCGTCTGCACACGTGGGGGTCTGGGGAGGTGGGTGCGGGTCCAAACCCCACCAGACGGGGAGGCTGGGAAGGCCGAGGATCCGAGGTGGCTTCTGGTCCTCCAGTCTCTGCGCCCAGCCTGCCTCTCCCAGGCACCCCTGCACATCAGCCACCCCAACCAGCCCCCTTCCTGGGTTCCCTCCCAGGACTGGAAGCCACCCAGTCATCTCTCCATGCCACCACTGCCTCCCTCACCTCTGCCACCACACCGGCCACCACCGCTGCGGACCTCTGTCCCTGCCCAGCCCTCCCTCACCCGCAGCCCCAGCTGCTCCGGGGCCAGCATTCCTCGACAGCTGCTACCTGCCACTCCCTGTTCCAGTCCCTTCCATGGCACCCAGCTGCCCTGAGGGGAAAGCTGTCCCTCAGGCCTCCAGCCAACCTCTCTCCCTGTCCTCAGCTCTTCCACCCCTCTCTCCATGAACCTGCGGACCAATCGCTCTTTCTTGCCCAGTCGGTTCAATCCTGGATCCACCGCCTACCAGCTGAGTGACCTTGAGGAAGTTACTTAACTCGCCCCGCCCCCATGTCTTCATCGGGAAGACGGAGATAATGACTCGACCTACCTCCCCAGGCTGCTGTGAGGAACACCCAGATTCATGGAAGGTTAAGCCCCTTGTGGTTCCCAGGGATTCGACGGATATCCGACTTCCTCAGCCTCAGCCAGAGAGGCAAGAACCTCTCCCCATTTCTCTGCTGGGCTGAACCCCAAATTCCTTCTTAGAAATGCATCTTGGGTGTTATCCCCTCCAGAAAGCCTCAGCAGCCCCCTCCGCCCTTCCCCTACCAGGTCCAGGCTCGACCCCCGTCGGACAGCACACACTCACTCTCGGCTTGCCCACGCTGCCCTGCTCCGCACCCATGTGTCACTGTCACCGGCTGCCTCGCTGACTGGTCAGAGGGCCACTGCGGGCAGTGACGCGCCGGGCTGCAGCCGCCCCACGGGGCTCATCTCTGCTCACTGACCCTCACGGCCTTGGGTGGGGTGGCGGCTGCTCGGAGAGGGTGGTGCCCCTTTCTCGACAGCCCGGGGAGTGTGAAGTCCCTCGGGAGAGGAAGGGGGACGGGGGGGAGGGGTCCGACGGCAGCAGCTGAGGGCACACGCGTGGGCAGAGGGCACAGAGCACGCGTCCTCTCCCTACCTGTTTTCTCGTCCGAGTCTTCCCGGTCCTCAGTTTAATGTAGCGTGCAATCAGCTCATTTCGACCTGGAGTGCAGTGGGAGAAGGATGAGGAGTTGGCCAAGGGGGGCAGCTAGTGGCTGCAGACCCCCTCCCCCAGCACTGCTCTTCTGTCCCCTCCCCACCCCCTTCTCTCCACCCTCTTGCACACGCCGGCAGGTGAGAGGTGGCGGGGAACCCCAGGACCTGGGGGGCTGCTGGCTGGGGGAGGTGTGGGTAGGGGGCAGCAGGGTGGGAGGGGACAAGGTCAGGGGGCCCGACAGGTTTCCCTGCAGACAGACAGCTGGGCCGCTCACTCCTAGGCCCGGTGGCACCTCCTTCCTCCCGTGCGCGATGCCAGTTCCGAATCTTTAAGTGTAAGCGTTTGTGTGTGAGCAAGGCCTGCCGCAGACGGCACACGTCCCCGCACACGTCCCCGTGGGAGTCTGAAAGACGGGTTCCTGTCCTAGCTGTCCTTGCAATGAGGGGAGACCCTGGACCAGTCCCCTCCCTCCTCTGGCGAAACGGGCGGGAAGGGCTCAGTGGTCTCCAGCACACCTCTGTGCTGTGGACGGCCTGTGTCGGGATGTCCCTGAGCCCGTCACTGTGTCCTTGAGCCTGTCACCCCATGTCCCGGGTTACCAGTGTCTCTCCTGCCCTGTGAGATGCTGCCCAATACCTTTTATCCTCCCAGTCCAGGCCCCCAGCCCCCCGACCCCACAACTTCCCCAGAAGGGCCACATTCCCCAGATTCCTCCTCCATGACAGAACCAGCCCCACTGCTCCTCCCTTCCTGCCTGCCCCTCTCCACCCCACTCCCTCCGCCCTGTCTAAACATACCCTGTGGGGCTGCCCCGGCCATCTGGGAGGGAGCCGCGGGGGAAGCACCCTGAGACATCTGCCTGCCCAGTGAGGGGGCTCCGGGGCGAGGGGTGGGCTCCGGGGCGAGGGGTCCCCAGGTGCTGGGCACAGGGGCCACGCAGCCCTTGCCACTTGGCCCCGCTGTCTCCTTCCCGCACCCCAGCACGGTACTGGCCGCCGGGCCGGGCCGAGGGCCTGCCTCGCTCAGCCACAGGCTGTCAGGGAGGGCTGGAGGGAGCTGGCAAGGAGCCAGGCCCAGAAGGGTTGAGTTATCCCAAAAATGCAGCTCTGGGAGAGCCCTCTCAGGGCCGGACAAGAGGGGGACACTCCCTTCTGGCGGCGGGAGATGGGCAAGGTGGCAGGGAGCGGGCCGGGAGGGCAGGAGAGACTTGGGGCGGGGGGGAGGTCTGAGGAATGAAGGAGTCCCCGTGTCTCTTCGCCCTCCTCCTAACACAGGCCCTTGTCACAGCGTGGCCTGCCCCGAGCCCGCAGCCCCGCCACCCCCTACCCCTACGCTGGACGGAACTCGCCACTAGGACACCCTGGTCTCACGCCTCGGGCTTCCCCACGCGTGGCCCAGCCCGGAGCACCGGGCACTGACCCAGTTTCCTGTGTCCACTGAGTCACCCTGAAACCTGCGGGCCAGCAGGGGGAGGAGAGGCGGCGCAGACGGGGGTGTCGAGGTGTGGGCCCCAATCTGGTGGAGGGGGCAAGGCCGGCTTGTTTATGAGGAGGACCCAGACACACAGGCTTACACGCCCAGACTCGCCCGTGGCGGGCTGGCGGCCTCGCGGGACTTCGCCAAACCGGTTGGGTGAGGGGGCAGAGAGCAGGGGGAGGGGCCGGTGTCCCCGCGGCTCCCCACACGCACCGTACATCTTGCCCTCGTCGGACAGGATGATCTTGCGGCGGCCGCAGGGCGGGTAGATGGCCAGGGCCTCCTGGAAGCTCTGCTCGATGTCGGGGCTCCACACGCCCTCCGCGTCGTTGTCCAGCCCCTTGTCCAGGCCCTCGGGCCCATCCTCCCGGGCCTCCCCGGGGCTGCTGCTGGCATTCCAGCTGTTGGACGCTATTGTGCTGGTTGCTCTGGGCTCTGGGCCTGAGCCCACTGGGCCGCCGGAGCCTGCGGGGCAGACACAGACGGTGAGGGCCGGGGCTCTCCCAGGTCACAGCCATCTCCCGGCCCGGGGGCAGGTGCTGGGGGTGGGTGGAGGTAACCAGGGGTTATGCTTCTTCAGTGCTGTGCAGCCTTAAATGAGTTACCTCACCTCTCTGAGCTCCCGTCCCGTAAGAGGAGGAAAAGGTCTCCTTGAGGTTGTGAGGCTTAAAATTAAAGGAGGGCACTCATGACAAAGGAACAACCACAATGCCTGGCCCGTAACACTCAATACAGGGCCGGTGGTGATCCCTAACAAGAATACCTCATATCTACACGGCACTTTTGTGGGCGTAAAGCACGTTCATATTCACTTCATCCTCAAAACTACGGCAGGGAGGGCAAAGAGTGATACCCATTACTCAGATGGGACATGGAGGCTCACAGTCTTGATGAGCAGAGTGGAGCAAACTGCAGAGCAGGGAGGGCCTGCTGCGTGTTTCTGCAGCTCTCTAAGGGGCTGCTTGGTTCTGACTTTGCCAGCTCTTCCTCCTGCCATCAGCAGCCCCAACCGGGGACCCCCTCCTTCCTCATTCCTGCCCCAGCCTCAGCACAACCCTGCTGAAGACCTGCTGAGGAAGGAGCAGGGCCCCGGACCCAGGAAGGGTGTGGTTTTGACTTCCCTAAAAGATAACTCCCAGGAGCCCCGCCGTGGAACCTAAACGCAGGGCAGGGACCGCCCCAGGAATCGCAAGGACAGAGTGATGCCGACTGGCAAGGGAGCAGCTGAGAAGGTGCCTGGCCCACAGCCTTGCTCAACCCCACCGGCTTCTCCATCCCACTTCCTGTTCCTGCACCTCCCGGCCCCACAGCAGCCCATAAACCACCCACACGCCCGCCCCTGCCCTGGCCCACATCGCAGAAGGGCCAGGGCTCTGTAAACTCTTGAGTTCCCTGCACAAGCCAGGCTGGGTCATTAACCGAGACCACACCCGGCAGTCCCCCCAGCACGCACAGCTCCGAGGCTCACCCCCAAGCCCCTTCAGCCTCGGACTCTGCATGCCCAGTGTCCGGGGAGCCTCGGGGCCCAAGATGGCTAGATCCAGGGACTTGGCTCTGTTCTGCAAGGGGACCTGGGGTGGGGTGGGGGAGTGGGTAGGGTAGAGGGGTAGGAGACCCCTCCAAAGCCAGGGAAGGGAATTCTTTCCCCTCAGACAAGAATGCCAGGCCCTGCCAGATGGGTAGGGGTCCTCTGTGTGGGGCCACCTGCTTGTTTAGGGAGGCTTGACTGCGGTCGCTAGTGGCATGGGATGGGAAAGGCCTAGGGGGCTGGAACATCAGATGGAAACAGAGTAAAGACTATTACTCTAATGAGAGCACCTGCATACGGCAGGCCCTGTTCCAGGATTTCATACACGTTGACTCATTTAATCCTCACAATAACCTATACGGTAGAGACTATTATTAGTCTCACTTTACAGATGAGGAAACCAGAGAACAGAGAGGTTAAGCAACTTGTCAGACACACAGCGCGGAAGGGCTAGAGCAGGGTTCTGAGCCAGGGCACTCTGGCTTCAGTCTCCTAACCCAGAAGCTTCACCACCTGGAGGGAGAAAGGAGGCAACCTCCCTGAGCCCGCCCAGTGGGGTCCAGCTCCGGGGCCTCCCCTCAAGCCCAAGTGGCTGGAGCAGCTTCAAGAACCCCCACCCAGCTGCAGCCGTTTTCGTGAGGCCTCCAAGACCAGGAGGAAGAGCTCTTCCACACCAGAGGGCAGCCAGGGAGAGGGGAAGCCACGCTCCTGCCCAGGGAGAGGGTCCACACTCCTCTACTCCCAGCCCATTCTTCCCGCCACCCCCCCACCCCACCCCAGGAAGCTAGATCCCATCCCCTCCTCAACTCCTGAGGCGAAGTTCTTGGACTAAAACTGTGAGGGCACAGAGAGTCTGGGGGCCCAGTGGTGCCCATATTGAGGTAGCTGAGATTCAGGGCCTCCCCCAAGATCTGACATTGCTACAGGCTGTCAAAGGGGAGGCCAGAGAGGGGCTATGGCGCTCTAAGACCCCTCCAAGCAAAGTCCTCAACCCATTTCCCCCCAAATCCTTTCCTGAGGCCTCCCTCAGAGCAGCAGGGGCCCAGCGCATGGGGGGCCCTGGCAGCCCCAGACTTTACAAAGCAACTTTCCTGCCTCCCCCAAGTCCCTGCCCGCCTCCCCTCTTCCAGGCAGTGGCCCCCCCCTTCTCGGGGTGATGTCAACCCCGCCCCGCCCCCCGCAGGAGCACTGTGGCCAAATATGGCGAACACAGCAGTGCTTGGGAGCTGGGACAGACTGGGGGGGCGGGGCGGCAGCCCCAGGCTGGGACCGCTGGCAGCTGGGGAGGGGGAGGGGAGCCCAGGGGGCGGCTGCAAGGACGAGTCAAGGAGACAAGTGGGACCACCGTCCCTTCCGCTGGCTCGTGGGCACTTGCAAGACTCACTTTCTAGGAACACTCCTGTGGGCAGAGGCACCAACACAGGGGCCCACAGGGGACCCGCCCGCCCCACGCAGCCACGCACAGGAGCCCACGTGGGCAGGTATGCTGTGTGGGTGCCCGACTGACACCCAGATGAGAACTTCTGTACCCCGGTGCCCAGGCACCCCCGCGGGCAATGGCGAGCAGGCAGCTGCGCTGGGCAGGGGGCTGAACGGGGGTCCTTATCCTGCTGCAGTGCTCGGGGGTCAGGGCAGGAGGCTCTGGTGTTCCCAGAGTTGCTGCTGTGGGAGCGGGACCGAGACTGGCGCGTCCCCACCCTCTTCTCTTTAGACCCTCACACCGCCGGGGACCCAGGCTGGGGGCTGCGGGCTCTTTGGACAGCTGCAGGCTGGCCTGGGCGAATGTGGGGCTCAGGCGCAGTGCAGGGGAGAAGGCGGCCCCAGCCCAGGGCAGGGCATCAGCCCCGCCATACAGAGCAGGGCTGGCGAGGGTGGGAGCCCCCCCGGCTGCCTACTGGTGCCCACCCCGCTGTCCAGAACCTCTGTGGGCTGGGCTGTGCCTTGGACAGGGGTGGGAGATGGGGAGGAGGACCCAGGTGAGGGGTGAGGGGGCGGAGCCTGGGAAGAGCCTGGGGGTCGGGGAAAGAGAGGGAGACAGACCGGGACAAGCAGATAAGAAAACAGACAAGGGAGGCAGGAGAGTCCCAGAGACTCCCCAGAGACAAAACCCCCACAAAACCTTGGAGTGAGCCCCAGAGAAGGAGAGATCCAGAGAGAGGCAGGCCGACAGAACAGAGAGGGTGCTAGAGAGAGAGAGAGAGAGAGAGAGTTGGATCCAGAGATGGTGGGGGGCCGGGATCATGACTGACAGACCCAGAGACCAAGACCTGGAGAGATGGAGGCACACCGCTGAGGGGGATAAAAGAGGCAGGAAGGGGGAAGATCGATAAACTCAGAAATAGTCAGTGAAGGAGGGGAGAAAGGGAGAGAGAGAGAGGGAAGGGAGAGAGAGAGGGAGGGGGGAGAGAGAGGGAGAGCGAGCGAGTGTGTGCATATGAGCCGACAACAGAGCCCAAGGTTCAGGACAGACCTAGAAGGAAGGAGTGTCAGGGAAACCACTGCCACAACACGGTCATGTCCAGGACACCCCACTCCTGTCCCATCTGTCCCATGTCTTTGAGACCACCCCCTATCTCCCTCTTCAGAGGCCCGTTATTACCACAGGCTGCCGACCCCTCCCCACCCCGCCGCAGCCCACTCCACCTCTAGCCTCCATCGGACCAGCCATTCCTGCTTCTCCTCTTTGAAAGCCCTCAGCCTTCTGAGGTCAGAAGGTGCCTCTGGGTGGTGGCAGGGATGGGAGCTAGGAGGCTGGGTGAGCAGGCTTTGGGGCCCCCAGGGCAGATAAGGGGCCCTTTGCTGCCCACTCCCCACCCTGGGGCCAGACTGCTGGAATAACTGGCTGGACAGCTCCGCTGATGGAGGCCGGCACTGGGCAGCTGCACAGGTCCTAGCTCCCCCCCACCCTGCCCCCCCGCCAGGCCCTGCAGCCTCCAGACCACCCAGCCCTACACCTCCCTTTCAAGGGAGGGGAGAGACTGGCCTCAAGCTTGGGCTCCCCCAACCCTCTGCCCCGATGGGGACGCAGATAAGGCCAGTCAAGGCACGTGGGTGTCACCCCCGAGCCCCCTGCTACCCTCCCTTATGCACCAGCCCCACTGGGAAGACAAATTGAGCCCAGCGACCCTCCTGGGTCTCGTGGCCAGCAGCTGTCCACTCCTGCAGGGCCCACAGCCCCCCAAGGGCTCTCATGTGGAGGGAGAACACCACTCAAAAGTCAGGAAGATTAGTGAAATCAGCAGTCGCATCCCGAATCTCCCGCCCCCAAACCTGGGCTGGGCTGACCCGCCAGGGGGTTGAGGATGGGGAGGGAAGCTCCCCACCCCCTCTGCCTTTCCCTTCCTCCTTCTCACCCGCCCCCACAGTGGGGCCAGCTGTTCTCCAGCTGCCAGAGGCTCCCACCCTAGACGTAGCCATGCTCCGGTTGGGACTGGAGAGGGGGCAGGAGGGGGATGGTGTCTGCCTCCAGCACAAGGACCCCTGGGGGACCCTGCCAAGTGGCCACACCCTTCGAGGCTGGGGAGGGCGGACCCTCCTCCCCAGAGCAAGGCAGAGATTTTTACAGGAGGAAGCAATTTGCAGGGCCCACTAGGAGGGAGGTGGGGAGGGCTCCTCCCCTCTTTCCCGCTTATTAATGTGCTTCCAATTTGGGAATCAAGACTCTGCACCCACCCACCCCCACTACTCAGGGCACAGGCTTCCTGATGGACCAGAGGGGGCACGCCACCCCCCAGGCTTTCTTGTCCAAAGCTCATCCTCACTGTCACCAACCTCCCCCACCACCAGTGTAGGAGAGCGGGAGGTAATATCCGACCATCAGACCTCTGCAGAGAGAAGGGAGAAGAGAGAAGAACGTCCACAGAAGGAGACGTCCCTTCACCCCTACTCCAGGACTCTGTCCTGTCTCGTCTTTTTTTTTTTTTAACTCAGTCACCTCTATGCCCACTGTGGGACTCGAACCCACAACCCCGAGATCGAGAGTCACAGTCTCCACCAACTGAGCCAGCCAGGCGCCCCCTGCCTCCTGTTGTCCCACTCCAGTGAAGGCCGGGTGTCCAGCCTGGGGGCGGGGGCAGCAGCCAAAGGGTAACTCGGTTAAGCGGGTGTCACAGTTGTCCACGGCCGCGCCCGAGGGTCTCGCCTCAGCCTGTCTGCTCCCCGGGCCCGGGTGCTCTGCGTCACCCACCGACCCCCCGCCACTACGAGAGTCACAGTGTCCTCTACAAACCCCCAGGCTTCCTCAGGGCTCTGCTCGTGCACGCACACCCTCGCCTGCCAGGCCACCGTCCGCACATCCACGGTGACCTGCGTTCCTATCCTGTTCCTTCTTAACCTTTTTACTGTGGTAACGCACACGTCACACCCCTTTACCATTTCAACCATTTCTAAGCACACCATTCAGTGGTGTTAAGTACTTTCCTTCTTTTTTTTTAACGGTTATCTTTTTCACGTCCTCCTTGCGGAGGCGCCAGGCATCAGGGCCAGGGGCCCCCAAATCCTTCACACACGGCCCCCTGGGCATGCCTGGCTCTGCCCCGATGGCTGTCACTCACGCTGCCCACGGGTCTCAGCAGCCGCAGAGAGCGCCCACCCACAGAGGCGCCTGGGTCGCCCCCCACAGGTCCCCCGACATGCGGGGCCAGGGTCTGGAGCTCAGGCTCCCCGCACACACCTTCTGCCCCACTCGGCTTCTCACACGGCTGTTCAGCGGCGCGTCCCCTCACGCGTGCCACACGCTGTCCTAGTTTTACACGCTGTCCCGTACAGTTGCACACACAGCCTATCAGAGCGCCTACAAACCCGAGGCCACCTCATGTGCTGTACACACACGCACACGCACGCATGGTATCACACGTGCTCCCCCCCCAGCACCCGACGTCACACAGAATGGCACCCGTTCTCGAACAATCACAGTGTCCCTCACACACGTGGAGCATCAGGATCCCCTCAGGGTCAGACCCGGGCTCACACTGCTGGTCGTTCAGAAGCCATGGCCCCTGCAATGGCCACACACACACAGACACCACACACACAGCTTCTTTCTCACACACACACACACACACACAGGATGTCACTCGTGGTGGCTCCACGTACATACAGTATTGGTCACACACACCAGTGTCCTAAAGTCACAGGCAGTGTCACACACAGTTTCTGTCCTGTACAAGTCCAGCCTCACATGCAGTTACAAGAACTGGTTTTAGCCGGTTCTCTCACACATGCGTCCCCCCCCACAGCCCAGTCACCCACACAGAATGTCCCACTCAGTTTCTCTCTCACACACGTCCAGCGTCACACACGGTTGCACTCTCATTTCCCTCTATCGCTTCCTGTCCTTTCGGGCCTGGCAGGGAACACAGGAAGCAATCAGCACTCTAGGAAACCTCAAGGGCTGAGGCTTTGGGGACCTGTGGAGGGACAGGGATTCTCTGGCCTCCAGCGTCCCGTGGGACCCTTCGAGGACAGGCGAATTCCGTTCCCCTCTCGGGTCCTCTTCTGAGGGGCAGCACCTCCCCTGCAGACAAGCCCAGCCTGGCACGACACCAGGACAGAGGTGAGGGCAGGGCAAGGCCTTGAGGATGGGGCTGAGTGCGATCGGCTGACCTCACATGGCT
Organism: Ailurus styani; assembly: GCA_002007465.1. NCBI lineage: Eukaryota > Metazoa > Chordata > Mammalia > Carnivora > Ailuridae > Ailurus > Ailurus styani. The sequence goes on along the minus strand of LNAC01000077.1, from coordinate 2,749,730 downwards.
CCCTCCATGGCCCCAGGGATGCCTCCGAGGTCCATGGAGACCTGGACCCCACAGCTTCTGCAGCTCCCATGTGGGAAGAAACAGCGACTTCCTACTGCCACAGAAAGCTGCAGCATTTAGGGCCCTCCTCATGGCTCCCCGGCAACCTGGGGTCTCTGACATCCCAGATCCCTTCCCCACTCTCCTCACCGTGGTGGACCCCTCTGCTCCTCATCCCTTCCTAAGTGAGGAAGGGGCAGGACTGATAGCTTCGGTCCCCTTCCAGCTTCCACACTGAGCCCTTCAGAGGGTCTGGGAGTCGGGCAGAGGGGCAGGCCATCCATGTGAGCTCACAACACAATTCACTCTGGCCAGCCATGCCAGACCCCAGGATCATTGCAGAGGGCAAGTTCCCCCAGCTCCACCTGGCTTCCCTGTCCCTTGACACCTGCTGCTTGCAACCTTTTCAGCCACACTCGCCTGGCTTACGTACTGCTCAGTCACTCCCTGGTTTGTCCTCACTTTCTTCCTTAGATCACTGATCGTCCACTCATGCTCCAGACCTCACCAGGTTCACGGTCCATAATGGAAGGAGCAAGGCCCACTGACTAGAAGACTGAGACTCTGGAAGGAGCTCTGAGATAGGGGACCTGAGAAGTCACTTATTTTGAGCAGGGAAACTGAGGCCCAAGATGACACAGGTGGCTAAAGGCCCAGCTGGGATCAGATCTCTGGTTTCTCGACATCTTCTCTGAGATGTCCCCTCCTGCTTCTAATATTTCCAGAATGGAAAGGGTCCACAAACCTGAAAGCGAGGATGGGAGCAGAGACAGACAGACAGACACAGGGACATGGACACACAGGGACATGGACACACACACACACACACACACACTGCCAATCACTGATCATCCTACAGAGCCAGTCCCCAGCCCCAATGCACTAATTAGCATTAATTATTGTTCCCTCCCTGGGGGTGGGGGTGGGGGAAGGCTCATGAAATTGACAATCCCATTAGCTCTTAACCTCTCCCTGAGGAGGGGGCATCCAGGGCCCTTGAAGTCACCCTCACCAGACAGCTTGTTCCTAGAAGATACAGCCGTCCGTTCCCTGCCCACAGGATGAGCAGGGATCCAGAAGACCACAGAACCATGTCCTGGAATGACACTCTCCTCCGGGAGGGTATTGGAAAAGAATCTGGAAGGGAGGAGCACATAATCCCCCTAAATGTCCAACTTTGGGGGACTCTGGATTTCCTCTTTGCCCCAGGCTGTCCCCGACATTCTAGCCAAAGATGTGTCCTGGCCCCCTGCACTGGGGTGAGACATTATACACAGAAGCAGGCCACAGGAGACGGGATGCACAGAGCCGCCCTGGGCTCCAGCCCCTCCAGCTGTGTCCAGTCCCTACCCCCATCCCCTGCTTTCCTGGACTACAAGTCCAGGCCTGACCTGGTTCTGCCTCTACCTGGAGAGAGAGAGAAAGCACAGAAGGAGGTGCCCCCTGAGAAGCCCTCCCCCCAAGGCCTCATTCCCTCTTGTCCAGAAAGAATCTCTGAGCCCTGGATCAGGGCCGCTCTCCCAAAAAGGTGGCAGAGTGGGGTCTCAATGACACTGCCCTGGGGCCTGGCTAGCTGAAAACCAGATGCAGACAGGCACTCCTGGCCTTGCCTCCCCAGTGGTGGTGGTAGTAGTGGGGACAAACCTCCTTCAAACCCTCTGAAGTCTAAACAAGGGCTCTAAGGAAGTGTAGCGAAAATAAGGCCCCAAAGCCAGCCCTCTTTGGAGCCAGGCTCCCAGAGCCCTGGTCTGGAACTCCGAACCTCCACCCGAACAGGGGCGGCAGTACTGGAAGGAGCTTAAGCCCCTGCCTCTCAGGGGGCGCACGCCCAGGGCACGCAGCTCCGCTCCCAGACACACAATCCGGCGCAGCCACAGGCACCGCGCGCAGGAGCCGGCCTGGGCGCCGGGAGGCCGGGCCGAGGCCTGCGTGGAGCTGGGGCCAGGCCGGCTCCGAGAGAGCGCGAGCCGGGAGTCCAAAGGGCGGCGGGGCCCGGGACTCAGAGTCCCGGGTACGAGCTTCCCGGTGGCAGGCCCCCCAAACCGTGCGGCCCCAGACCCCT
>LNAC01000077.1:2716098-2746821 GCA_002007465.1 Ailurus styani | reverse complement strand
CCCCCCTGCGCGCCGGGCCTTACCCCACCTCCCCAGGACCCCACCGCAACTTGGGGCTCAGGCCTGGGCGGGGCCGAGGGCGGAGCTCGCGCCTTGCTGGCTGGACTCCCGTCGGGGTGCCGCGTCACGAGGAGCCCCGCGGAGCCGGAGCGCACGGGCCTTGGGGCTCCCTGCCCGCCCCCTCCACCACCCCAGTCCCGAGCGGCCGAGGCGGAGCGCCCTCTCCCGCCCGAGAGCCCGCCCCGAACTCCCGGGGCCCCAGACCCCGCCCCGCCCTGGCGACTGCGCCCGCCCTGCCCGGACCCGGTTTGTCTGGTTCTCCCCGAGAGGCTTGTTTCTCGAATTTCTCCCTTTCCCCCTCTTCCCGGACCTCCGGGGCCCTCCCTCTCGGCCCGGGGCCCCCGCGGGGGGCGTCTCGACACCACGAGCCCGCCGAGTTTCGGTAGGACCGGCGCTGGGCGCGCGGGAGGGGACCGGGAGCGCCCCGGGCCTGGGCGGGAGCGGGGTTGGGGGGTGGGGAGGCCGGCCTCCAGCCCGCCCTCCGGACCCCTCCCGCCGCCTCGTTCTCGGCACGCGCTGAAGAACCACTGCTGGCCGGGTCTGGGACGCGGCTTTATTGGGGACGTGGGTACCCGGTCTTCCTCCCGCATCACCTGGACCCTCTTCCGAGCCCGCCCCACTCCTCGGCGCCCTTAGGACGATCCCGGAGGGGGTTAAAACAACACTGACTACTGCTCCCGGACAGGAAGTGGCTGGGGCGCGGGGCGGGGAAGGGGGCCGGTTGGTGAACCAGCGCAGGCTAGCTCCGCGACCAGATGTGCGGCTCCCGACTCCAGATGTTCCTCATCTCTGTCGGACCGCCGTCTGAGCTCCTCCACTGCCTCGGCCTGTGCCAGGCTGGGGAGTGGATGGAGGTCACTCGGAGACCGTGCGGGGTCAGCCCCGGGCAAGAGAGGAGCCTTCAGTGGGGGCTTTGGCGAACGAACCCTGCAAGCCTCCACTGAATCCTTTCCCCCACCCTTGGCGGGCGCTGGGGGTTACCGGGGTCACTCGCAGGCCAGCTTCCCGTCGAAACTGGAGAGCGCGATGGCGAAGGCCTGCAGGGCGCACAGCGGGTACCGGTAATCTAGGGTGAAGGCGTCCTCGGCCACGCGCCCGAACTGCAGTACGATGTAGTCGGCTATGGACACAGACAGGGGGGCGGGGGGGGGCAAGACTTCCTGGGGTGCCAATCCTGGCAGACAGTGTCCTCAACTTGGGGAGAAGTCTCCCTCCTTTGCATTGGGGCCCTAATCCTCAGCCTCCATCTCAATTATTCACCCCCCACCCATCCACCCCTTCTTATCTGGCCCAACCGGCCCCACCTGCAGCTTGACCAGCCTCCTGACTGACTGTAAGCCCCTGAGGGCAGGGACCCTGCCTTATCTTCTGCCACCCAGGGGCTATGTGACAGGCACTTAAATATAGGAACCTGTCACACTTCCCCCAGCCTAGAATCCTTTCCCAATGGCTGTGGCCTCATTCCTTCTTCCCATCCCCAGCCCCGAAGTCCCATCTTAGACTGCCGGGCTCTATCCCTTCACTAGCCCCCTGAGCGGCTCCACTCAGCCCTATCCCATTATCTGGTCCAGGTTCCCAGCCCCAGTCCCAACACCTCCCCCAGCATCCATAGGACAGGAAGTTGCTAAAAATACCCCTGATCTCTGCAGACCAGGCTCCACCAGAAATGTGATCTGGAGAGCAGTTTTCCAAGGCCTTGGGACAGGTGACACTGGGGACACATCCCTAGGATGGAGTGGGGGATGGAGAAGTTGCTCAGTGTCAGCCAGTCCTGGGAACCCAGAGTCCCTTGGGAGAGATCTTTCCATCCCAAACTTCCTCACCCTAGTGAGAACCTGTCCCCCAGGCCTATAAGAGGGACATTTTTCCTTAATTGTGTTCTGGGCATATCTTGTTTCCCTAACTCCTTGAGGGTAGGCCTTTGACCTTACTTGAGAGAGGACAATAGAGTAGGCATTCAGAGATGCTTGACTAATATTCCCTAGCCCTGCAGGACAGCCATCTTGAAGCGGTTGGGAGCTGGGGCCCTAGAGCCAGACCACCTGGGTTCTCGTACCGGCTCTCCCTCTTACAGCTCTATGATCTCTCTATGCCTCAGTTTTCTCATCTGCCAAGTAGGGACAATAATAACACCTTCCTCAGGTATTGGGGGGGACAGGGTTGTTGAAAAGATTTAATGATTCAGTATCTGTAAAATCCAGAGAACAGTGCTTAGCACATAGAAGGCTCTGTGCGTCTGTGAAATGTTTTGATGGCCAGTGGGACCTCCTGGAGTTGCTGAGAGACTTTGGGGAAGGCGCCGCCCTCTCTGAGCCTCAGCAGCCTCTTTGACCACGTAGACGTTGGGCTCTCAGTCAACCTCCAGGCCAAGCTCCCGCAGACTAACTCTCCCTTCAACACAGTCTTTCTTACCCAGAATATCCCAGTGTCTACCCCTGGCTCTGGTCAATGCTAGAAAGAAGGCCCAAGACAATGAGTTCCAAGACACCTGCTTGGAGTATGAGGTTCCTGAGGGAGTGACTCTCCTAGATGTTCTGGCTCCAGAGATCAAGGACAGCTGTATGTGTGCGCGTGTGCGTGTGTGTGTGTGTGTGAGAGAGAGAGAGAGAGAGAGAGAGAGAGAGAGAGAGAGCGAGGTGGTGGGGAAAGGCCCCAGGGAGGGTCAGGGTCCTGGAGGTGGTGGGGAACGGCCCGGCCTGGGCCCTCAGATACTCACGGTCATCGGCGTGGACAATCTGGAAGTTCTTGACCGAGGCTTGTGTGACTCGGCCTTGGAAGTTGAGGGTGTAGGAGCCGCTGTCTTCATTCCAAACAGGTGGCTTGTTGTGCAGCTCGATGAGGCTCTCCAGTGTCTTGTTCTGCCAGCGCACCAGCAACCCATCGCTGGCCTGGGGTGCCAAAGGGGAGTGTTAGGGAGAGGACAGTTAGGGGTGGCCGAGATATCTCAGGACCGAGGGAGGGGGCCTGGGGACCTGGGCATTGCCTTCGCACGTGTGTGCTAGTGTGCAGCCTGGACATCGACATCCATTCAGGGGATCCCCGAAAGCATGCTTGGTCTCTGCGGTGTCCTTGTGGGCAGGGTGGAGCTCTGTGAGAATGGGGTTTCACTGTGGGATGTCAAAGTGGAGGGCTGGGAAGTAGCACCTGGCACACAGTAGGTGCTCCGTGCCCTTGGCACCCAAGGGGTCTTCGAAACAGCCACATGCCGGCACCTGATCCCAAGAATGCACTGGACAGGCTAAGATGGCCAAGGAGCTCACAGTTGCGCATGGGCAGACGGACAGGTGAACAGCGGTTAAAATAAGATGTCCCGGAAGAGAGTTTCTCCAAGGAAGGAGTGGTGTCTATGGGATAACACTCTTGAGCTGCTTCTTTCCCGAGTCCCCTTGGTACTGGTCCCATCATGGCTTAGAGTGAGTCCGCGCAAAATCACATCCTCTGAGAACCCTCCCTGACCCCGTGTCTGATTTAGACGTCTTAGCTCTGCGCCTCCCTCCGTAACACCTTGCTCTTACTGTTTCTCCCACTACACTGTAATAGATACTTAATAGATATTCTATTAGATACTTAAAGGGCAGGCATTGTATTTTATTGACGGCTCCGTGCCTCAGTTTCCCACACAGCAGGGTCTTGTGAGGATTAAGGAAGTTGTTAGTGCATGGCACGCTATTCAGATCAGTTCCCGACCCAGACTACATGCTCAGTAAATGTTGGGTTGTTCTGATGGACGGTGAAATGATGAAGTTACCCGGGGCGGCTCTGGGGAGTTCTCACCAAGCCCAAACACACTCGGGAGGCACTGCCTCTGGAGCTTTTGCATGTTTAGTCTGGGCCTGGAAGGAGCGGCTGTGGGACCCATGGCCCCTAGAGACTAGAGCCTTCTGTACCTCGTGCCCCGCGGGTTGGCCGGGCCTCTGATTACGGTGTGACTTGCCAGCATGGAAGGATGAGTGATCAGCTGACGGGTATTATTTTTCATTGTAAATGAGTTAAGTGACATCACTGCGGGTACGGAGCATGCCAGTCATCCTGTCTCTGCAATCCTGGGCTCACTGACCAGCGGTGCCGAGGAGCAGAGCGAGGGACTGACACTGAAGGAGGCCACCTCTCCGTCTTACCCTATACCTCACACACACAAACAAGCAGCCTTTGGTTTTTAAAATAAAAGGCAAATCAAGTCACTCCCGAAAGCCCTGCTGTGGCTTCCTGTTTCTGCGAGTACAAACCAGTTATACACGGCCTATCTGCAACTCAACTGCTCACCTCTCACCTCAGACCCACCAGGCACCATCCTGCCTCAGGGCCTTTGCACTGGCTCTTCGCTCTGCCTGGATGCTCTTTCCCCAGATATCTGTCGGCTTGCTCCCTCACCTCCTTCAGGTCTTTGCTTAAACGTCACCTTCTCAATCAGGCCCACTCCGACTTTTTCTTTCTCCATACCACTTGTCACTTTCTAACATTCTACACAATTTACTTATTTGCACAATTATTGCCTACAGTCCATCTCCTCTACTAGAATGCCAGCTTCGTGAGGGCAGATATTTTTTATTCACTGATGTCTTCCAGTTGCCTAGAATAATACTCAGCACTCGTTATACACTGAATGTGGATAGTACAGTATATACAATATACAATTCATTCAGCAAATGAATATATGAATGGATGATTTAGTATACACTGAAAAAAAAAAAAGCCCCAAACCCCATTGTATTTGTTTCAGTGAATTCAATTACAAAACCGCCAATTCATCCCACGCGTTTCCAGAATGAATTTGTGACATAGGGCATGAGTGTGCCCAGGAAGTTGGGTATGGGCAACCTGAGACCCCGCCCCCCAGCGCCTCAGGAGTGGGTCATGAGTGGGTCACGTGGGAGCAGGACCTTCAGGGAGAGGCAACAGGGAGGTGCTGGGCTCACATTTCGCGGCCGGATGGGGACCCTCTCGTTGTCCGTATTCATGCCAGGAATGATGACCGTCATCCGCCGGGGACCCCGGAAGCCCAGCACGTTGGTTTCCTGGGAGGGAGATGCCTGTTTGGTTGGCCCCTGCGAAGGGGAGGGTCCTGCCAGGGGCCCCAGGGGGTTTCTCACATAGATCACCGCTGCCAGCTCCTGCCGAAGGCTCCCCACGTTGGTGCTGCCTCCTCCGCGGTGTGGGTTCTGCCCATTGTCAAAGACTGTAAAGCGGTTGCCCAGGAGATTGGACCTGCAAGCAGGGCGGAGCTGGGGGCAGGGCTGGGGGATTCCACACCCCTGCTCCAAGACCCTCCCTTACAGCCAGGCAGTTTGGAGAGCTTCCTGTGTCAAGGGTGTGGGTGTCTTAGGACAGAGCAACTCTTGTCCGCTGCCCCAGGTGCCCCTCATGAGGTCTTTTTAGAAGCTGGATCTGGAAGGACACTGGACAACCTTTAGAGCTCAGCTCCGTGTCTTACTGTGTGACCCTAGGCAGGCTAAACTCTCTAGCCTCAACTTCCCCTCTGTAAAATGGGCCTAATAATAGTATTTACCTCACTTGGTCAAGAAGAGGACTAAATGCATTTGTATTCAGAAGTTAGAACGATGCCCGACACACAGGTAGGCCTTACATAAGTGTTTGTTAAGTACATAAATATAAGAAATAAGGCCTGACTCGGGGGTCCCCCTTCCCCTTACCTCTCAGATGCTCAGTGAGGATTAGATGAGATACACGGGGAGACACAGCACAGGGTAGGTGCTGGATATTTGTTTATGCATTCATTCAGGAAATGTCTTATTGAGTTGCTACTATGTACCAGGTGCTGGGAGTTCAACCACGAACAAGACAGGCATGGCCCCTGCCCTCATGGACCTTATGACCTATGTCAAGTGAGGTCCCTGATCCAGCAGTATGGGCATCGCCTGGGGGCTTGTTAGGATTGAAGAATCCTGCCCCACACCCAGACCCACTGGGCCATTTTAACAATGCTTCCAAGTGCTCTGTGCACTTTCGAGTGAGGGCAGCCCTGGGGCAGGGGACATTTCTAGAATGCCCACTGTGGTGGATTTTCCCAGGCACAGGGAGACGGAAGGCACTTGGCCCTCTTGCGGCCCTGGGCCTCCCAGCCCCACCTCAGCTTCCCAATGAAATTCTCCCCTCCTCTGGACAGATTGGTAGGGTCGATGGAGATGAGGTAATTGGCCGTCTTGCTACGCTTCCGCTTCCTGCCAGCCAGGAGGAACACCTGGGGACAGGGGGACACAGGTGAAGGAAGGAGGCGGGGGAGGGGAAAAGGAAGGCCTGTTTGCATTGGACTCTACCCGCCCCCCCATTGTGGCTTCAGGAACCGCCCCCCCCAAGCCTAGGTGCTCGCACCTGCACTCTCTCTCCCCTGCCGCCTCCCCGCTACCCACCTTCTTCTCTGTGTCCAGATGCAGGAAGTAGGAGGGATACAGGCCCCGATCCATGCCCTTCTTGTCCCGAGTCAGCCTGCAGCGCACTGTCCGGCCCTGGGGGGCAGGCCGGAGCACAAACTCCCGGGGTTCATCCACTTCCACGGGTGGGGATGGGGCTCTCTCCTCGTTCTGGGTCGGGGCAGAGCGTGTATCAACCCGGGAGCACTGGCTCACCTATCCTCAGCAGGTGCCCAGTGCTGGGACACAGGCGGGGCAGGCAGGACAACTCACCGCTTTCTGTGTGGGAAGAGAACAGATGGGCGAGCTACAGTGGGATGGGCCCTCACACTTCCCCAGGCTCTGGGGAGCGTGGCACTTTATTATTATGCTTAGCTTGTGGTTAAGAGCCTGGGATCTGGAGCCAGACAGCTTGGATTCAAATCCTGGTTCCCTCACTAACTTGGTCGTGTTTAACTTGAACCACCCCGTGACTCAGTTTTTTCATCAGAGAAATGCAGAGGTTGAGGCTGGATACACGGAAGAGACCTTACTTTATATATTTAACAAACACTCATATAAAGTCTACCAATGCACCAGGCATAGCTTTAAGTATCTTCTAAACATTAACTAATTCAGTTCTCTAGGTAACTACTGAAGTCATTGTCTAATTTTACTGAAGAAGTTGAGGCTCTGAGAGGTTAAGCAATTTGCCCAAGTTCACACAGCTAGTAAGAAGTGGAACTGGTGGGTGCCTGGGTGGTTCAGTGGGTTAAAACTTCTGCCTTCAGCTCAGGTCATGATCTCGGGGTCCTGGGATCGAGCCCCGCATTGGGCTCCCTGCTCGGCGGGGAGCCTGCCTCCTCCTCTCTCTCTGCCTGCCTTTCTGCCTACTTGTGATCTCTCTCTATTTGTCAAATAAATAAAATCTTAAAAAAAAAAAAGAAGTGGAACTGGCTTTAAATGGTACCCAGCCTCCTGTTAGACCCAGAGCCTTAGAAAGACCTTCCTTTGTATGGACACTGTGTCAAGGGGTGAACTGAGGTGGGGCCAAAGGTATGAACTGCTGTGTTATACAAATATTAGCTACTGCTGTTATTCCAGTGTCTGGTAAATATCAATGACCATAGTAGCCAACCTCCAAGATGAGGCCCAGTGATCCCTGCCTCCTGGTATTTACATGTCGTGAAGTCCCCTTCTACATCATATCAGAGTTTGGTCTCTCTGACCAATGGAATATAGCCCAAGTGATGGGGGGTCACTTCTATGGCTTGGTCATAGAAGATATTGTGGTTTCTCCTTGCTGTCTCCCTTGGGCTACTCTTGAGCCCTGGGGGAAGTTGGCTGCTATGTCATTAGACCAATCAAGCAGCCCTATGGGGAGGGCTCCAGCCAAAAACCATGACAGTGAACCATTTTAGAAATGAATCCTGGGATGGGCGCCTGGGTGGCTCAGTGGGTTAAAGCCTCTGCTTTCGGCTCAGGTCATGATCTCAGCGTCCTGGGATCGAGGCCCGCATCGGGCTCTCTGCTCAGCGGGGAGCCTGCTTCCTCCTCTCCCTGCCTCTCTGCCTACTTGTAATCTCTCTCTCTGTGTCAAATAAATAAAATCTTTAAAAAAAAAAAAAGAAATGAATCCTGGGGCGCGTGGGTGGCTCAGTGGGTTAAGCCTCTGCCTTTGGCTCAGTTCATGATCTCAGGGTCCTGGGATCGAGTCCTGCATCGGGTTCTCTGCTCAGCAGGGAGCCTGCTTCCCGTTGTCCCTCTGCCTGCCTCTCTGCCTACTTGTGATCTCTCTCTCTCTCTTTCTCTCTCTCTCTCTCTCTGTTAAATAAATAAATAAATAAATAAATAAATAAATAAATAAATAAATAAATCTAAAAAGAAAAAAGAAATGAATCCTCTATTTCCAGCCAAGCTTTCCGAGTGACTGCAGACCCAGTTGACATCTTGACCATAATCTCGGGACAGACCCCGAGCCCGAAGTACCTTGCTAGGCTCTTCCTAGATTCCTGACTTCCAGAAACCAAGAAAAGATATGTTTGTTGTCTCAAGGCACTAAGTTTTGGGGGAGGTTTGTCGGACGGCAATACAGAGGTAAGACAATGAATGAATAAATAAGCTTATCTTGCTCATGGAAAAACTCCGCATCGCAGTTTGGTGGCATTCCCTCCTAGGGTGGCATAGGCCTGGCCTGGTGACCCCACAGCTGCCCCTTTGGTTCTCACAAACATGGCACCCTCCGCCCTCATGTGCTATGCCTCTCCTAAGAGGGGGAGCCAAGATTGCAACTCCAACTTTCCCACTATGGAAGAGAAGGGCCTGCTAGCCTGGCTGTGTGCTATGGGAGAGCCACGAGCAATCCTTGATAGGCTGTGGTTGGCCATTTTTGGTGAGGCAGGTTTGGACTGCGTGTGAAGTGAGGCTGGTGTCAGTGAGCAGGCCCTTAGCCCGCGGGCAAGGGAGCATCTCTTCTCCACTCTGGGCTGCTCCTGAAGAAACTTGGGAAATGCAAGACTATGTTTGGAATGTGATGTGGAGAAAGCCAGAGCTTACTCAAACAGTTCCACAGCTGTGAATTTCTAGGGCCTACTGTACTGAAGGCAGCACTGTGGTTATAGTCCCTGTGGGAGATAAGAAACTGGCCTTTCAGTTTATATATCAGTATCTGGTGAGGTCGGCTAATGTGAGTCAGTCCCTCAAGACCTGACCGTTCCTGAACAAGTGAATAAACCCACATGGCTCAGACCCTTGCCCTGCCCTCAGGGTGATCTTTCCACTTGTGGAAACCAATTTCTCAAAGACTTTCATCCCTTTCTCTCTCCAGTTTGGCCCCCCTCCCCTGCTTACTCCAGCGTGTACATGTTAGTGCCTGAGTCCTATTCGTGAGGAAGAGCAATATTCAAAATAGTTAGCAAACTGTTCTACCCCTGGAGAATGCCCCTGGTCTGAGTGGACCCTGGTGGGCCTGGAGGAGGGTTCTGGAGGCCTCTGTCTGCCTGTGTTAACCCTTCAGCTGCCAGAAAGTTGGGCCATCGCAGGTGCGGCAGCGGAAAGCACTTGGGGCCCCAGAGCAGTAGCGTGAAAATATCTGAACAACTCACATAGTCAGTGAACATGCTCTGCCCGTGAGTTCTACCTCTCTGGTACAGAAGATGGGTGACTCTTCACAGGGCAGCAGTGTGCGGATCTCCGGCTGGGACTGCTGGTTAGGCCGCAGAGGGGAGGGCTTAGAGCCCAGATAACATCAGGCCCGCAGGGAGCCAATCCCAGGCTAGTGACCCCTCAGCTGCCTTCTCTGTTCTCACAAGTCTGGTGCCCTTTGTCCTTCTATCGTGTCATCAGGGAGGGAGCCAAGATTCTAACCCCCAGCCCCGCCCCCCACCACGAGTTTCCGTACTCTAGTCCCCCAAGTCCAGGCCCCCGCCGCTGCTCCCTGAAGGGACCTCGGCTCCCTTCCCCTCTGGATCCTAACCTTTTTGCCTTTTCCTTTCGATTTGCCCTTCCGATTGCTGTTCTTTGTCCCCAGGGCTGCCCCTTCTTCCTCCTCTTCTTCGTCCTCCTTCCTCTCCTCTTCTGGGCCTTTGGAAATGCCTGGGCGCGGAGGGAGAACAAGCCTGTGAGCCCCCGACACTGCGGGACACTTCTAACACCCATGTCTTACTTGGACCCTCCCCACAAATACAAGAGAGTATTCCCGTATTACAGTTATCAGACACTCAGAAAGGCCTGAGGCCACACAGCTATTTAAGTGGGGAGCAAGATGGCTGTCAAGTCTTCTGACTCCAGAGCCCACTCCTCATCCAACTCTGCACCCCGGCTCCCCGCCCTCAGGACTACCTCTTGAGGTCACGGCACTGGAGGCCACAGCCACCCACCTTTCTTCTTTGGAGCTTTCTCAGCTGAGCTTTCTTCCCCGACCAGAAACATGGCTGCTGGAGTCTTCTTTCTCACTCTGGCCGGGCTCCCTGAGGGGTCCTTGTCAGTCTCCCCAGAACCTGTGTGGGTGGATGTGAAGGAGTCACAGTCCACCACACTCAGAATCCCCTGTTCCTCCAGAGACCAGCCTCACCTTTCTTCTTCGGCTTTCTCATCCTGGGCCCCTCCCCCGCTGCTGCCTCCTTCTTCTTAAGGCGCAGAGGTTTGGCTGGGGGGACAGGGCTTCCCAAGTCCCCTGGAAATGGAGGTGGGGGTTAAACGAAGAAGAGCCTGTTGGGGCTGAAGGCCACCTTCCAACCAACCCAGGGAGGCTGAAGGCCTGACAAGGGCCCAGCGTTGGTCTTCTGCTCATTGTGCTTTAATTCTAAATCGGTAAAGGGCCGGACAAATACCAGGAGCTTCCTAGGTGTTACAGAATGAATGAATGAATGAATGAATGCTGGACCTTCTAACTGAGCCTTGATTCCCAGCTCCCTCCCCCAGAAGACCTCCTCTGGCAGGTGCTGCAGACAGCACTCTCCCTCCCACAGAGGCCCAAGGAAGGGGCCTGTCCCCATTTAGCCTAGCCTGCAGTACCTGCAGGGCGAGGAGCCCAGGCCAGACAGCCATGACAGCGTTTATTTCATTGACTGATTTTTACTGTAATCACTTTGATACTTTTATGAAAATTATAACAATAATTCATATTGAGTTTAAAAAAAAGCACTAAAAAAATCACAAAACTAAAATCCTCTGTCCTCCCTGGCTCACAGAGCCCCCTGGGCAGGCAGCGGGGTGGACGGTGGGTACACATTGATCTAATGTGTACTTTTTTTTTTTTTAAAGATTTTATTTATTTATTTGACAGAGAGATTACAAGTAGGCAGAGAGGCAAGCAGAGAGAGGAGGAAGCAGGCTCCCTGCGGAGCAGAGAGCCTGATGCGGGCCTCGATCCCAGGACCCTGAGATCATGACCTGAGCCGAAGGCAGAGGTTTTAACCCACTGAGCCACCCAGGCGCCCTTTTTTTTTTTTTTTTTTTTTTAAAGATTTTATGATCTAATGTGTACTTAAGGGCCATCACGGGGAAGACCCCAGAGAAAGTAACTCTTATGTCCAGGCATTGGGTAACTTTCTGATGTCTCAACTCTCGCCTAGCCCTGAAGGACGGGGCTAGTTTTCTGAGTCTGTGTGCTCCCTCTGTACCCTCAACACTCACCCTTCCGTCCTTGGGCCCTGGCCCTCCTCTCCTTGATGCTTGCAGTTTTCTCTTTGGGAAGCTTCTTGGGTGGCAGGGGGGTTTTCTCTTTCTTTTCCTCTGCCTCCTCTTCCTCTTCCTGGTCCTCCTCTGATTCCACCTCATCCTCTGTAGGTAGAAACTCCTTATAATGGGGGCTGGCGTGGGCCCCTTTATCTGGGACCCCTGTCCCCCCAGATGGCTGGGAAGTGGTCATGGAGGGGGGAGGCTTCCCTTCTGGAACAGAACAGGAGGAGGAACACAGTTCCAGCACCTTCCTCAAACCCTGGGGTGACCCCCTAAGGTGATGGGGGAGTGAGCTGGGGTTGGGGGAATGCCCTTCTCTGTAGGGCCTACCCCGCCCCCTCCGGGAGGGCCCTCACCTCCTCTCGCACTCCTGCCTGTCTTGCAGTTGCCGCCCCGCCCCCATCACCGCACCTGCGCTGTTTCTCCCACTCTGCTTCTCCCTGGCCTTGCCGGTCTCTGACCTCCAACCAGACCCAGCTGTACTTAGAGGCAAAACTCTTAACCGCTCCGTGCCTCCGTTTCCCCATCGGAAAACGGAGTAAAGAACAAGAGAATAAGGTTCTTTTCTGACTCTAAGAGAAGGCCAGAGCAGGGGAGACTCTCGGCCTGAGTTTCCCGCCTCCCTGTTGGGGTTCCCCTGCGGCCCCCTCGCGCCTTCTCTCGCGCCCCCGCCTCCTGCCCTCCCCCTTCACCCCGTCTCACCGTCCACGGCGTCCGGGGCTCGCGCTACGAGGAAGGTTTCCCGCGGGTCGCGCTTGGCTTCGGGGTCCCTGAGGAACTTGGCGTAGACCGTGTGCGGAGGCCGGGGCTCCGGGGGCTGCGGGGCCGGCTCTTCCCGCGGCTTCCCCCTCCGCCCGGCTGAGCCGAGAGGCCGGGGTCAGGCAGGGCCCGACCCCCTCCTCCGACGGCGTCCGAACCCCCCGGACGCTGTCCCCCTCGGGCTCCTCCTCTCCGTGGCGGTCCCCCTGGGCGCTCTTTCCACCTCCGCACCCCATCCCCTGGCTTCCATACATCCCTCCCAGGCCCTACCCACTTCAACCCCAACCCCCTCCCACCCCTCCAGTTCCTCCCTCACTGTCCCCACCCTCAGGACTCCAGGACCCAGCCCCACCCTGGGGTGCGCCCCCGGGCTCGGCCCCCCGCCCGCCTCCAGGTCTCCGGGGCTTGGATCCCTTAGGGCCGGGGGACTCCGGGGCCTCCGTCCTCTTCTTCCTCAACTTCTGCCCCTTGGCAAGTCTCTACGGAGTGGGGGGTCAAGAGGAGGTAGAAGAAGGAAAGGGGGGCTTCGAGGGCTGCCCATGACCCTCTAATCCCTTGAGCCGCCAGAAATAACCGCGGATTATCGGGAGGGGAACAGCAGTCTTCTTCTTGGGGTGGGGGACGGTGACCCCTCCCAAGCATCATGGCCACGTCCAAGGCCCCGAAGTCCCAATTCCTCCCCCGGACATCCCATGCCCCGAAACACCCCTTTCCTCAAAAGGAAAAAAAAAAAAGGCAAAATTATAAAGAAGCAACCCCCAGACGCTGCTGAGGGGACGCAACCCACTCCAGACCCCTTTCCCTGCGTGGGTAACACGCAATGGCGGGTTCTCCCTGCCTCCTTTCCAAGCAGGGGTGACATACCTGCTTGGGACGCTGCGGGACCTCCGGGCTCTGGCTTTCCTCCTCATGTCCGCTGAGGGTAGCAAAGGAATCAGTCTGTCTTCCTCCCTTTTCTGCCCCTCCCCACCCCTCCCCCCCGGGGCCCCTGGGTTCGGGTAGGTTGAGGTGGTGGTGGGCGCGCTTCCGGACCTGTCGGAGGCCCACACCTCTCGGAGGGTGTCGTCCTGCAGGGGCATGGTGCCTTCGCCTGTCCGCACCCCTGCTCTGGCCACCCTGCGGCTCTAGGAAGAAGCCTCCCCGCCCTCCCTGGCTAATCCAGGCTCAACTTCACTCCACCTCCCGCTGGCTCAAGACAGTGGCAGCTCTGGGGGAGGTGCTCCTCTCCCGCCCACGAACCCCCAAGTCCAGTCCACTGAGGGAAGAGGCTGAACTCCCAAGTTCTCAGACCCCCAGCAGCCTGAAGGATGCCTTCGCTGAGCTGGCCCCAGCCTCCTCCACCCAGCTTCCGCTGAGAGGTGCCAACTTGTAATTTGTCGGGGGTCAGTGGGGTGTGGGAAGAAAATATTAGATCAGATCCTGTATTTATCTTTATTTTTCATAAAAGATAAGGACAAGGGTTTGCTGATATTTAGTAAATATGGATTGACAGAGGCAGGTGTATATATAGTACTTTATTGAGAAACATGCCTAATTATGGGTGGGTTAAAAAATTAAAATTTTAATTAAATTAAAAATTAAAAATTAAATTAAAAATTAAAATTAAAAATTAAAAATTAAATTAAAAATTAAAATTTTTTTTACTGATAGGGAACATGCTTTTTAAAAAGTTTAGAGACCAGGGATACTGTTTGTTTATTTGTTTGCTTGTTTTTTAAGTAATCTCTATGCCCAAGGTGGGGCTCGAACTCATGACCCCACTCATGACCCACTCATGATCCAGAGATCAAGAGCCAGCCGGGTGTCCCCCAAAGGATATAGTGTTGATGTGATTAATATAATGGGAGAAGTTTGGTTAAATGCTGAGGAAGCCCAGAGGAGGTCCCAGCCAGCTGTCCGGGAGGCTTCTTGAAGCCCGATCTAAAATTTAAATGATGAATAGGAGTTCCATGGGCAAAAATAAAAGTGGGATGGGTCACCTGGAAAGGGAACAATATAGAGGCCTGGAAGTTGGAAGTAGCCAGATGTGTTCAAAGGTTTAGCTCTAGGAGGCAAGCAGCCACCTCACCTAGGGGTCAGCCCTGAGCCCACAACCTGAGCTCTGTCGCTTAAGGGCTCAAGGACCTTGGGTGACTTACTTAGCCCCCCTGAGCCTCCAGTTCCTCATTTATAAAATAGGCTCCACCTGGTAAGGATATTGTTCAGATTCATTGAGATAAGGGGCATCTGGGTGGCTCAGTCAGTCAGTGACTCTTGGTTTCTGCTCGTGATCTCAGGGTCGTGAGTTCTAGCCCTGCATTGTGGCAGATTCGGTGAGATGACAGGTGGAAAGGAGCATGCAGCAGGCACTCAGTAATTGGCAAGTGTGTGCCCCTTTTCAGTGCAGTCCCACTTCATCCCAGTCTCCTCAGCATTTACAACATGACTTGATACATGAGTGGGGTTCATTTTTCCAATGAATTAATGAGTTTTTTTTTAAAGATTTTATTTATTTATTTATTTGACAGAAACATAGCGAGAGAAGGAACACAAGCAGGGGGAGTGGGAGAGGGAGAAGCAGGCTTCCCACTGAGCGGCAAGCCTGACGTGGGGCTCAATCCCAGGACCCTGGGAGCACGACCTGTGCATTCAGAGGCCAGAGCATGAGCCGAAGGCAGATGCTTAACGACTGAGCCACTCAGGTGCCCCGAGTTAATGAGTTTTTAATTTCATTCAAGTCGCACAAGAGTACAATGAGATAGGCAGGGTAGAGATGATTGTATCCATTTTACAGATGGACAAACTGAGGCTCGGGGAGGTGATGTGAGTGCTTGGGGAGTGATCCAGTTCAGCCAGATCGAAAGGTTTCCTTGGCCGGGGTGTGAATCCAGATCTGACTCCTCTCAGAGCTTTTACCCCTAATCCTTGCATGCTTTATGCAGTCCCAAGGGTTAGAGAAGGGGAATGAATGAAACAGTCAGGCTTTTTGTTTTTCACTCGCCTGGTCCACCTGATCCAGATTGGTCCTAATCACTTCTTCAGTTGACACCTTTGCTCAAAAACATTCATTGGCTCCCTGCTGCCTAAGGATCAAATTTAAATGTGCTGGGTTGGCATTCAAGGCTCTTCCTGGTCTGGCCCCAATCTGCCTTTCTAACTGCAGGGCTAGCCCCAACCCTGGTATTCATCCAGCCACATAGATGTGTGTACAAACTTTATATTCTCTCTCCTCCGTGTCTTTGCTTAAGCTATTCCCACCTGGAATGCCCAGCTTATTCCAAGAAACCTGTCCCACTCTATATAGCCCTCAAGTCCCCACCTCCAAGATTCCTCGGTCCTCATTGGCCTCTGAATGCACGGTAACAGTAATAATAATAATAATAGCAGCATTTATGGACCGCCCACTGTGCGTCAGTCTCCTCGCTCCCCTTCTCTCTCTACCCTCACAATAACGTTTATGAGGCAGACATTAACACCCTGATATTAACATTAACACCTGACAAGGGGAGGAAACTCATGGCTGAGAGTTGGTCAACAAATATTTCCAGAGCACACTGACTTTGTGCCAAACAGTATGCTAAGCCCAGGTCATACAGTGACGGACAAAAGGATGTGGTCCCTGCCTCACGGAGCTCATCTTCTTCTGAGGAAGACAGAGAGTAAAGACATAAATGCACCAATTCACTGATGTGTGATCTCGCTGTTATTAGAGGTAATAAATGCCAAGAGCAAAAATAACTGGGTTCCGTGAGAAGAGCAGGTGGGATCCAGGCTGGATTGATTGATTGATAAGATTTTATTTATTTAGCTGACAGAGAAAGAGAGCACAAGCAGAGGCAGAGAGAGAAGCAGGCTTCCGCTGAGCAGAGAGCCTGGGATCACAACTTGAGCGGAAGGCCCCCCAGGTGTTCCCCAGGCTGGGTTTAGAGGGTAAACAAGACTGTCTGGGAAGGAAGTTGGTTTTTGTTTTTGTTTTTTTAAGATTCTATTTATTTGACACAGAGTGAGAGAGAGCACAAGTAGGTGGACCAGCAGAGGGAGAGGGAGAAGCAGGCTCCTCACAGAGCAGGGAGCCCGATGCAGGACTTGATCCCAGGACCTTGGGATCATGACCTGAGCTGAAGTCAGACACTCAAATGACTGAAGCACCAAGAAGGGAATTTGTAAACTGAGCCCTGACAGAGCTGGCTCAGTCAGTGGAGTGTGCACGACTCTTGATCTTGGGGTCATGCGTTTGGGCACCATTCTGGCGGTAGAGTTTACTTAATGAATATATACTAAAATAAGTTGAGACCTGAAGGCTCTCATAGACTAGGACCGAGAAACTCCCAGGCATAAGGCACAGCTTGTGCAAAAATTTCCAGGCAGCAAAGCACTTCCCATAATAGAGCAGGGGCGCCCCTTAACCAGGCCCCCCAAGACCTTTCCTTTAGAAGGTTCCTGAGGATCTCAAACCCCAGACAAATACATGACTGAGAACCGGAGGGCACCTGGGGCTGAGGGCTGATCTGACTAGGCCAAGTGGAAACTGACATATCCGTGTTCTAACAGGGGGGGCAGGGGTCCAGGAGCGCCTCACATTTGGCCCCTGTTCTCCAAACCAGAGTTGTCCGCGCTGGACTGAACGTGGTCTGGGTGATAGCCCAGATCAGAGGACACGGCTTCGGAGTGTGGGCCCATGTGAACAGCAGAAGCTCTCAAGTGAAAGGAAAGATCCATGCATTTCTCAGACCTCTCCTGTCGGTTTGCATGGATGTGATAAGTACTCTTGTAGTAAAGCGTCTGGTTCTCCTGCTTCTTTTCATGTTCTGAAGGTTCTCCTGAATCAGCACAACTCCTGAAAGTTGCACACAGCAAATGAGGAACGTTTTATATTAAAAACAATTCATATGACTCTTAAATTTGTATATATATAGGTCGGGACATAATGTGTGAGGCATGATCGCTGTTCCTTGGATTGACACATAGGATGCTATTTTGGGAACAGTTCTGTTTTTCTAAAAATATTTAATAAAGTGGAGTTAAAATGTCTGAAACTATTTAAATTCAATTACATTTTCCACTTATTAATTAGAAACCATATTTGCCTTTAAATTTTAATACATAATTTTGAATATATTAGAAGGAAAATCACTTTTGAAAGCTTGTGAAAAATAACGTTATTAAAAAGCTTTCTTTCTGGGTGCCTGGGTGGCTCAGTGGGTTAAAGCCTCTGCTTTCGGCTCAGGTCATGATCTCAGGGTCCTGGGATCGAGGCCCGCATCGGGCTCTCTGCTCAGCAGGGAGCCTGCTTCCTCCTCTCCCTGTCTCTCTGCCTGCCTCTCTGCCTACTTGTAATCTCTCTCTCTGTGTCAAATAAATAAATAAAATCTTTTTAAAAAAAAGCTTTCTTTAATTTAATTTAGTAAAGATTTTATTTATTTGAGAGAGAGAGAACAAGCTGGAGGGAGGGGCAGAGGGAGAGGGAGAATCAGACTCCCCGCTGAGCAGGGAGCCCAATGTAGGACTTGATCTCAGGGCCCCAGGATCATGACCTGAGCTGAAGGCAGACACTCAGTCAACTGAGCCACCCAGGTACCCCAAGTTAATTTTGTTTTCAAACATTTTTTTATTCATTTATTTTAGAGAGAGAGCAAATGGAGGGAGGGGCAAGACAAGAGGGAGGGACAGAATCTCAAGCAGACTCCACACTGAGTGGGGAGCCTGACACAGGGCTTGATCTCATGACCATGAGATCGTGACCGAAGCTGAAATCCAGAGTCTGGTGCTTGACTAACTGAACTACTACCTAGGCGTCCCTAAAAAGGTTTTTTTGTTTTTGTTTTACATTTTTATAGCTACTTTTGAGGAGAATGTATTCATATTTTGTATGCTTTGAATACAATTATATATTTTTAAACATTTTATTTATTTGACAGAGAGAGAGAGAGCACAAGCAGGGGGAGCAGCAGAGACAGAGGGAGAAGCAGGCTCCCCACTGAGCAGAGAGCCCAACATGGGGATTCCAGGACTCTGAGATCACAACCTGAGCCATCCAGGCGCCTGCAATTTTGTTTTTAAAAATCCTTCCAGAATTAATGCAGGTCCAGATCATGAGAGGAACAAAAAGTAGCAAAGTGGTACTCAGAAAAGGATGAAAGGTAATGTTTGGGTCTCACTGATGCTAGATTTGGTGAGCACGTGTGGGGAATTTAGAGGCAGTAAGAATAAATGTTCAGATTTGGGTCAGTCCTGGATTCAGGATTGAGTATTAAGATTTTGGTTAAAATGAGGGTCGGGGTGGGGGGGGGCGTCTGGGTGGCTCAGTCTGTTGGGCATCTGCCTTCCACTCCCATCATGTCCCAGGACCCCAGCAAGGAGCCTGCTTCTCTCACTCCCTCTACCCCTCCCCCTGCTTGTGCTCTCTCTCTCTCTCTCTGTCAAATAAATAAATAAATGTAATTTAAAAAATAAGTAAAATGAGGGTCAGTTTAGGAATAAGAATCAGATCAGGAATACAGATAACTTCTAATACCTTCTGACCTAACACCATTGCAACAGGCCTTTCTCCAAAGAAACACCTTGTTTCAAGGTCTAAAAATGACAGTTCTTAGCTTAATCACTGGCATTAGTCACCAGATTCAATTCCACATGAATTTTAGCTGTTTTCTAAAATTAAATCTACTTTTTTTTTCTTTAAGTAGGCTCCACACCCAGCATGGAGCCCAGCGTAGGACTTGAACTCATGACCCTGAGATCAAAGGTGTTTAACCAACTAAGCTACCCAGGCACCCCTGAAATTAAATCTACTTTCAGAAGAGACAGATTCACCACCACCACCAGCTGGGACGCTGATAAAGAGTGACTCCTACCAGGTGCCAGGCACAGTTCATCCTCAGAGTAGGATGCCTGACTTCAGCTCAGAGAAGTTAAGCGACTTGCCCAAGTAACTTGGAACCATACTGTTGACCAAGCGCCCACTCTGTGCCAATATTTACTTGTGTTATCTCTAGTCCCTGTGGAAACTTTGAGAGGTGGCTGGGCATGGTTTCACCTCCCTGTGGCCCAGTTTTCTAGACTGTAAAGTGGTGACAGTCATTGTATGTGACATTAGGGAAGTTTCAAGAATTGAGTGGACTGATACGTGGAGGCGCTTAGCACAGTGCTGAGCGCACAGAAGGTGCCCTATTGATGTCTGAGTGTTGGTTTACCTTCATTTCTCAGGTGGACCAAGAGGCCCAAGTCTCTGAGGGGCTCAAACCTAGGGCTCCCTAGGTCAGCAGAGGTGGTGCAGTGGTAAAAAGAAGGGATCTTGGGTAAGTCTGAAGAAGTGATTAAGAGCTGGAGTTTTTGCCCAGAAACAGTCCTGGTTCACCACATCCTAGCTGGGTGACCTTGGGCAAGCTTTCCCTCTGGCTTAAAATATCTTGCCCCTGACCTCAATTTCTTGATCTGTCAAGATAGATGTGCACCACAAAAGGATCTCATTCAGGGGGGCTTATCAGAAACCTGGGAACCCCACGTCTTGAAGGTGTGTCCAGGCTCTGGCAAAATAGAAAACAGGTCTGAGCCTTGAAATGGCCACTTTTTGCCAGCTTTATTTTTTTTGAAGATTTTATTTTATTTATTTGAGATAGAGAGCTAGTGAAAGAGAGAATATAAGCTTGGGGAGGGGGAGAGGTAGACTCCCTGCTGACCTGGGGGCCCGATGTGGGGCTCGATCCCAGGACTCTGGGATCATGACCTGAGACGAAGGCAGACGCTCATCCAACTGAACCACCCAGGCATCCCTGCCAGCTTTATTTTGTTGAGGTTGTCTGGGGCTTCTTTCATCCATCAAGGTTCTGCTGGTGTCACGTGGCTCCTGGCAGACTGTTCCCACAATGATGTTTCTCTCAGTGAACCCTAGACTTCCAGTGCCGGGGTCCTAGCCATCGCCTTGCTTTTCGGATAAGGGAATGGAGGCTCAGACAGGTTAAGTCACTGTCCAGGTGTCTCACAGGTGGGCTGTGAGTGAGCAGGATGCAGACCAGCCATCGGAGCTCAGAGCCCTGGAAGAGCACCGCGGTGGCCCACAGAGGAGCTTTTGGATTGTTTGCTGAATGAAGCTCTAGGTACCTACTGGGTGCTGGCTGCAGAAGCTGAGAGTGGGATTCAAGCTCAGTGTTCATCAGTGTGGAGCTCACAGCCTGAGGGAGGAGTGCTGCTTGGTGGCAGAGGTGGGGGGGGTGGGGAGGAGGACAGAGAATAAAGCAGGGCACTGACGTCTGCTCTAGAAAGTCTAGTGTGACAATGATGTTATTGCGGGACTTCATGGCTTTTCGCAGAATCAGTGTGCATCTGGGCTCTGCGGGTCATGCAGTGGGGCCCCCAGCAGAATCAGGAGTCCAGAATGAGGGCTTATTCAATAACTATTCATCGAGCCCATACTATGTGGCCAGCACTGTTCTGGGTACTTGACATATGGGTAGTGAACAAAATGCGCTAACTCCCTGCCCTCATAATGCTGACATTCTAATCTATTACTCAGTGTGTTAGAAGGTGAAATGGGGGTGCCTGCGTGGCTCACTCAGTTGGTGAAGCATCCAACTCCTGATTTTGGCTCAAGTCATGATCTCCAGTTTGTGAGATCAAGCCCCGCATTGGGTTCTGTGCTGGGCCTACGTGGAGATTAAGAGTCTCTCTCTCCCTGTATTAAGAAAGAAAGAAAGAAAGAAAGAAAGAAAGAAAGAAAGAAAGAAAGAAAGAAAGAAGGAAGGAAGGAAGGAAGGAAGGAAGGAAGGAAGGAAGGAAGGAAGGAAGGAAGGAAGGAAAGAAAGAAAAAGAGGAAGGAAGGAAGGAAGGAAAGAAAGAAAGAAAGAGAAAGAAAAGAATGTGATACATACTGTGCAGAAAATAAAAGCAGAAAAAGGGGGGAAAGATTAAAAGTATGAGGGGACCAGGTGTTGTGTATTATAACAGAGTGATCAGGAAAGGCATCACTGGGAAGGTGACATCTGAATAAAGATCTGAAGAGGTAATAGGTGAGCTGCATCAATATCTGGGGGCAGAGTGTTCTAGACAGATGAAACAGCAAGTGCAAAGGCCCTGAGGTAGGAATGTACTCAGCCACATTTAAGTAACAGTAAGGCTGGAAGAGAGTGGGTGAAGGGGAGAGCAGTTGACAAGGTCATAGAGATACTTGGGTGTAATGGAGGCTGGAGAGCAATGGAATTAAGGTAACATTGTGCTCTACTTAGTGAGAATTGGGGAACATTGAAGGGTTTTGAGCAAATTTTAATAAGACCACTCTTATTAACATTCAGAAGGGTTGGGGAGACAAGGAGGCCAACAGTTCACCAGGCAGTGACCAGGTGAGAAGGTGGGGGGCATGACAGGCTACTTTTGGGGTTCATTACTTTTGGGGTTAAGGGGTCAGGGTGACACTCAAGCTTTGGCCTGAGCAACTGGAGGCCATGAGATTCCATTAACTAGGATAAGAAGGACCTTGGAGAGTCATGTGTTGGAGGTCAGGAGTCTAGTGTTGGAGATGTTCAGTTTAAAGTACCAGTTGAGGGGTACGTGGGTGGCTCAGTCATTAGGGTCTGCCCTCAGCTCAGGTCATGATCCCAGAATCCCAGGATCAAGCCCTGCATCAGGCTCCCTGCTCTGTGGAGATTCTGCTTCTCCCTCTGCCCCTCCCCCTGCTTGTGCTCTCTCTCTCTCTCAAATAAATTTTTTATTAAATATTTTATTTATTTATTTGACAGAGAGAGAGAGACAATGAGAGAGGCAACAGGTGTGGACATGGTATGGTGAGCAAGGAAGCTGGCTGCTGGCTGTCGCACCATGGAGGTTGCTGGTGGTGTAGGCAAAGGCATTGCTGGAGGAGTGCGGTGGAGGCAGTGAAAGCCTGCTTGGAGTGAGTGGGAAGAGAGAAACTGGTGAGGGTGAGGGGAGTGGAGAAATGGGTTGGTAGCTGGTGGGGGAGCTGATTCTAGTGGGAGGTGTTTTAAGTTAGGAGAGATAACATATTTGTAAGCTAAAGGGACAGGGAGAGGTGACAGGTCCCCCAGTGAATGCAGTTTCTGGTGAAGTTGAAAGGTGGTGGGAGTTGGGGGTCCAGAGGAAGTAAGCTGGGTCAGAGAATGGGGGGATGAGATGGAGGTCCCCAGGGTCAGTGGTGACACAGTGATGATACAATCTGGTGGCAGAGGGCAAGTTAAGAACAAGAACAGAGAGAAAAGGAGGCCAAGAGATGGAGAGGCTGGGCTGGGCACTGAAAGGCTTTACTTGGATTTGGAAATGACCAAGAATTAGCACAGGGACATACAGGAGAGTCAGTGAGGCAGGACCCAAATCTTCAAAGAATGGTGTAGTCTGGTGATATGAGATTCAAAACTGAGGTCCATCTTAGGACAGGGAGGGATAGATAATGGTCTGGGAGCATCTACTTGTCCTCCAATATGTCTTCTTCCTTATTAATAAACCTCTGATTTGTAGCTAAGCATAAGGACACCCAGAAAAAGACATTTCCCAGCTTTCTTTGCAGCAGTCATGTGGCCATGGGGCCAAATTCTGGCACATTGGAAATGTGCATGCCACTGCCTCAAAGTGTTCTTTGCAGGAGGGGTGTACCATTCTTGGTTATTTTTTCCTTCTCACTGGCTGGCAAGAGGACCTAATGGCTGGAGCTCTCGCAGCCATTTTGGACCATGAGGTAACTTTGAGAAAGTGAGCTGTGAGCAACCAGCTAGAAGCCTTGATTTGAGAGAGAGAGAGAGAGAGACACGAAAAGAAACTCATATTGTTTAAGTCACTGTGACATGGAGATTTGATTTGATTTTTTAAGATTTTATCTATTGTGAGAGGGAGAGAGAGAGCACAAGCAGGGGGAGGGACAAGGGGAAGGGTGGGGGTGGGGAAAGAGGGATAAACAAGACTCCCTGCTAAAAGCACAGATGCCAGACACAGGGCTCAATCCTAGGACCCTGAGATCAGGACCTGAGCTAAAGTCAGACACTTAACCAACTGAGCAATTCAGGCGCCCCAACATGGAGATTATCTGTTACTTCTAGTTAAACCTAACACTAATGGCTACAAGTGGAAAGTTATGTTTGGGCTGTACTGAAAATGACATTTAGTGCTAGCAGGTATTGGCGGGTGCTAGGACACCTTTGAAAGTTGTTGAATAGGATATGGGCTGACGGGAACTGGATGTCCAGAGAGGCCGTGCAGAATAAGAACACATGCAGGAGACAGCTGAAGTGAGGATGTACAGTTAAGAATTGGCTCAATGACAGCATCTGAAGGATGGGGTCTGGACATCAGGTTTTAGGAAGGTTGTGACGTTGGCATTAGTTTAAGCAGCAGTTTTGGGATTTGATCATGGTGAGAGTCGGGTTGGAGTGAGGTTTAGGGCCCAAGTTTAGACCAAGGTTGGATTTCAGGCTGGAAGCAGGAAGAGTGCCAGTGTGGGCTTCGGTGTCACTGGACGTGTCTGGCACACTGAGAAATGGGCACTTGGGGGTTCTGGAATATGGCTGGTGCTAAGGTTAGCATTTGAAACAGTGACTCTCAGGCGGGGCACTTGGAAATGTGGTGGGGAGGGGGAGAGGTTTAAGTTGTCACGATGACTGGGAGGGTTGCTCGTGGTGTTTATTTTATTTTTATTTTTTAAAAATGCTTTTATTTATTTATTTGAGAGAGCAGAGGTGGGGGGTGGAGCAGTGGGAGAGGGAGAGAGACTCTCCGGCAGATTCTGTACTGAATTCTGAGCCTGATGCTGGGCTCAATCTCATACCCCTGAGATCATGACCTGAGCAGAAATCAAGAGTTGGGACACTTCACCGACTGAGCCTCCCAGGCGCCCCTCTCATGGTGTTTAGACGCAGGAACTGGAGGTAATAGATGTCCTGTAGTGTGGGAAGCAGGCACAGGGGTCCTGCCCCAAACGTCCTGCCCTCTGGGGAAACACTGAGGCAGGTAAAGCAGTGTGGGGGAGAAGGGGGAAGCTGAGCAGCATTAGGTTTGAATCTCTTCTGCCATGTTCTTCCCTGGGTGGATGGAAGCCCTCAGTTTCCCCATCTATTGAATGGGATAATGATAGAGCCCCCAGGAAATGAAGTTTGCAGACAGCCCCGCACAGGGCTGGCCCAAGGGGAGATCACCTAGGAAGGATGGATATCCTTAGAGCTCCAGGGCCAAGCTGAAGGCAAATATGGGGAAAACTGAAGCTCGGTCTGGGTTTGGGTTACTTTGGGGGCCATGGTGCCCAACCATGGTTGTGAATTGGAATCATTCAGTTTTGTTTTTTTAAAGTTTATTTTAGTAATCTCTATACCCAACATGGGGCTCGAATTCACGATCCGGAGATCAAGCCTTGCATGCTCTTCCGACTGAACCAGCCAGGTGCCTCCACTCAGGAGTTTTTTTAAAAAAAAAACGCTGATGGTCGGTTACCTCCCAGAAATTCCGAGTTAATTAGTATGCAGTGGGGCTTGGGCAGGAGGCATTTTAAAAGTTCGTTAGACAATCAGAGCCTTCTCTTGGGGCCTGAATTTCTCACTCTTTCATCATCTTGGCCAGGTAGTGGTTCTCAAAGAGGGGTCCCTGGACCAGCGGCATCAGGGTCACTTGGGGAACATACTGGAAATGCACGTTCTCAGAACTTACCACGGACCCTTGGGGCGCAGGGGTGTGGGGGTGGGCAGCCATCAGCATTCTAGCACCCTCTGGAGGATTCTTATGCCCACTCGAATTGGAGAATCACTGCAAAACAGCACTGTGTCCGGGAGGCCCTCAAGAAAAGACTAATGCTCCCTCACTCTCGGGCAGTTCACACTTCTCTGAATTGTGAAGCCATGTCTGCCAAGCCGTGGATGGCAAGCCCCATGAGGTAAGGGACTCTGAACATCCTGTTCACAGCTGTCCCTCCAGGGCCTGGCCCAGAGCCCGTGTGGAGTAACTAAATAAGGAGAGAGAAACACAGAGAACAATCTGTCAACAGGGAGAGGAGACCCTGCGGTTCTCTTCTCTTGGTTCCGCACAATGTGAGCCTAATGTTTACTGTGTTTACAGATCCATATTTCTGGCACAAATGGGCCCTCAAATGCCTGTGGGGCCACTTGGCGCTCAGGGGCAGATGATCTGGTTACCAAGGTCACACAGCCGCATCCAGAGGTGTGGGTGCGCTCCAGCATGGGGCGGGGGGGAACACCACCGGCCAGCGACCGGCCCAGGTCTGTCTGTCCGTGCGTCCCCAGTGTGGTGCGTGACTGTGTGACAGTCGCCTGGGTGTAGGACTTGACAGGCAATCTACGACATTTTTCCTTTTTTTAAAAACTTTTTAATTTTGAAACCATTTCAAACTTACACATATATCGCAAGACCAGTCTAATGAACTCTGGATCACACTTGGCCGAAAGACCCCATCTGAGTTTTGTTAATTGCCGGAATAACGGCGTTTATGGGTCCAGGACCAGGCGTGGGTTGTTAGTCTCCCTAGTCGTCTTCGAGCTGTGAGGGCCTGTCTGGGGGTCCACTGCTATCTGCGATCTTCACTTTCAAGTCCTGTGATCAGAGAGTTGCCTTCAGGACCCCACCTCCGTGTAAGAAGCCACTTGAACATCAGCTCAGCTGAATCCCCAGCGACCCTAGGGGTGAGCAGGGACTGTGAGCCAACCCAAAGCCAGGCAGGACTTGGCTTGATTGGGCCCTTACCGGGGCCAGCTGGGAGCATTTTCACCTCAAGTGTTCTGCAGTCTCGCCCCCTCTGCTTTCCTCTGCGGTGATAGGGAAAGTGACCTCAAGCGTCTCCCCCCCCCTCAAATAAGTTCCCCCTGCGTGACTGGCTCCACGTGGGTCACCTGCTTCCCCTTGGATCACTTGGTTCCTTTCGAGAGGATGGGGTACTCGGATTGGCCAGTCTGAGTCTTGGGCCCGCCTGGGGGCGGGGCTCTCTGTAATTCATAGCCCCACGCCCAAAAGAGCCTGGTCAAGGTGCAAGGAAAAGGAGGGGTTCTGCTCCTTCTGATCAGTCTGCATGGGCAGCCATTGTCAGAGTCAGGATGATAATAATCCTAGCGGTATTACAGCTACTGGCTTAGTAGCAGTCCTCGCTTTTTGTTTTTTAAGATTTTATTTATTTATTTATTTATTTGAGAGAGAGAGAGAGCACGGGAGCAGGGGGAGGGGCAGAGGCAGAGGCGGAGGGAGAAGCAGAATCTCTGCCCAGCGGGAAGCCCCACCTGAGCCCCAGTCCCAGGACTCCGGGATCGTGACCTGAGCTGAAGGCAGACGTTTCACCGACTGAGCCACCCAGGAACCCGGTAGCAATCCTTGTAACATTTATTGAGAGTTTGCTAGGTTCCGGGCACTGTTCTAAGTGCTTTATTCTAAATCGCTCATTTACTACAACCACTTCATGTGATAGATGCTGCTTTCATACACATTTTCCATCCGAGGCAACTTCACAGAGAGGCGCAGTTACCCAAGGTCACACAGCCGTATCCAGCAGACGCGGAGGTCCCGCATCCGCAGGACCCTCCAGGGGAGCTGTTGGCGCACACAGGAGCACACCCTCCCCCGTCCTCGGGGCGGTAGAACCAGGTCTCCTGCTCCAGGCTGGGGGCTGTCCCCAGGCGAGCTGGTCCTCCAGCGCACCTGGGAGCCCCGGGGCCAGAACACCTCCAGGCGGATTGCTTATCAGAAGTCCAGAGCCTAGAGCAAAGCCCGAGGAGCAGAAAACAGACCGGGTGAGTTCATAGCAGTGGTTCGCCACTGCAGTGCTTACGGATCTTTACAAAACTCCAGTGGTCAGCCCCACCCCAGACCAATTAACCAGTAACTCTGGGGTGCGGCTCAAGCTTCACTACTCTTATCTGGTTGTTTGGGTAAAGATTTTATTTATTTGTTTATTTGAGAGAGAGAATGAGCAGGGGGAGAGGCAGAGGGAGAAGCGGCTTCCGGCTGAGCGGGGAGCCATGCTGGATTAGGGACTCCATCCCGTGGCCTTGGGATCATGACCTTAACCGAAGGCAGATGCGTTGGGAGGCATCCGGGTGCCCCAGGCTTCAGGACTCTTTAAGGCTTTCCCGGTGAATTCAATGTCCAGCCAAGGTGGAGAACCACTAGTTTAGAGGCCTTCTGGCTTAGTGCAAGTAGCTGTGGGTTAAGATCCACCAGAGTTTGAGAGACTTGGCCCCATCATCGCAAGCTGTGTGACTTTGTGCCAGCCGCTTAGCTTCTCTGAGCTTCAATTTCGTCATGTGTGGAAGATCTGTGGGAAAGACAGCGTAGGGATTGTTAGGGATGAAGAGATGTCCCTAAGGCCCTTAGCGACCCACCATCACTAGGATGAGGCTGTGGAATAGGCTTTAGGGGCTTTGGGGGACCGTCGGACTCCAGGTTCTCCCACCTTGAGCATCTGGCCTCCCTGAGGGCCTTGAGGCTTCCAAGTGGGGTGAGCTTGAGAAGGGTTGGGCAGGCTGGAGTTGGGGCTCAGTGGGGGCGGAAAAGAGGAAATGGTTGTGCGAGTGCACTGACTTAGCCCCACCACTAGGTGGCGACAGGAACCCACCCACTGGGGGAGGACACCAGCCAGGAGAGGAAGAGGGACTAGCACAGATGCTAGAGGACTTTTTTGTTTTCTTATGTTGTGTTGTGGTTTTTTCTTTTTTGTGGGTTTTCTTTTTTGACTACTAGGTATGCTGAAAGTCTAGTTTTCATTCATTTCTATTTAATTCGTGCAACAGTCCTGTGGTAGGCACCCTTATCTTTTAGTGGGTGAAGAAATTGAGGCAAGTCCTGCTAACTGGCAACTAGTAATTAAACGTAGTCAGTCTGACTCCAGATACTAGTCTCTTAACCACTGAGGTCATAGAAGGTCAGAGATGCGAGGGCCTTTGGACGTTCTCGGGTCTTGTGATTCCAAAATTGTTTGATGATAAAAATCACCTGAGGCTCTTTTAGAAAAATTTCAAATTCCTGGGGCCCAGGCCAGGCACTGAGTTAGAATGTCCCAGGAAAAGGGGCCTGGGAATGTGTGTGGTTTACAAGCGTCCCTGTTTGGAAACCTGGGTCTGTTCTCAGAGAAGGAAAGTGAAATGTTCACGGTCAAATGGCCAGTCTCTTCCAAGCTCCGAATACCCTGAAATCAGGTCACCCCCTAAAAAAGATGAGACAATATACCATGTGATCCAGCAATTCCACTTTTGGGTGTATCCCCAGAAGAACTGAAAGCAGGGTCTTGAAATGTCTGAACACCCATGTTCACAGCAACATTACTCACAGTGGCTAGAAGGTGGGAGCCACCCAAGTGTCCATCAACAGATGAATGAATAAGCAAATGTGATCTACATATACAATTACATATTATTCCATCTTAAAAAGGAAGGGACTTCTGTCACAGGCTATGACATGGATGAGCTTTGAGGATGTTATACTAAGTACAATAAGCCCATCACACAAAGACAAAGACTTATATGAAGTACACAGGGGAGTCAAATTCATGGAGGCAGGAAGTAGTACTATGATTTCCAGGAGCTGTGGGGGGAGGGGGATGGGGAGCTCGTGCTTAACTCATGTGCAGTTTGGGAAGATGAAAAGAGTTCTGGAGATGGATGGTGATAATAGTTACATGATAATATGTACTTAATATCACTGAACCACGCATTAAAAAATGGTCAGGATGGTTGATTTTTATGTGTATTTTACCACAGTAAAAGAAAATATTGGGGGGAAAAAAAGATGACCACTATCTGTGCCTAGCCCTGGAGGGTGATAGTGAGGAGGAGTCAGAAGATAAATATGATTTCCTTTATCTTTTTTCCCCCCCTAAGTTTATTTAAACCATCTCTGCAACCGAGGTGGGGCTGGAATTCACAAGTCCCAGACCAAGAGCTTTTCCAACTGAGCGGGTCAGGGCCCCACTTTCCTTTACCTTTTGAATGATTTTGTGAATAAATATTACATGGACATTGAGGAACACTGTCAAATCACCTCTCTCCTCAAAAAGGATTGTGTGGAGTGGTTGGGTGGTTCAGTATATTAAGGATAGGACTCTCAATTTCGGCTCAGGTCATGATCCCAGAGTCTCAGGATCGAGTCCCATGTCAGGATCCCTGCTCGGTGGGGAGTCTGCTTCTCCCTCTGCCTGCTGCTGTCCTTGCTTGTGTTCTCTCTCTCTGACAAACAAATACAATCTTAAAAAGAAAACCTTACTAGATATTAAGTAGAAGGTCCAAAATTTACCAGTGTTATTGGTACCAGCCTCAGAATGATTTTCCCCAAAATGTTAGTTGCCAATTTATTATACAAAATAAAACAAATCCGTGTTTATTGTTAAAATGAATCAATAAAACGCCAACATCTGTGGTGCAGAGGAGAGGGTGGCTCCTGCTCTGATTGTTCCTGCTTACTCGAGAATTCCAGGTTCTCAGTGGGAGGCTCTCGGGCAGAGGGATGGAGCTGGTGGGGGAATGGAGATTGAAAGGAGCAGCACAGAAGAGCTTCAGGGCAGGAGGAAGCAGGGAAGAGAGGAAAGGGGATTTTAATTAGTGTGGCTGTGAACTATGTATCTGAATCCCTCTGAAGTCCTTTGAGAAGCGTGACTATGGAATGAAGTTGCTTGTTAGTTCCTTCAGGCTATTGGGTTGTATATCTTGGGTCAGATACTGTTCTGAGACTGAACCACATGGAACTGTGTTTTATTGGGGTTCCACCCTTATTAATGAAGACGGGGGGCATGAGTTCTCGAACCTCCAACACCCTGATCTTCCTGCCACCCACTGCCAGGGCCACACCCTGGACCCTGTCATCACCCGAAACTGCTCCACCTCTGAAATGACAATTCAGACATCCCACTCTCTGATGACTGTCTTCCCACACCACCACACCTCTCCTTTGACCCCATTGGGACATCCAGCCCATCGATCCCAATTCTGCCGAACCATCTTTTCCCTTTCCTCTTGGTAAAGGCACCTACTTTTTCCTTGGAAGAAAAGTCTTTTTTTTTTTCTTCTTCTTCTTCCCAATATGGATGATATGATTCAGCTGAGACTCTCTCTACCCTCCCTGACTCCAGGGGCAGGCACATCTGGACAATCATGTTTCAGACCCTTGGCCAGCAGCACTTGGTCATGTGATGCTGGTCAGTCCAGGGAGAGCCAACCCCAGGACTACTGCTGAGATTCCAGAGAATTTTCTGGACATTTCCTTTCTGCTCAGGTGGCTCAGTGGGCAGGACATAGCCTGGACTGGCTGGGGGTCTTCCTGGGGATGAGAGCCTACAGGATAGTAGGGAAAACTGAGCAAAGAGAGATTTCTAACAATCTTGTTGGAGTATCTGAAACCAGCCTTTCCTGAAACTACCTTGGATTTTTCAGATAATAAATCAATAAGATTTGTATATTGGAGTTGGATTCTTTTTTTTTTTTTT
>LNAC01000077.1:2689688-2715373 GCA_002007465.1 Ailurus styani | reverse complement strand
TGTCAAATAAATAAATAAAATCTTTTTTAAAAAAACAATCAGGGGCGCCTGGGTGGCTCAGTGGGTTAAAGCCTCTGCTTTCGGCTCAGGTCATGATCTCAGCGTCCTGGGATCGAGGCCCGCATCGGGCTCTCTGCTCGGCAGGGAGCCTGCTTCCTCCTCTCCCTGTCTCTCTGCCTGCCTCTCTGCCTACTTGTAATCTCTCTCTCTGTGTGTCAAATAAATAAATAAAATCTTTAAAAAAAAAATAAAACAAATGTACAAGTTAATGTATTATTATAAAGCCAATTCCCATGTGACCTCACCTATATCAAGAAATAGAACATTGTTAGACTCTACAAGCCTCACCCCCTTCCTCCCGTTGACAGGGAACCACCACGCTGACTTCTACGGCAATCACTTCCTAGCTTCCTGCGATCCTTTTCAGCCTGAGCATGCTTCCTGTTGGAGGCGGGAATCAAGAGGACATGACGGTTGGTTGACCCTTGAGCTAGACTCAGGTAATCAGAGGCTCCTCATCCCTCTTCGCCCCGTCCTCGGAATGTATGTTCTACCCACCATTCCCATAGTGGTAGCCGTTTTCAAGGACATAGTTTTGAGAGAATAAGGTGGCGTTGAGGCTGTCCGGATATATACGTGACTGAACTTTGAACACCCAGTAGGCGGGTGTGGAGGTCTACGTCTTATGGCCACCACAGAAAAGCCTTGTGGCCAGGAGTGGCCCGTCTCTTTCTTGGGTCTCTCTTTGCCCTCTGTAGACAGGGGCTGGTTTTCAACCTAACACCTCCCTAAACACAACGGTATAGTTTTGCCCATTTTAGAGTGTTACATAAATGGAATTATTAATCTTAGTGAAACCAAATTTGTCAGACTTTTCCTTTAAGGTTGGTGCTTTTGTGTCATGAAAAGAAATCTGTTACCATCCCCCCTCGAGGTTTTCATCTTAATTATTTTCTTTCACCCTCTATCATCTTTTATAATTTTTATTGTTCTGCCCTCCATATTTGAGAAAACCCTCCTGGGATTTATTTGTTTATGGTGTGAGGTAAGGGTCAAGTTTTGTTTTTACCTCACGTGAA
Organism: Ailurus styani; assembly: GCA_002007465.1. Classification (NCBI taxonomy): domain Eukaryota; kingdom Metazoa; phylum Chordata; class Mammalia; order Carnivora; family Ailuridae; genus Ailurus; species Ailurus styani. The sequence continues at coordinate 2,714,294 of LNAC01000077.1, read as the reverse complement.
CACTCAATTCATTTACTGGAAAGGCTCATGTGCATCCTTCCCCTTGCTTTTCAAGGCCACATGAATCACAATCGAAGTGTCAGTATTGATGTCAGTTTCTAGTCTCTTCTTGGTTCATCTGTCGTTGTACAAATACCACTCTCTCCTTGTCACTGTACTTTTATAAAAAGTCTTGATTTTCAGTAGAGCAATATTTCCATATTGTTCTTCTTTAGGAAGCTATTCTTAGCTCTTTCATTTCCATGTGTATTTTAGAATAAACCCGTCATGTTCTACAAAGAAACAAAAACAAACAAAAAAAACAAAAGCAAAAATCAAAACCTGTGGGGATTTTTATTTGATTGCATTGAGTCTCTAGATCATTATGTTGTTCAACATCGAGTCTTCCAATCTTTGTTTTCTTTTTAAGGTGCACAGTCAGGGGGCACCTGGGTGGCTCAGTGTGTTAAGTACCTGCCTTTGGCTCAGGTCATGATCCCAAGTCCCAGATCGACCCCCACGTGTGGACCCCTGTTCAGTGGGGAGTCTGCTTCTCCTTCTCCCTCTGCCTGCTTGTGCTCTTTCTCTCTCTCTTGCTCATTCTCTCTCTCAAATAAATAAATAAATAATATTTTTAAAAAAAGATGCACATGTTAGGAAGAGAAGATATAGGAAGGGGGGACTGAAAGTAATTTATTTTTTGGGGGGGTCCTGATTTATTGAGATATAATTGACATATAACACAGATTGTGTAAGTTTAAGGTGTACAGGTGTTGATTTGATGCATTTATATATTGCAAGATGATTGCCACCATAAATTAGCTGATACCTGCATCTTTCCACATAATTACCTTTTCTTTTTTGTGGTGAGAACATTTAAGATCTACACTTTGTAACTTAGTTTTTTAGAGATTTTTTAAAGATTTTGTTTATTTTCACAAGAGATTTTATCTCTATGTATGATATATAGCTAAATATTATATATATATAAAATATAGTATTATTAGCTATAATCACCATGCTATACATTAGATCCCTAGGATTCATTAATCTTATAACTGGAAGTCTGTACCCTGAAAGTTTGTCTTCCAATCCTTGAACAGGGAAATATATATATGTGTGTGTACATGTGTACTCATGTGTGTACTCACACATAAATTTATTATAGAATTTAAAATTGTTTTCTCTATAATGCCTTTTTGCCCTTTTTTGATTTATCTCTACATAATTCCTATCTATATATTCTTAAAGATTTTTATTTATTTATTTATTTATTTATTTTTTAAATTTTATTTTTATTATTTGCCCAAGGGGTACAGGTCTGTGAATCATCAGGCTTACATCTTTCACAGCATTCACCAAAGCACAAACCCTCCCCAATGTCCATAACCCATCCACCCTATCCCTACCCTCCCACCCCCCAGTAACCTTCAGTTTGTTTTGTGAGATTAGGAGTCTCTTATGGTTTGTCTCCTTCCCCATCCCATAGATTTTTATTTATTTGAGAGAGAGAGTGAGGATGAGCAGGGGAAGGGGGAAAGGGAGGGAGAAGCAGGCTTCCCACTGAGCAGGGAGTCCGATGTGGGCTCGATCTGGGACCCCGGGATCATGATCTCAGCCCAAGGCAGACGTTTAACCAACTGAGCCACCAAGGCGCCCCAATAATATATATTTAAATGCCACTCAAGGGGCTTAAAGTTCAGATTCTTTGGCTCAATTTTTGGAGAGTCTGAGTAGTCTGGAGGGGGGGCAGATGTGAATTTTGGAAAAAGCCACCCAGGTGATTCTGATGGGTGGCCAGGCTTGGGAACATGGATGTGTGTGGGACTCCACTCATTGTCTTCTTCCAGTCTTGTTCAGCCCCCTTCCCCTCCAGCTGGCTTGGTCCCAGAGGCCATTGGCTGCATGCAGGTCTCTTTCTGGGAGTAACCCCCTGAGCCCTGCAGGTCCTATTACCTCCCTTTACTCCCCTGCAGAAAGTCCCTTGCATTTTCCAAAGGGGTATCTGCACCTATTATTTCAACTTTTTAGGCTTACATACTCCTTTAAGTAAATTTGAAAAACCCTGTAGCCCTGCGCACATTTTTTAAAGATTTATTTATTTGAGGCGGGGAGGGGCAGAAAGAAACTTAAGCAGACTCTGCACTGAGCATGGAGCCCCATGTGGGGCTTGACCCCACGACCCTGAGATCATAACCTGAGCCCAAACCGAGAGTCAGTCACTTAACCTATCGTGCCACCCAGGCACACCCCCACACACATTTTTACCATCTAATTCAGACTGTCCTTACCCACCCCTGCGTCCTTCTGGTCTACCAGGCTGGCTCTTCCTTTCAACCTGTCATTCTCCACCGCTGCAAGACGGCTTCTGGTGCCTGCCTGCCGCTAAAGCTACTCTACTCAAAGTCTTTAGACTTCCATGTCACTCAGTTGTGGGGACAGTTTCAGTCTTTGTTTTCCCTGCCTTGCCTTGAAGCATTTGGCATGCTCTCTCCCCGGGTGCCCACACCACCACACTTTCCTGGGTGCCTGCCCACCTGCCTCTAATGAGCTACTCGCTGAGTGTGTTGAGTGACTGAAGGGAACAAGCAGGCAGAGAGGATCCAGGGCCCCTGGAATGGAGGGTGCCAGAGTTTCCTTAGCTCCAGCCTCTTCGTTTCCCACAGAGCATCTCCCATCCCAAGACCTGCCAACCATGCCCACATATACAACTTTCCCCCCCCACAATGAAGAAAATAGCGTTGATCACTGTAAAACTTTAAGCGCACTGAAAAGACAAAGACATTTAAAGTCACCTGAACGTCGCCTGGGTGGCTCAGAGGGTTAAAGCCTCTGCCTTCGGGTCAGGTCATGATCCCAGGGTCCTGGGATCGAGGCCTGCATCGGGCTCTCTGCTCAGCAGGGAGCCTGCTTCCTCCTCTCTCTCTGCCTGCCTCTCTGCCTACTTGTGATCTATGTGTGTCAAATAAATAAATAAAATCTTTAAAAAATAAAATAAAATCACCTGAAATCACCCTACCCTGAGAAAATTCATGATCGTAGTGCTGCTGTTCGTCTGTCTGCCTCTCTATGTATTTATATGCATTCACAAGTGTTAGTTTACAGAAAGTTGGCAAAAATGGTTGTTATCCTAGATGCCCTTTTTTTAGCTTTTCTTTTTTTTTTTTTTGGCTAGTTAGTTTAGCTTTTTTTTTCTTTTTGGCTACTTTATTTTTAAATTTATTTTATTTTTAAATTTTTTCAATGATCCAAGATTCGTTGTTTATGCACCACACCCAGTGCTCCATGCAATATGTTCCCTCCTTAATACCCACCACCAGGCTCACCCAGCCCCCTCCCCCCTCCCTCCTCCCTCTCCTCCTAACCCTCAACTTTTTTCTCAGAGTCCACAGTCTCTCATGGTTCTTCTCCCCTTCTGATTTACCCTAATTCACTTTCCCTTTCCTTCACCTAGAGTCATATGGTTTCGCTTACTTGTGGAACATAAGGAATAGATGCCCTTTTTTTTAGAAAAATTTTTTTCCTTATTTATTCATTTTACCTTTCCTTCCCCAGAAAACCAATGTTAACACTCTGGTGTATGTCCTTCCAGACTTTCCACTTGTTGATAGAATCACACATAAAAACACTGGAACCTATATAGGATTATTTTTGTTATTTTTATATAAAAAATGTGACCATGTTATATACACATCTTTTCTTCTTGCTTACGTAACCCCTCACAACAATTAGAAGAGCGTTAACATATCTTTTAACAGCTGTATAATATTCACATTTATTTATTCATTGCCCCATTAAAAAGCATTCCACCATACACAAAAATAAACCCAACATGGATAAAGACCTAAATGTAAGACCTAAAACCACAAAAATCCTAGAAGAGAGCATAGACAGTAATTTCTGTGACATTGGCCCCTAGCAACATTTTTCTAGTTATATCTCCTGAGGCAAGGGGAAAAAACACAAAAATAAAAAAGTGGAACTTCACAAAATAAAGGGTTCTGCACAGCAAAGGAAACAATCAACAAAACTAAAAGACAAACTTCTGAATGGGGGAAAATATCTGCAAACAACATATCCGATAAAAGGTTAGTATCCAAAATAAAGAACTTATACAAATCCACACCAAAAATATCAAATAATCTAAATTAAAAAATGGGCAGAAGATACAACAGACATTTCTCCAGAGAAGACATCCAAGGGGCACCTGGGTGGCTCAGTCGGTTGAGCGTCTGCCTTCGGCTCAGGTCGTGATCCCAGGGTTCCGGGATAGAGCCCCACATGCTTCTTTCTCTCCCCTTCTGTAGCTCTACCTACTTGTGCTCGCTCTCTTGTTCTCTCTCAAATAAATAAATAAAATCTTAAAAAAAAAGAAGCTACCTGATAGCCAACAGACACATGAAAAGATGTTCATCATCACTTGTCATCAGGGAAATGCAAATCAAAACCACAATGAGATACCACCTCACACCTGTCTGGATGGCTAAAATCAAGAACACAAGAAAAAAATGTTGGCAAGGATGCGGAGAAAGGGGAACCCTCTTACGCTGTTGGTGGGAATGCAAACAGTTGCTGTGGAAAACAGTATGGAGATTCCTCAAAAAATTAAAAATAGAACGACCCTACAACCCAGGAATTGTGCTACCGGGTATTTATCCAAAGAATACAAAAACACTAATTTGAAAGGATATATGCCCCCCTATGTTTGTAGCAGCATTATTTATGATAGCCAAGCTATGGAAACAGCCCAAGTGACCATGGATAGGTGAATGGATAAAGAAGATGTGGTGTATATACACCACGGAATATTACTCAGTCATAAAAAGAATGAAGTCTTGCTGTTTGCAACAACATGGACGGAGCTAGAGAGTATAATGCTAAGTGAAAGGAGTCAGTCAGAGAAAGACAAATACCATGTAATTTCACTCACATGTCGAACTTAAAAATAAAAGAAATGAACAATGCGGGGGAAAGGGCAAGAGAGACAAACCAAGAAAGAGACTCTTAACTACAGAGAAGCTGCCGGTTTGGGGTGGTGGGGGCCGGGGATGGGAGAGACAGGTAAAGGGGATGACAAGCACTGAGTAAGATACAGAATGGTTGAACCACTGTATTAGACACCTAAGACTAATATTACATTGTATGTTAACTATAATGGAATTAAAATTAAAAACAAAAATAAAATGAAAAATGTTCCATTTGCTTACCTAGTTTGTCTTGTTTTCATCACTGTGGCTAATACATATATAATACATATACTAATGTGTATATATATGCACATATATACATATATATGCATATATATAATATATAATGTATACAATATACAATATATATGCTAATACTATACAATAAATATTCTTGCATATATTCATCCTTATGTGCCCTGGCTTTTATTTTTAAGGGCTTTTATTTAATTCAGGTGCGAATTGCTAGATTAAATAAAGGGTGTGCCTATTTCACTTTTAATAGATGTTTCCAGATTGTTTTCCAAATGGCTGTAATGAAACATGTTTTCACCAGGAAGGAATGAGAACAGAGCCAGCTCCCCCATTTCACCGCAAACAATAGCATCACTTGTATTATTATTTTTTGGTTACCTGTGGGTATTAAGCGATAGTACATTCTTACTTCAATTTACATTTCCCTGACAACTAGTAAGACTAAACATCTTTTTTTTTTTTAAGATTTTATCTATTTGATTTTTAAGATTTTATCTATTTGAGAGAGAGAGTGAGAACATGAAAGGGGAGAAGGTCAGAGGGAGAAGCAGAGTCCCCATGGAGTTGGTAGCCTGATGTGGGACTCGATCCTGGGACTCTGGGATCATGACCCGAGCTGAAGGCAGTCGCCCAACCAACTGAGCCACCAAGGCGCCGAAGACTAAACATCTTTTTATACCCTTATTAGACACTGGGATTTGCTCTTTTGTGAACTATTTCTAGCCTCCCCCCCCCCCCCGCNTTTTTTTTTTTTAAAGCTTTTCTTTATTTGAGAGAGAGAACAGAGTGAATGAAAGAGAGCACAAGTGAGGGGGGGAGGGGCAGCAGGCAGAGGGAGAAGCAGACTCCTGGCTGAGCAGGGAGCCCGAGGCAGGGCTCGATCCCAGGACCCCCAGGATCATGATGTGAGCTGAAGGCAGATGCTTCACTGACTGAGCCACCCAAGTGCCCTTGGATTGTCTTTTACTTAACAGTTTATAGTAGCTGTTTGTAAAATAGAGATATTAACTTGTCTCTCACATGGATTTCAAGTTCAGGGAAGGTGTCTTTTGCCATAAACAATTTACAGTTTTTATGTGATTAAATGTGTGTACATTTCCTCTCACAGCTTGTGGCTATCTGGTCTGGTTTAAAAGGTCTTCCGGATATCTATTTTCTATATTTTGCATATAGTTTACATTCATGATGTTAAACCATCTAAAATTTATTTATTATTTGGTGACGCTGAGAGGTAGGGGTCCCAGCTCATTTTCTTCCCGGTGGGAGACCTGGTGAGTCAGCATCACCTAGTATATAAAGTACTGTTCTTTTCTCACTGACTGGACTGGATTGTTATACATGGAATCAAATCTGTATTGGGATCTGTTCTTGTGCTCTCTTCTGTTTCACTGAATTTTTCATCACTTTCTTGACCGTTCTTGGAAAGGTGTTGGCTGGAGTCAGAGTTCTGGACGAGCTGATGCAGGACTGTTTCTGCACTGAGTATTTTTTTTTTTTAAAGATTTTATTTATTTATCTGACAGAGAGAGAGATCACAAGTAGGCAGAGAGGCAGGCAGAGAGAGAGGAGGAAGCAGGTTCCCCACCGAGCAGAGAGCCTGATGCGGGCCTGGATCCCAGGACCCTGAGATCATCACCTGAGCGGAAGGCAGAGGCTTTAATCCACTGAGCCACCCAGGCGCCCTGCACTGAGTGTTTATATAGCCTTCTCTGTCCCCTGCTGTCCCTTGACAGCCTAGACAGCCTCTCAAGCCCCCCACGGCTCCGCCCTCCCGCAGACACCAGTACTAATCTCCTTATGCCTTTATCCCTGTTTACATCCTGGTCAGCCTCCTCCCTGGGTCTAATCCCCATCTGTCCTTGCTTCCCTTCTCTCATTCTGTCTCTCCCCCTGACTACTGACACCCTCTCCCCTGGCCCCTTGAACTCAGGCACGGGAAGGGCCCTAGGGCTTGTCTTCTGTGAACGGTTTCCTTCCCCTCCTAGCTCTTCTGGAAAATGATCTTCCCGAGGACACTGCTTCCCCTACCACGAGCTCAATGGTGACCGTTCTCTCCCCCTCGTTCCTTCTTTCCCCCCACCCCACCCTCTCTGCCTGGGCCGGGGGAGGTAGATTCCGTGACCTCCTTGCTTCACTTTCAGAATATGACCCTTCCCTCTCCCCCCGGACTCTCAGCTCTAGGTCTCATGCTGTTTGACAATACTGTTGTCGCAGACGTCCTACGGAGCCCTGGTCACTCCTGATTCCTCAAAGAGTTAGCTCCTGACTCGCTGCCCTTCCCTCTGACTCCACTCCAGCCATAATGCTGGACGTGTTCAGTGTCTGCATAGACGGTCCTTCCGATCCGCAGGCTTCTCAGTCTCCAACTTCTTCCTACCAGCCCCTGGCCTCAGCATCTCCCCCGTGGTCACACACGTGGCTTTGCTGTCACCACCCACAGGCCTCTCCCACCTCTGAGCTGGCTCTGCCTGAGATCTGCGCTGCGGGCAGGCTCTCCACCTCCCCTCCCCCACCAGCTTTCACCTCCATTGCTTCGGGCTCCCCCCTTTGCCCAGTTTGTACTTGGCCGTTTGGTCAGAGATAGCCTTTCTGTCACAGTCCTGGATTCATCCATAGGAAATCACTTACCAGAGATTCTGGGGGAGGCGGGGAAGATGTGTGTCCTAGTTATCTATTGGTGTATGACTTAGTGGCCTGAAACCATGGCTGTTTTCTTTGCTCCTGATTCTGTGGGTCAGTGATTTGGCTGTGCTCAGTGGGGCAATTCTTCTGGTCATCCCTGGGGTCATTCATGCAGTGGCAGTCCTCTGGTGGCTTGGCCGGGGCTGGAGGAGTGCCCCCAGACAGCAGACCTGTTGGTACTGGCCATCAGCTAGGACTGGCTGTGTGTGTGACCTCCTGTCCCCCAAGAGGTCTATTGGCCCCTTCCCCTGGCAGCTCAGGGCAGCAGGAAGTGTCAAGCCTTGGGAGAACTGGCCTCAGAACACCCACAGAATCGCATCTGCCATCTTCTTTTGGCCCCAGCACATCCCAAGGCTGATCCACATTTGGGGGAGTAAAGAAATAGATCCCACCTCTTGACGGGAGGTTCGGGACAGTCACATTGCACACTATATTAGCTTGGGCAGCTGAGAGAGGAGTTAGCATCTTGCTTGGCTGGTTAACTAAACCTTGCCCCTCCATGATGGCCTCCATTTCAGTGAGGTGCGCTGGAATTATGCAGAAGGAATCTGGAAGCATAGAAGGGGGAGAAGGGGAGTGGATTTGTCACACGTGACCCACATACCCTCTCCTCACTCGCTGCATCTCCTGAGAGGCCCCAGGGGACACACCCGCCATGAGGGGTCCAGGAGTACAGTAGCAGGGGGAGGACCAGAATCCTCCATGTGTTGGCTATTTCCTGTTGGCCAGGGGTCGTGTGGTTGAGACTCACCCCTGAGATGGGCTCCCACATTTCAGTAGGAAAGCTAGAGTCCTGGATGAGGAGAGGCCAACTGGAAGCACTCGGTCACCAGAGACACTGGGCACCAGAGAATGGCAATCAGGATGTTTTGACCTGCGTGGGTTCTGAGGGAGGCTAATTGACTATGGTGTTCTAGGAATAAAAGAGATGGGCGACCTATTAAAATATTTCTTGATCTTTAGATCAGAAACATGACAGGTCAGGTAGCCAGAAGTGTGACTTAGTTTCCACAGTGACAGTCACAGTCTGGAGCTAAGGCAGACCATGGACTCAAAACCCTGGGATTGGATTGAGCCTGGTGTCCCCTTGAGATAAGATCTTGCAAAACCCCATAAGCACGCAGTATAAACCTCTGAAGCATTCCTCAAAGGGCTCTGCAGCCATTTACTAAGGTAACTGTGTCTTGGGGAAAGGGACATTCTCAGACATGTTGGAGACGACTAGATACTGGCTTTCAGTCGTCATTAATTCCTGGGAACCAAAAGAGCCAGAAGGGGCTTATGGTGGTCAGACAATAAATGGAATTTTGACTCATGTCTAAGTCACAGTGAGCCAAGCAAGACCACTGACCCTTCCTTTGGTTGTTTCCCTGGTGTTTTGAATGAATGCTTGTCCAGTGACAGAATCCTCACATTGGCTCTCAGCACCATGGACTAAAGGCTACTGTGGTTTGAAGGACCGCAAGGAAAGATCCAAGAATTTTTCCTCTCTATGCAGATAGTAAGCTAAAAGCCATGTTGCACACTTGGGGAAGCTGCAGGGATGATGCTACTTAGGTTTTCTGTTCTGTTTTCTTTCTTTCTTCCTTCCCTCTCTCCCTCCCTCCTTCCTTCCTCCCTTTTTCTTTCTCTCTCTCTTTCTTTCTTTCTTTCTTTCTTTCTTTCTTCTTTCTGTTTTGTTTGTTTGTTTTTGTTTTGTTTTTGAGTCGGGGAGGGCCAAAGGGGGAGAGAGAATCTTAAGCAGACTCCACACTGAGCATGGAGCCCAATGTAGGGCTCGATCTCACGACCATGAGATCATGACCTGAGCTGAAATCAAAAGTCAGATGCTCAACCAACTGAGCCACCCAGGCGCCCCTCCCCCTGATGATGCTTCTTATGATACACCCCCATCTATCCCCCCTGTTTGGCTTGTGCGAAAGCCACATGGCTTTAGGGAATTTCTGTACTTCATTATAAACATAATCAGATGATGACTTCAATGGCAACTGCTGTTCCAGATGAGACATCTTTACTGGAGCAGATTAGCAGAGCTCCTGGTCCCCTGGTACAGCACTGTTGATCTGGCCAATGGCATTTTCTCTGTAATAACTGCAAGTATTACCCAAATCGGTTTAATTTCACCTGTCCTGCCAGACACAGTAACTTCACAACCTTGCTGCAGGGCTCTGTCAACAATCTGGTTCTGTCGTAATCTAGGCAGCAGAGGTTTTCGTCATTCCACACTTCCACAGAGCATCACTGCATTGATGATGTTATGTGGATCGGACACAACGAGCAGGTCATAGCAAGGGCTTTAGATTCCTGAGTGAGGTCCAGACAAGCTGGATGATGGGAGACAAAGCCCATAAAAGTGTAGAGACTCACCATCTCCACAAAATTTCTGGGGGGGGGGTCCAGTGGTTTGGAGCAAGTTGGATTATTTCCTTAAAGGTGAATGTTGCGTATAATGCAGATGTGCTATATATGTACAATGGAATATTCCTCAGCCATCATAAAGAATGAATGTCTACTATTCACATCGACGTGGATGGAACTGGAGGGGATTATGCTGAGCAAAATAAGTCAATCAGAAAGACAATTGTCATATGGTATCACTCATATGTGGAACATAAGGAATAGCACGGAGGACCATGGGGAAGGGAGGGAAAACAGAATCAGAGAGGAAAACAGTCATCAGAGAGGGAGAAAAATCATGAAAGACTTTTGGCTATGGGAAATAGACTGAGGATTGCTGCCGGGGAGGTGGGTGTGGGGGACGGGTATTAAAAAGGGCACGTGATGTAATGTGCACTGGGTATTGAATGCAACTGATAATTTATTGAACTCTACATCTGAAACTAATGATGTACTTTATGTTGGCTAATTGAATTTAAATTAAAAAAAATTTTTTTAAATGGTGAATATTGCCTACCTGGTACTGACCATGCCTAAAAGTGAGGCCCAATGCTTTGTGGGTCCTTTGGGATTTGGGAGGCAATATGCTTTGAATTTCATTTCTTAAAAAGATATGTTGGTGTCTTAACCCCCAATACCTCAGAATGTGGCCTCATTAGGGAATAGGGTCTTTGAAGATGTAATCAAGTTAAAATGAGGCCATTAGGGTGGGCCCTAACCTAACATGACCGTTTGTTTTTTTAATTTTATTTATTTGACAGAGAGAGAGAGAGAGAGAGATCACAAGTAGGCAGAGAGGCAGGCAGAGAGAAGGAAGCAGGCTCCTTGCTGAGCAGGATGCGGGCCTCGATCCCAGGACCCTGAGATCATGACCTGAGCCAAAGGCAGAGGCTTTAACCCACTGAGCCACCCAAGCACCCTAACATGACTGCTTTTTAAGAAAGGATTAATATATTTATTTGAGACAGACAGGGAGAGAGAGAGTAAGAGTGAATCTCCAGCAGACTCCCTGATGAGCGAGGAGCCCAACTGAGGGATCAACCCCATGACCCACAAGGTCATGATCTGAGCCAAAATCTCAACCAACTGAGCCCCCCAGGCACCCCTATGACTGGTGTTTTTATAAGAGGAAAATGTCATGTGAAAGCACAGACACACAGGGGGAACACTATGTTCTGACTGATGTAGAGATTATAGTGATGTGTCTATAAGCCAAGGTAAGCCAAAGTTTGCTGGGGGAAACTCTTGGGATAGATCCTCCCTTAGACTGTCTGAGACAGATGGCCCTGCAACACTTGATTTCAGACTTCCACCCTCTAGACCTATAAGAAAATACATTTCTGTCATTTTCAGCCCTTTGTGTTCGTGTTACAGCAACCCTAAGGAACAAATACAAGAGGCAGCGTATATGACACGTGAGTTCATAACTCTGACCCGTTCACTGAGTTCTGAGTGGGGTCCATGCAAGGGCAGGGCAAATGGCTCCAGCTCTTGAATCTTATGACCCAAGAGGTCGAACAACATTTGGAGTATTCACGGCAGGTAGGAGCCACTGGGAAGCCCTATCGGAGAGTCACAGCACACACGTAGAAGCTTTTGGAGCACTTCCATGCCCTCGTCCACAGAGAACTCCGTTCCTTCTGACTTAGATCCAAGCTTGCTCTTAGGTGTTGGTAGAGAGCATGGGACCTCAAGTGGCCATGTGATCTGAGGTGCCCATTAAATACTGAGTATTATCTGAGCCGCCATGTTACAAGGCAGACAGCATCTTGAAATACTGGGGTTCGTCTTACAGGATGGACTGCTTTGAAGAAGCAACGAGAATAGACAGACCTAGAAATCAAAGGATGGAAGTGTAAGCAGTTCCTGTCACAATTGTATCTAATAATTTCTTCGTACATTTTTTTGCTTCCTGTTCCTACAACTCTGAGCTCTGCTGGTTTAAAAGTCATGATTCCCGGTAGAGGAATGCTTCCACCATGAGGCACAAGGTTGAGTTTATTGGTCTGGAGCCCGACACTGCCTCGTCATTTGGGGACTCCTCATGGCACTGAACCAACAGACAAAGGAAGTGCTTACTCTACTCGCTGGAACGATCGAATCTGACAACCAAGGAAAAATAGGGTTGCTATGATACAATGGTGTCAGAACTATGTCTAGAATCTGGGGTGTTCTCTGGGGTGTCTCTTAGTATTTTTACATGCCCAAGTAAAAGTTAATGGAAAACAATAGCCTAACAACATAAGACAGGACTGCTGAGAATTCATATCCTTCGAGAATTAAATAAAGTGTTACCCCATCAAATAAAGAATTCAGTCAACTGAGTCAAGGCAAAGGGAACATGGAGTGGAGACAGGAAGAAAGAGGTGATTAACATCACTTGTAGTGAATTACAAAACAAGAATGTATGAGTTAGGTACATTTTCTTGCTTGCATGTTAGATACGGACATACTCACAGCCACACAATGAGTTTTTGAGGGCTATCATAACAAACCCGCAGCCTGGGTGGCCTAAAACAACCATTAAGAAATCTATTCCCTCACCGTTTGGGAGGTGGAATTCTGAAATCAAGGTCTGGGTGGGATGGTGTTCTCTCGAAGGCTCTAGGGAAGGAATCTTTCATGCCCCTTCCAGCTTTTGGTAGCTCCTGGCAGTTCTTGGTGTCTCTTGGGTTGTAGACACATCACTTCAATCTCTGCCCTTACCAGAACACGGTATTCTCTCTGGGTCTCTATCTTCCCAAGACATTTTCCTCTTCTCGTAAGAACATGTCATATTAGACTGGGTCCCATCCTAATAATCTCACCTTACTTGGAATACATTTGTAAAGACCGTATTTCTAAATGAGGTCCCATTCTAAGATACTGGGGGTTAGGACTTCAACCTGTCTCTTCGGGAGACAACTCTACCCATAAGATGTAGACACACATACCCATACATGCATACATATAAAGAAATACATATATTTCTTTTCCCCCTTTCTTTGACTGCCCTTTTTAGCTTCTATATAAACTATGTGATGGGTGGTTCATCTTAGTCAGCTGGAATGTGATTGGCTGTAGGGGTAATTAACGTCATTTAGAGATGGCTCTAGGGACTCTGTGTATCCCCTTTGGGGGAAAGGCTGAGAGTGTCTTCATTGTCTGAAGGAAGTTCGCATCTATCTTGTTAGGCAGAAGCATAAAGCTGTTTTGTTGTTACACAGAAGTTCAAATACAAGGAGAGGGGTGGACATGGATGCTGGGTAGTGGAAAGGGTGGATCATCACTGTCTTTGAGTTGCTCATCCCCCCTTCCATATATCACTCTGACTTGCTGGAGAGGGAACTCTGCACTTGTCTCCTCAGTTGGCTTCCTGCGCGCCTCTGCCAGCAGGGGGCACTAGAGGAAGACCCGGGAGCCGGAGCTGGGGCTTGGCCGGTGCGCTTGGACTCCATCTGCTTTGCACCAGCAACAGGCACTTCAACCCTGGCACCAGTAGTTGGCTTCAGCCTGCAGCTTGTTTTGGGAGGCCCAGTTCCGGCCTGGCCACAGCCCCCAGGTATCTGCGCGCCAGTGACACAGCATCTCTCCCCGGAGGGCTGAGCCCCAGTTTTGGGAGGCCCCTCCTCTGTGCTGTTGAGCTGCTAGCACAGCTGGACACCGCCTCCCTTCAGAGGTTGGACCCCCACTTCCAAGAGGCACTCCCCACCCCCACCCCCGCTCCACCCTTCTTGGATCTTCCTTTTCTTCCCTTGCCCTTTAATGGGCATCACTGTCTGGAGTAACACGTCAGTCTGTGGAACCTCAGTGTCCCATGTTTGCTTTTCTAGCCCCTCTTTCATCAGTGTCCTCTTTAGCATTCTCTCTCTTTAAAAGACTGGCGAGGTGTCTATTTTCTTGACTGGACACATAGGGATAATTTCTAGACAAGGTGGGGGAAAGAGATACCATCTTTTTTTTTTTTAAGATTTTATTTATTTATTTGACACACAGAGAGAGAGATTACAAGTAGGCAGAGAGGCAGGCAGAGAGAGAGAGGAGGAAGCAGGCTCCCCGCGGAGCAGAGAGCCCGATGTGGGCCTCGATCCCAGGACCCTGAGATCATGACCTGAGCCAAAGGCAGAGGCTTTAACCCACTGAGCCACCCAGGCGCCCAGGAGATACCATCTTTATTGTTTGAAAATCAGATGGCAAGGACCCTGATTTATAAATTTTTGCAGACCCACAGGACTGAATGAGGACCTCCGTAAATATTCAGTAAATGGTGGAGTGATGAATAATGAGTGAGTCAATGTGCCCACAAAAGACATCCATGTCTTGGAGTGCCTGGGTGGCTCAGTTGTTTGGGCATCCTGATTTTGGCTCAGATCATGATCTCAGGGTCTTGAGATTGAGCTCTGAGTCCAGCTCTCAGGTCAGCCAGGAGTCTGGGATTCTCTCTCTCCCTTTCTCTCTGTCCACCCCCCCCCACGCTGGTGCACACTCTCTCTCAAATAATAAATAAATAAACCTTAAAAAAAAGATTTTCATGTCCTAAACTGTGGAGCCTGTGAATATTTTCTTATACAGGGGGATAAAAAAGGGTCTTTGCAGATACGATGATTAAAGATTTTGAACTGGGGAGATTATCCTAGATTATCAGGGTTGCTTTAAATGCAAACACATGTATTCTTTTTTTTTAAAAGATTTTATTTATTTATTTATTTGACACAGAGAGAGAGAGAGAGAGCACAAGCAGGGGGAGTGGGAAAGGGAGAAGCAGGCTTCCTGATGAGCAGGGAGTCCAATGTGAGACTCAATCCCAGGACTCTGGGATCATGACCTGAGGCGAAGGCAGGTGCTTAACGACTGAGCTACCCAGGCGCCCCTCTTTTTTTTTTTTAAGATTTTATTCATTTATTTGAGAAAGAGCATGAGAGCAAGAAAGATTGAGAGAACGAGTTGGGGGAGAGGCAGAGAGAGAAGCAGACTCCCTGCGGAGCAGGGAGCCAGACGTGGGACTCGATCCCCAAACCCTGGGATCATGACCTAAGCCAAAGACAGAAGCCTAACCAACTGAGCCATCCAGGCACCTCATGTGTACTCTTATAAGAGGGATGCAAAGGAATATTTGGTAGAGAGAGGAAAAGGTGAGGTGCAGATGGAGCCAAGGCAGATTTTAAGAGGCTGGCCTGGAAGATTGGCATGCTAAGCCAAGGACAGCTGGCAGACCCTGGCACCTCAAAGGGACACAGAGCAGATTCTTCTCCAGAGCGGCTGGAACTGCAGGAGGGTAAGTGTCTGCCGTTTTGCACCATCAGGTTGTAGAAATTTTTTCCAAGCAGCCCCAGGAAATGAATCCGTGAATGTTGTATTGGATCCGATTGTTCTTTGGGGCGCAGGAAAAAAAAAAAAAAGAGCCACTGCCAAGGCATTTAAAGAGGGAGAAACACAGAGCAGCAGAATGACGTGGGAGAGGACTTTCCTAAAGAAAATAGTTCTAGGGGCGCCTGGGTGGCTCAGTGGATTAAAGCCTCTGCCTTTGGCTCAGGTCATGATCTCAGGGTCCTGGGATCGAGTCCCGCATCGGGCTCCTTGCTCGGGGGAGAGCCTGGTTCCTCCTCTCTCTCTGCCTGCCTTTCTGCCCACTTGTAATCTCTCTCTCTCTGTCAAATAAATAAATAAAATCTTAAAAAAAAAGTTCTTCTTGTGTCACATCCCAGTGGCTTAATCAGACAGGTCAGTGTCCTATCTGTCTTGGTTCCATCTGGACCCCTCATTTTCAACTCTCTGATTTATTTCATATTCTAATCCACCTACCCCCTAAAATGATTTGAAGGGGTTTATAGTAAAAGACAGCTCAAAGTATATGTCAAATGAGAAGAACTGAAGTCACCATTAGAGGAGTCATTGTTCGTTCATTCATTCTTCAATCTTGGACTCTTTTAAAATGTTTGACACAGCAAATTAATCTTCCCAGTACTGTGCTTGATTTGATAAAGATGCTCCTTATGAGGCAAGATCAAGATAGACAGAAATGATGAAACCAGAATGAACCTCAGCAGGTTGGTGTTTGGGCTCAGCATGGCTAAGAAACAGGGTGATTGCCAAACATCAGCCTGCCCCCTGTTCTGCTCCCCACTCGGCTGCTTGCCTGACTACTGGGCCTCAGTTTCCTCCAATAGCCTGGGTATGTGAATGATTATATGGAAGAAGGCTGGCTATTTACCTACTTATACTCTTACATAACACACAAATTCCTATTGTGTATAAGCCTTATGTATTTCAGGGTCTGTTTATGTTAGCAGCTGGTCTGTCTTATTAATACAACATTCTCAGGCAATAGATTCATCAATTACTGGGGATAGGATGCACTGCTGATGGGGCCTGTAATACTGGGATATAAGAAATATGTATTTGATCTTCCTCCTGTTTCAGAGCTCCTAACACCCTTGGAATTTCCTAAGAGGCAAGAGCAACAGGAGCATCATTTGTTATAATATTTTGTCTTCTGTTTTTGGTTCCCTGAAACAGCTCCAGAACCAGAAAGGCAAAAGGAGTGTCTTATTATTCATAAAAAAAACCCTTCAATCACACCTGACTTTATGTTAAGGAGGTGACTTTTGGAAAGCCCCTAAAGATGGGGAGCTGGTTGCCAGGGGAACCAACCACTGATTAGAGGATTGAAACTTTCAGTCCCATCCCCTTGACCTCGGGGGAGGGGAGAGGGGCTAGAGATTGAGGTCAGTTACCAATGGCCTATGGTTTAATCAACCATGCCTATGTAATGTAGCCTCCATAAAAACCCAAAAGGGTGGGGGTTCAGAGAGTTTCCGGGTTGGCGAATGCATTGGAGGTGCTGGAAGAGAGATGTTCTAAGAGGCCCCTGGAAGCTCCCCACCCCTTCCCACGTGCCCTGCCCTATGCATCTCTCCCACCTGGCTGTTCCTGAGTTATATCCTTTTTATAATAAACTGGCCATCTAGTAAGCATATGTTTTCCTGAGTTCCATGGGCCACTCTAGCAAATTGATTGAAACTGAAGGAGGTGGGGAGCATGGGAACTTCTGGTTTGTAGTCCACTGGTCAGAACACGGATGACACCCGGGACTTCTGGTTGGTGTCTGACGTTGGGGTGGGGAGTAGTCTTGTAGACTGAGCCCTTAACCTTGGGAGGTATGGTGCTATCTCTAGGGAGACGGTGTCGGGAATGAGTTAAACTATAGGATACCCAGCTGCTGTCCCAGAATTGCTTAATGTGTGGAAAACACCCACGCGTTGGCTGTCAGAAAGTGGTGTTGTAGCAGAGTAGTGTTAGTAGCAGAAGAAATACCAGAGGAAGTGAGTTTTTCCTTTACATTGAGTCATTTTGGCTTAGAGCAGGTCTAGGCAAGCCCCTGAGCCAAATTCAGCCTGCCATCTGTTTTTCCGTTGTTGTTGTTCGTTTCTTTACTTTTCTTTTAAAATTTACTTATTTATTTTTTTAGTAATCTCTACACTCAATGTGGGGCTCAAACTCATGACCCCAAGATCAAGAGTCACATGCTCTTCCAACAGAGCCAGCCACATGCTCCCCACTTTTTAAAATTAAATTGTATTTTTCCAATAGATACTATAAGCACATGGTGGAACATTCAAAAGGTACAAATAAATATGCCTTTGAAAGTAATTTCCTCTTTTCCCATCCCCAGCTACTCAGTTTCTCTTCTTGTATGCAGCCCCTGTTACTGGTGGACTCTTGTTGTCTAGTAGAGATGTTGAGATTTTGTGCATCTAAGTATGTATTGCCTAATCCAAGGTCATTACGATTCACTGATATGTTTTCTTCTATAACTCAGTTCCATAGTTTTAGCTGTTGTGTTTAAGTCTTTGATCCGTTTTGAGTTAATTTTTTAAAAAAGATTTTATTTATTTATTTGACAGAGAAAGAGAGAGACAGCACAAGCAGGGGAAGTTGCAGAAGGAGAGGGAGAAGCAGACTCCCCACTGAGCAGGGAGTCCGATGTGGGGCTCAATCCCAGGACCCTGAGATTGTGATCTGAGCCAAAGGCAGAGGCTTTAGCGACTGAGCCACCTAGGTGCCCAACTGAGCCACCTAGGTGCCCTTGAGTTAATTTTTATATATGGTAAGCAACCAACTTCATTCCTTTGCATGTGGATTTTCAGTTGAATCAGCATCCTTTGTTGAAAAGACTACTTCTCCCCAGTAAATGGTCTTGGCACACTTGTCAAAAATCAGTTGATTAAGATGTGTGATTTAGTTCTGGATTCTCAGTTCTAGTTGATCTCTATGTTCATCCTTATGTTAATACCACACTGTCTTGATTACTGTTGCTTTGCAGTAATTTTGAAAGCAGAAATATGAGTCCTCCAAATTTTTTCTTCTTTTTTATGATTGTTTTAGCTATTCAGGGTCCCTTGCATTTCCATATGAATTTTATTTTATTTTAATTTTTTTGAGAGTGTGAGCAAGGAGGGGTAGAGGAAGAGGGAGAGAGAATCTCAAGAAGACTTCCCAGTGAGTGCAGAGTCAGACATGGGGCTGGGTCTCATGACCCTGAGATCATGACCTGAGCTGAAGTCAAGAGTTGGGATGCTCAACTGACTGGGCCACCCAGTAGCCCCTTCCATATGAATTTTAGGATCAGCTTGTCCATTTCTATAAAAAGGCAGTTGAAATTTTGATAGGAGTGCATTGAATTGTAGACTAATATGGGGAGTATGGCCATCTTAACAAGAGTAAGTGTTACAATTCTTGAGCCCTGGATGTTTTCCCATTTATTTAGGTCTTTAATTTCTTTCAATGATATTTTGTAATCTTCAGTGTATAAGTCTTGCACTTTTTAAAAAAGATTTTATTTATTTATTTGAGAGAGAGTGTGAGCATGAGTGGGGGTGGGGGAGAGGCAGAGCTCAATTCCAGGACCCCGAGATCATGACTCCCGCCAAAGGCAGACACCCAGGCGTCCCAAGTCTTGCACTTCTTTCACCAAATTTACTTCTAAGTATTTTACCCTTTCTGATGCTTTTGTGAGTGAAATTGTTTTCTTAATTTCATTTTCATTTTTGGATTGTTCATTGCTAAGTATATAGAAATACAATGTGTTCATAAGGAATGTTGGTGTGTAGTTGTCTTTTTTTGTAGTGTCTTTGTTTGGATTTGGTATCAGGGTTATGCTGGACCCAGAATGAGGGAGGAAGTGCTCCCTCTTCAATTTTTTGGAGAAGTGTAGAAGGATTGGAATTAGTTCTTGTTTAAATGTTTGCTAGAATTTAGTAGTGAAACATCAGATCCAGGACTTTTCTTTGTTGGGAATTTTTTTTAGATATAACTGACTTATTACAATTTTGTATTGGTTTTAGGTATACAACATACTGATTCGATGTATATATATATTGCAAAATCATAAGCGTAATAAGTCTAGTATCACCACACATAGTTACAATTTTTTTTCTTGTGATGACAACTTTTAAGATTTACTCCTAGTGACCTTCAAATATACAATTCAGTACTGTTAACTATAGTCATCATGCTGTACATGAATCCCCAAGACTTGTTTATCTTATAGCTGGAACTTTGTACCTATTGACCCCCTCCATCCATTTCAGTCATCCCCCGACCCCAGCCTGTGGCAACCACCAGTCTGTTCTCTGTCACTATGGGTTTGTTTGTTTGTTTTTTAGATTCTATGTATAAGTAAGATCATATAGCTTTTGTCTTGTCCTGTCTAACCTATTTGACTTAGCATAATGTTCTCAAGGTCAACGTTGTTAGAAATGGCAAGATTTCCTTCTTTCTTTTTTTTAAATTTATTATTATTATTATTTGCCCCAGGGGTACAGGTCTGTGAATCATCAGGCTTATGCCTTTCACAGAAAATTTCCTTCTTTCATATGGCTGAATAATACTCCAGTGTGTGTGTACATGAATTTATTTACTTATATATATGCTAAACTCATACACACACACCAAAAATTTTTTAAAGATTTTATTTATTTATTTGAGAGAGTGTGAACAAGAGAGCACAAGCAGGGGGAGCATCAGAGACAGAGGGAGAAGCAGACTCCCCACTGAGCAGTTCTTCACATATTTTGGGATGATGATGATGATGATGATGATGATTTGCCCCAGGGGTACAGGTCTGTGAATCATCAGGCTTACACCTTTCACAGCATTCACCAAAGCACAAACACTCCCCAATGTCCATAACCCATCCACCCTATCCCTACCCTCCCACCCCCCAGTAACCCTGTTTGTTTTGTGAGATTAGGAGTCTCTTATGGTTTGTCTACTTCCCCATCCCATCTTGTTTCATTATTTTTCTCTCCCTACCCCCCACAACCCCCTACCCTGCCCCTCAAGTTCCTCATATCAGAGAGATCATATGATAATTGTCTTTCTCTGATTGACTTATTTCGCTCAGCATAATACCCTGTAGTTCCATCCACATCGTTGCAAATGGCAAGATTTCATTTCATTTGATAGCTGCATAGTATTCCATTGTATGTATATACCACATCTTCTTTATCCATTCATCTGTTGATGGACATCGAGGTTCTTTCCATAGTTTGGCTATTGTGGACATTGCTGCTATAAACATTCGGGTGCATGTGCCCCTGAGGATCACTACCTTTGTATCTTTAGGGTAAATACCCAGTAGTGCGATTGCTGGGTCATAGGGTAGCTCTATTTTCAACTTTTTGAGGAACCTCCATACTGTTTTCCAGAGTGGCTGCACCAGCTTGCATTCCCACCAACAGTGTAGGAGGGTTCCCCTTTCTCCGCATCCTCGCCAACATCTGTCATTTCCTGACTTGTTGATTTTAGCCATTCTGACTGGTGTAAGGTGGTATCTCGCTGTGGTTTTGATTTGTATTTCTCTGATGCCGAGTGATGTTGAGCACTTTCTCATGTGTCTGTTGGCCATTTGGATGTCTTCTTTGGAGAAATGTCTGTTCATGTCTTCTGCCCATTTCTTGACTGGGTTATTTGTTTTATGGGTGTTGAGTTTGAGAAGCTCTTTATAGATTTTGGATACTAGCCCTTTATCTGATATGTCATTTGCAAATATCTTCTCCCATTCTGTCAGTTGTCTTTTGGTTTTGTTGACTGTTTCCTTTGCTGTGCAAAAGCTTTTAATCTTGATGAAGTCCCAATAGTTCATTTTTGCCCTTGCTTCCCTTGCCTTTGGTGATGTTCCTAGGAAGAAGTTGCTGCGGTTGAGGTCGAAGAGGTTGCTGCCTGTGTTCTCCTCGAGGATTTTGATGGATTCCTTTCTCACATTGAGGTCTTTTATCCATTTTGAGTCTATTTTTGTGTGTGGTGTAAGGAAATGATCCAGTTTCATTTTTCTGCATGTGGCTGACCAGTTTTCCCAACACCATTTGTTGAAGAGACTGTCTTTTTCCCACTGGACATTCTTTCCTGCTTTGTCGAAGATTAGTTGACCATAGAGTTGAGGGTCCATTTTTGGGTTCTCTATTCTGTTCCACTGGTCTATGTGTCTGTTTTTGTGCCAGTACCATACTGTCTTGATGATGACAGCTTTGTAATAGAGCTTGAAATCTGGAATTGTGATGCCGCCAACTTTGCTTTTTTTTTTCAACATTCCTTTGGCTATTCGGGGTCTTTTCTGGTTCCATATAAATTTTAGGATTATTTGTTCCATTTCTTTGAAATAAATTGCTGGTATTTTGATGGGGATTGCATTAAATGTGTAGATTGCTCTAGGTAGCATAGACATTTTCACAATATTTATTCTACCCATCCATGAGCATGGAATGTTTTTCCACTTCTTTGTGTCTTCCTCAATTTCTTTCATGAGTACTTTATAGTT
Source organism: Ailurus styani (assembly GCA_002007465.1). Classification (NCBI taxonomy): domain Eukaryota; kingdom Metazoa; phylum Chordata; class Mammalia; order Carnivora; family Ailuridae; genus Ailurus; species Ailurus styani. The sequence goes on along the minus strand of LNAC01000077.1, from coordinate 2,692,217 downwards.
TTCTGAATACAGATTCTTTGCCTCTTTGGTTAGGTTTATTCCTAGGTATCTTATGGTTTTGGGTGCAATTGTAAATGGGATTGACTCTTTAATTTCTCTTTCTTCTGTTTTGTTGTTGGTATATAGAAATGCAACTGATTTCTGTGCATTGATTTTATATCCTGACACTTGACTGAATTCCTGTATGAGTGCTAGCAGTTTTGGAGTGGAGTCCTTTGGGTTTTCCACATAAAGTATCATATCATCTGCAAAGAGTGAGAGTTTGACCTCTTCCTTGCCGATTTGGATGCCTTTTATTTCTTTTTGTTGTCTGATTGCTGAGGCTAGGACTTCTAGTACTATGTTGAATAGCAGTGGTGATAGTGGACAGCCTTGCCGTGTTCCTGACTTTAGGGGAAAAGCTCTCAGTTTTTCTCCATTGAGAATGATATTCGCTGTGGGTTTTTCGTAGATGGCTTTGATGATATTGAGGTATGTACCCTCTATGCCTACACTATGAAGAGTTTTGATTAAGAAAGGGTGCTGTACTTTGTCAAATGCTTTTTCAGCATCTATTGAGAGGATCATATGGTTCTTGTTCTTTCTTTTATTAATGTCTTGTATCACATTGATTGATTTGCGAATGTTAAACCAACCTTGCATCCCAGGAATAAATCCCACTTGGTCGTGGTGAATAATCCTTTTTATGTGCTGCTGGATCCTATTGGCTAGTATTTTGTTGAGGATTTTTGCATCCGTATTCATCAAAGATATTGGTCTGTAATTCTCCTTCTTGATGGGGTCTTTGCCTGGTTTGGGGATCAAGGTAATGCTGGCCTCATAAAAGGAGTTTGGAAGTTTTCCTTCCAATTCTATTTTTTGGAACAGTTTCAGGAGAATAGGTATTAATTCTTCTTTAAATGTTTGGTAGAATTCCCCTGGGAAGCCGTCTGGCCCTGGGCTCTTGTTCGTTGGGAGATTTTTGATGACTGCTTCAATCTCCTTACTGGTGATGGGTCTATTCAGGTCTTCAGTTTCTTCCTGGTTCAGTTTTGGTAGTTTATATTTCTCTAAGAATGCATCCATTTCTTCCAGATTGTCAAATTTGCTGGTGTAGAGTTGCTCATAATATGTTCTTAGAATTGTTTGTATTTCTTTGGTGTTGGTTGTGATCTCTCCTCTTTCATTCATGATTTTATTAATTTGAGTCCTTTCTCTTTTCTTTTGGATAAGTCTGGCCAGGGGTTTATCAATCTTATTAATTCTTTCAAAGAACCAGCTCCTAGTTTCATTGATTTGTTCCACTGTTCTTTTGGTTTCTATTTCATTGATTTCTGCTCTGATCTTTATGATTTCTCTTCTCCTGCTGGGTGTAGCCTTTCTTTGCTGTTCTTTCTCTAGCTTTTGTAGGTGTAGAGTTAGGTTGTGTACTTGAGACCTTTCTTGTTTCTTGAGAAAGGCTTGTATTGCTATATACTTTCCTCTTAGGACTGCTTTTGCTGTATCCCAAAGATTTTGAACAGTTGTGTTTTCATTTTCATTTGTTTCCATGAATTTTTTTAATTCTTCTTTAATTTCCTGGTTGACCCATTCATTCTTGAGTAGGGTGTTCTTCAGCCTCCATGTATTTGAGGTCTTTCCAACTTTCCTTTTGTGGTTGAGTTCTAGTTTCAGAGCATTATGGTCTGAAAATATGCAGGGAATGATCCCAATCTTTTGGTACCTGTTGAGACCTGATTTGTGACCCAGAATATGGTCTATTCTGGAGAATGTTCCATGTGCACTGGAGAAGAATGTGTATTCTGTTGTTTTGGGATGGAATGTTCTGAATATATCTGTGATGTCCAACTGGTCCAGGGTGTCATTTAAAGCCTTTATTTCCTTGTTGATCTTTTGCTTTGATGATCTGTCCATTTCAGTAAGGGGGGTGTTCAAGTCCCCTACTAATATTGTATTCTTGTCAATGTGTTTCTTTGATTTTGTTATTAATTGGTTTATATAATTGGCTGCTCCCATGTTAGGGGCATAGATATTTATGATTGTTAGATCTTCTTGTTGGACAGATCCTTTTAGTATGATATAGTGTCCTTCCTCATCTCTTATGATATTCTTTGCCTTAAAGTCTAGTTTATCTGATATAAGGATTGCCACTCCAGCTTTCTTTTGCTGTCCATTGGCATGGTAAATTGTTTTCCAACCCCTCACTTTAAATCTAGAGGTGTCTTTGTGTGTAAGATGAGTTTCTTATAGACAGCATATTGATGGGTCTTGTTTTTTTACCCATTCTGATACCCTGTGTCTTTTAGTTGGGGCATTTAGTCCATTTACATTCAGAGTAACTATTGAGAGAAATGAATTTAGAGCCATTGTATTGCCTGTAAGGTGACTATTACTGTATATTGTGCCTCTTCCTTTCTGGTCCATGTTTCTTTTAGGTTCTCTTTGCTTAGAGGACCCCTTTCAATATTTCCTGTAGGGCTGGCTTGGTGTTTGCAAATTCCTTGAGTTTTTGTTTGTCCTGGAAGATTTTTATCTCTCCTTCTATTTTCA
>LNAC01000077.1:2584154-2688162 GCA_002007465.1 Ailurus styani | reverse complement strand
TACCTCGTTGGAGGACGGGACTGAAAATGGCGGCTCCCAGTCTCCGACCCGGAAGAGCCGAGAGCCTGGAGCCTCAGTCCTCAGCACGCCTCAGAGAAAAGCAGTCCCTCCTGTCTCCTGGTCGCCGGCCACTCTCCGAGCTCACCCGGCCTGTGACCGAGTGTCTCTGTCTCTGGTGCGGCCCTGTTTAGAATCTCCGAACCCGGCAGATTCCTGCAGCCGCTCCTGCACTGCTGCTCCCGGAGGAGGAAGGTGAGTCTCTCCGGGTCTGCTGCCCGTGGGGTCCCCGCTCACAGATCAGTGGCCCAGCTGAGCTTCAGATCACAGCCCAAGGTAACCCCGAGCTGAGAGACACCTCAGCTCAGCTCCGTCTCTCCCGCCAGCTTCTCTCTGAGACCTGGGAGCTCAGTCGCGCTCAGACACCCCTGGTCTTTTTGTGTCCCCGTGGGTCCTGAGACCACACTGTCCCTGCACGGGTTTCACCCCCCGCTTGGCCTCTGGGGCGACGTCCCTCAGTGGAGCCGACTTCTAACAGTTCCGAGTCTGTGCTCCGCTGCTCGCTCCCTTGCTGGCAGCCGGCCCCTCCCCCCAGGGTCTATCTTCCCGTCGCCTCAGATTCACTTCTCCGCACGTCCTACCTTCCAGAAAATGGTCGATTTTCTGTTCCTAGAATTGCTGCTCCTCTTCTCTTCGATCTCCTGTAGAATTTGTAGGTGTTCAGAATAGTTTGATAGCTCTCTGGGTGAATTTCTGGGACCTGATGATAATCGGTCTCCTACTCCTCTGCCATCTTGCCGCTTCTTGGTAGGTTGCCTTTTCATTTCGTTGGGGTTTTCTTTGCTGTGCAGACACGTTTTAGGTTGTTATAGTCCCACTTGCTTATTTTTTATTGCTTTTGCTTTTGGTGTCAAATTCAAAAAATAATTTCAAGACCAATGTCAAAGAGGGTTTCCTCTATTTTTTTCTTCTAGGATTTTTATGGTTTCAGGTCTTACCTTGAAGTCTTTAATCCATCGTGAGTTCACTTTTGTGCCTGGGTAAGATAGTGGTCTATTTTCATTCTTTTGCATTTGACCATCCAGTTTGCCCAGCACCATTTATTGAAGAGACTGTACTTTTTCAATTGTATATTTTTGCACCTCTGCACACATATGTTTAGGTTTATATCTGGGCTCTCTGTTTTGTTTCATTGATCTATGTGTGTGTTTTAGTGCCAATACCATACTGTTTTGATACTATAGATATATAATGTAGTTTGAAATTCAGGAATGTGATACCTGCAGTTTTGTTCTTTCTCAAGATTTCTTTGGCTCTTTGGGGTCTTGTGTGGTTCCATACAAATTTTAGGGTTGTTTGTTATATTTCTGTGGAAAATGCCATTGGAATTTTGATAGGGATTATGTTGAACCTGTAGATTGCTTTGGGTAATATAGACATTTTAAAAACATTTTTTCCATTCCATGAGCATTGAATATCTTTCCATTTATTTGTGAGTTCATCAGTGTCTTACAGTTTTCAAAGTACTGGTCTTTCACCTTCTTGATTAAATTTATTCTTCAGTATTTTATAATTTTTTGAAACAATTATAAGTGACATTGTTCACTTAATTTCTCTTTCTGGTAGCTCATCATTGGTATATAAAAATGCAACAAATTTTTATATGTTGATTTTGTATCCTGCAAGTTTACTGAATTTGTTTATTCTGGGTTTTTGTTTGTTTGTCTTGATGGCGTCTTTATGGTTTTCTATATCATGTCACCTGCAAATAGTGACAGTTTTACTTTTTCCTTTCTGATTTGGTTGGATTTTATTTCTCTTTCTTACCTGTTTTCTTTGGCTAGGAATTCCAGTACTGTGTTGAGTAAAAGCTGTGAGTGAGCATTCTTGTCTTGTTCCTGATCTTAGAGGAAGAGCTGTCAGTTTTTCATTGAGTATGATGTTAGCTGTGGGCTTGTCATATACAGTCTTTATTATGTTGAAGTATGTACACTTGATACTCACTTTGCTAAGAGTTTTCATCATAAACAGATGTTGCATTTTGTCAAATGCTTATTCTGCAACCTATTAAGATTATCATATTATTTTTGTCCTTTATTTGTCATGTAGTAGATCATATTGATTGATTTGTGGTTATTGAACCATCCTTGCTTCCTGGGGATAAATCCCAGTTGATTATGGTGTCTGATCCTTTTAATATGTTGTTTAATTTGGTTTGGTAATATTTTGAGGATTTTGCATCTATGTTTGTCAGGGATATTGGCCACTAATTTTCTTGTTATGCCCTAGTCTGACTAGGGTATCAGAGTAACAATGCTCACCTTGTAAAGTGAGTTTGGAAGTATTCCCTCTCTTCATTTTTTAAAAAAGATTTTGTTTATTTATCTAACAGAGAGAGAGAGAGAGTGAGAGAGAATACAAGAGGGGGCAAGGGGGAGCAGCAGGCAGAGGGAGAGGGAGAAACAGGCTCCCTGATGAGCAGGGAGCCCGATATGGTGCTTGATCCCAGGATGCTGGGATCATGACTTTAGCCAAAGGCTGATGCTTAACCCACTGCGCCATCCAGGCACCCCTTCATTTTTTCTTTTAAATTGAAGTATAGTTGACACACAATGTTATATTAGTTTCAGGTGTGTCTATCTGTTATGCTCACCACAAGTGTAGCTACCATCTGTCATCATAAAATGCTGTTACAGTATCATTGATTATATTCTGTATGTTGTACCTTTCATTTTCATGACTTATTTATTCCATAACTGGAAGCTTGTGTTCCCCCTTCACTCATTTTGCCCCTCCTCCACCCTTCCCTTTGTCAACCATCAGTTCGTTCTCTGTATTTATGGGGGTGTTTCTGCTTTTTTGTTTTGTTTTATTTTTTAGGGGCAACTGGGTGGCTCAGTTGTTGGGCATCTGCCTTTGGCCCAAGTCATGATCCCGGGGTCCTGGGATTAAGCCCTGCATCAGGCTCCGTGCTCAGAGGGAAGCCTGCGTCTCCCTCTCCCCCTCCCCCTGTTCATGTTCCTTCTCTCGCTGTGTCTCTCTCTGTCAAATAAATAAATAAAATCTTTTAAAAAATTTAAAAATAAAGTTTTATTTATTTAAGTAATCTCTATACTGCATGTGGGGCTCAAAATCATGACCCCAAGATCAAGAGATGCATGCTCTTCAAACTGAGCCAGACAGGTGCCCCTGTTTCTGCTTAAAAAAAAAAAGATTATTTATTTATTTATTTATTTATTTGAGAGAGCAAGAGAGAGTGTGTGCTAGTAGGGGNCCCCAAGATCAAGAGATGCATGCTCTTCAAACTGAGCCAGACAGGTGCCCCTGTTTCTGCTTTAAAAAAAAAAGATTATTTATTTATTTATTTATTTATTTATTTATTTATTTATTTGAGAGAGCAAGAGAGAGTGTGTGCTAGTAGGGAGAGGGGCAAAGGGATAGAATCTTCAAGCAGACTCCCCTCTGAGTGCAGAGCCCATGATGGGGCTTGATCCCACAACCCATGAAATGATGATCTGAGCTGTAACCAAGAGTTGGATGCTTAACCAATGGAGCCATCAAGACTCAGTCATATGGTGACTGTTTCTGCTCTCTGTTTCTTTGTTGGTTGGCTTTGTTTTTTAGATCCCACATATAAGTCATATGGTGTTTGTATTTTTCTGTCTGACTTACTTCACTTAGCCTAAACCCCCAGGTCCAGTCATGTTGTTGCAAATGGCAGGAACTAATTCTTTTTATGGCTGAGTAATATTGGTGTGTGTATCACATCTTTATTCATCTATCGATAGACATGGGTTGCTTTGATATCTTGGCTATTATAAATAATGCTGCAGTAAACATAAGGGTTCACACATCTTTTTGAATTAGTGGTTTTTTTTTTTTTTGCTTTGGATAATATCCTCTTCAATTTTTGAAAAAAGCTTGACATAGATTGGTATTAATTCTTCTTTATGTGTTGGCTAGAATTCACCAGTGAAACCATTTGGTTATGGACTTCGTTTTTTTGGGAGGTTTTTAGTTGCTGATTCAATCTCCTTATTACTTATAGTTGTATTCATATTTTCAATTTCAATATGATATAGTTTCATTGGCTTTTGTGCTCTGGGAATTTTTCCCTTTCCTCTAGGTTATCTAATTTTTTTGATATAAAGTTGTTCATAGTACTCTCTTATATTCTTTTTTATTTCTGTAGTATTTTTAGTAATGTCCCTACTTCTATTTATGTTTTTGTAATTTGAGTCTTTTCTCTTGGTTTTAGTTCACTGAGCTAAAGGTATGTCAATTCTGTTGATCTTTTTGAAGACTTGATTTTATGAACTTTTCTCTGTGTTTTTCTATTCTTTATTTTGTTCATATCTTCTATAGTCTTTATTTTTCCTTCCTTCTGCTAGTTTTGGGTTTCATTTGTTCTTTTTCTAGTTCCTAAGTGGTAAAATTAGTTGTTGATTTGAGATTTAAAAAAAAAGATTTATATACTTATTTGAGAGAGAGAGAGCAAGCATGGGGGTGAGGAGGGGATGAGGGAGAGGAAGAGAGAGAGAATCTCAAGCAGACTCCCTGCTGAGTATGGAGCCTGACACGGGGCTTGATCTCATGACCCCAAGGTCATAAACTTGAGACAAAATCAAGAGTTGGACACTTAACCGACTAAGCCACCCAAGTGCCCCGAGATCTTTCTTTTTTTTTTTTTTCAGTGTAAACATTTATAGCTAGAAATTTCCCCTGTAGCACACTTTTGCCACGTACCATAAGTTCTGGTATATTGTGCCTTCATTTTCACTCATCGTTAAGTATTTTCTAATTTACCTTGTAATTTCTTTGATCCCTAGGTTGTTTAAAAGTGTACTGTTTAATTTCTACAGTTTTGTGAATTTTCTAGTTCTCTTTGTTACTGATTTCTAACTTTATGCCATTTTGGTCTTAGAAGATACTTGTACAGTATCTATCTTTTAAAATTCATTGAGACTTAATTTGTGGCCTAACATATGGTCTATCTTGGAAAATGTCCTGTGTGCACTTGAGAAGAATGTTTGTACTATTTCTGTTGAGCAGAGTGGTCTCCATATATCTAGATCGAATTGGCTTATGTTGTGTAAGTCCTCTATTTCCTTAATTATCTTCTGTCTGGTTGTCCTCTCCATTCTTGTGATGTAAAGAAGTAAAGATGTCTCTAAATATTGTAGACCTGTTTATTTCTCCTTTCAACCCTGTTAGGTTTTTCTTCATATGTATTGATGGTTTGTCATCAGGTACATAAATGTTTATAATTGTTTTATTTTCTTGCTGCATTGAGCTTTTTATTAGTTTATTTTTATTTTTACTTTTGTGGAGTCTAACAGGGGGCTTGAACTCATTACCCTGAGATCAAGACCTGAACTGGAATCAAGAGTTGGGCGCCTAGCTGACTGAGTCACCAAGGCTCCCCTTGAGCTTTTATTAATGTATACTGTCCTTTGTCTCTTGTAAACTGTTTTTAATTTCAACTCACTGTGGCTGATATTAGTATGGTCACTCCTCTCTTTTGGTTACTATTTGCATGGAATATATTTTTCTATGCTCTCACTTTCAACCCTTTTCTGTCTGGATCTCAAGTGAGTCTCTTGCAGATAGTATCTAGTTGGATCTATGTTTTTATGCAGTTGTCTTTTGATTGAAGAGTTGAATCCATTTACATTTAAAGTAATTACAAGGGAGAGGGGACTTACTTCTGTCCAGTGCTATTTGTTTTCTACATGTTGTATAGCTTTTTTTGTCCCTCATTTCCTGAATTCCTGCCTTCTTTTGTGTTTAGTTAGCTTTTTAAATAGTGCAATGTTTAAACTCCCTGTTAATTTCCTTTTGTGTATATTCTATAGCTATTTTCTTTGTGGTTACCATGGGAATTATAATTAACATCCTAAAGTCATAACATTCTAATTTGAAGTTATAACAACCTAACTTCAATGACATAAAAAACTCTGTTCCTTTACAGCTCTGTCCTCACCCCTTTGGGTTGTTGATTTCATGTATTACATCTTTATATAGTTGATAACCAGAAACATAAATGGATAATTCTTCAAAATACATTGGCCTCCTAAATTATGTAGAAAACAAGCTTTGGAGTTACAAACCAAAGTTACAGTAGTAGTAAGACTAGTTTTTACACTAATAATTTTTTAAAAATGTGTAGTCTTAAGTCCTGTAGAAAACAAACAAAAAGTAGTTACAAACCCTTGTTACAATAATACTAGCTTTTATAATTGCCCATGCTATTACTTTTATTTATTGGTATCTTTATATCTCTTCATGGCTTTGAGGTACTGTCTATGCAGTGTCTTCATTTCACCTTGTAGGAGTTGCAGAACTCCTCTGAGCAATTCTTGCAGGGCAGGTCTAGTGGTCACAAACTCCCTCAGCTCTTGTTTACCTGGGTATGTCTTGATTTCTCCCTCACTTTTGGATATAGGAATCTTGGTATACGGTTTTTTGTTTTGGCTCACTTTCTCCTACCCTCAAAATTTCTGATGAGACATCTGTTCATGATCCTATTGAGGGTGGCTTATATGTGATGATTCACTTTTCTCCTTCTGGTTTCAGATTTCTCATTGCCTTTGGGTTTTGAAAGTTTGATTATTGCTTCTCCCTCTCCCTCTACTCCTCCCTCCTGCTTGCACACACACTCTCTCTCTCAAATAAATGAATAAATAAAATCTTTAAAGAAAAAGTTTGATTATAATGTATCTTGGTGCGGGTCTCTTTGAGTTCATCTTATTTGAAATTCATCGAGCTTTTTAGATGTTTATGTTCTGTATTTCATCAAATTTAGGAAGTTTTCAGCCATTATTTCTTCTAATATTCTCTTTGCCTCTTTCTTTCTCTTCCGGGCTGTCATGATGTGTGTGTTGGCCCACTTGATGGTATCCCACAGGTCCCTTAGGCTCTGTTCATTTCTCTTCAATCTCTTTTCTTTCTCTTTCTTGGCCTCAATAATTTCTGTTGTCCTGTCTTAAAGTGCACTGAGCCTTTCTTCTGCCTTTGAATCTATTTAGTGAATTTTTCATTTTCATTAAGGTCTTTTTCAGATCCAGACTTCCTTTTTGGTTTCTTTTTAAGTTCTCTGTCTCTTTCTTGATATTTCCATTTCGTTTATACATTATTTTCTTGACTTTCTCCATATGTTCCTTGAGTTCTTGGAACATCTATAAGAAAGTTGCTTTAAAATCATTGCGGTAGGGGCGCCTGGGTGGCTCAGTGGGTTAAAGCCTCTGCCTTCAGCTCAGGTCATGATCTCGGGGTCCCGGGATGGAGCCCCGCATCAGGCTCCCTGCTCAGCCTGCCTCTCTGCCTACTTATAATCTCTCTCTGTCAAATGAATAAATAAAATCTTAAAAAAAAAACCATTGTGGTATAGCTGCCACTAGATCTTTTTCAGAGAAAAATATGTTAAATTATTTTTGCATGCACAATACTTTGTCATTTCTTTGTATGTCTTGTGACTTTTTTGATTGAATATTGGTTATTTGAATCAAATAATGTATTATTAACTCTGGAAATCAGTACTCTTTGGCCTTTCCCCAGGGTTTGATGTTTTTGCTACTATTTTTATTTATTGTTTTTTCTTCTGGTTGTTGTAGGCTGTCACTGTGCTGCTATTCAGCCTGAGGTATAAACTTAGTGTCTTCTCAGGTTTTTTTTTTTCAGTCTTTCCCTGGGTATTTACGGTTACTCTCTAATTATCCCTGTATATGCAGTTGTGTTTGAATGTTCTAATCTTTTAAAAAAATTATTACTTTTAAAGATTTTATTTATTTATTTTAGAGAGAGACAGAGAGAGCATGGGGGGGGAGCAGAGGGAGAGGGAGAGGGGCAAGCAGACTCCCTGCTAAGTGGGGAGCCTGATGAGGGCCTCGATCCCAGGACCCCAAGATCATGACCTGAGCCAAAGTCAGACACTAACTAGTTGAGTCAGCCAGGCACCCCTGAATGTCTTAATGTTTAAAACCTGGCTCCTGGGTGCCTGGGTGGCTCAGTAGTTAAGTGTCTGCCTTCAGCTCAGGTCATGATCCCAGGGTCCAGTACCACATCAGGCTCCCTGCTCAACAGGAAACCTGCTTCTCCTTCTCCCACTCCCCCTGCTTGTATTCCCTCTCTCCCTGTGTCTCTCTCTGTCAAAGAAATAAGTAAAATCTTAAAAAAACAAAACAAAACAAAACAAAAAACCTAGCTCCCAAAAGGAGAAATATGAAAGATAGGGGATGAGGGGAAAGTGTGTTGGCCCTTTAAATCTTCTTGGAAATCACCTGATCTAGAGAGGGAGGGGCTTGCACAATTGGGAGAGGTGCAACAACAATGGCTTTCTGCTTCTTTGCACCTCTATAGTCAGAAGGAGCAATCATCAGCCAGTACATAGATACCTACTATTTGGAGGTTAAGGTCCTTTTTGCCTTCCCCAGCTTCACACAGGCTTTGTGCAGTTGCTCCAAGATAGTTTGTAGAGCTTCCAGCCATGTGAGGGAGATAGGTAGTTGTGATAAGGGCTGAAATTTAATGAAATTAACTGAAATTTGTCATCCATACCTTTTCCTAGAAGTTGCTAACCTTTCATAGATTCCAGAGTTCCAAAATATTATATCAGACAGATTTTGCCAATGCAATTGGTATGTATGTAGGGAAACAATTCCTGGTGCTGCCTACTCTGCCCCATATTCCTAGAATCCTCTGAGTTTTTCAGTATTTTTTTAAAATTTTTATTTTTCTTAAAGATTTTATTTATTTATTTGACACACAGAGAGAGTACAAGCAGGGGGAGTGGCAGGCGGAGGGAGAGGGAGAAGCAGGTTCCCCACTGAGCAGGGAGCTTGATGTGGGGCTCCATGTGGGGCTCGATCCCAGGACCCTGAGATCATGACCTGAGCTGAGGTCAGATGCTTAACCGACTGAACCACCCAGGCGCCCAGCTTTTTAGTGTTTTAATTTGTCCCTAAGGCCATCTGTTACTCTCCCACTCTGAGGTAGCTTTGAAAACTAACAAACTGCACTCACTGTGGAAACCACCAACATGGCAGCCATTGAAGAGAGAAGAATGGGGGTAGAGCTACTTTACAGCCTCATTCTCACAGGATTATCTTTATTTGACCAGTCTAGTGGCTCCTTGGAAGACTCCCCTCTCTAAGGCTATCTCTGTATTTGACCTGACTCAGAATTCACCCAATGCATAAAGCCTTTTCCTGGTGGAGGTTGCGGTGCATGTTTTTGTTAAAAACAATTATAGGCAATTAAATAAAAACATCTTTGTGGCTTCCTGAGACAGTGGACAGCAGTTGGAATATATGATATTAATAGTAAAAGCTGGGAAGTGCGATGTCTAGAGGGGTCTTGAAAAGCTCTGATATATTCCTGGGAATCTGGAAGGTCACATGCATTTATTTGCAGGATTGTGAGCATGTCCAAAGCTAAATGCATACTAAGGAAAGACCTCAGAATGTCCTAGGCTCCCACCTTTGTCTGACTTTGAGTCTTCATGTAAGGAGGCAGTAACAGCTAAGGCAGAGTTGTCAGGTGCTAGGTTGATTTTCAAAACCATACTCCAATTTGAACATGGAACTCCTTGACAAAGACTGGGAGACTTTTGATTTCATGTAGTTGAGAAAATCTCTGTGCAATCATTTGCTGACCAGTAAGCTAGCCAAGAAGTGACTTCAATGGCCCCAAACAACAAAGAACACAGACTTTATATGATCAGTTCAGAAACATCACCTAACAAACAACAACAACAACACAACAATTATAATAGACTGTGTGTATGTGGGGAGATTCTGATTTCCAGAATTGCCACAATACACTATTGAACATGTCCATTTTCCAACAAAAAATTGAGACATGGGAAGGAACAAGCAAGTATGGCCCATGTACAGAACAAAAGCGATTAATAGAAATCATTCCTGAAGTCCAGAATTGAACCTACTAGGAAAAAAAAAAGACTTCACATCAATTATTTTAGATATGATTAAAGAACTAAAGAAAGCCATTTCTAAAGATCTAAATGAAGGGTGGGAGAAATGGGGAAGGAGGTCGAAGGGTACAAACTTCTAGTTATAAAATAAGTAAGTCCTGGGGATGAAATGTACAGCACGGTGACTATAGTTAATGATACCATGTTGCATATTTGAAAGTTGCTAACAGGGCAGATCTTCAAAGTTCTTATCACAAGATGAATGGATGTAGAGGGTGTGGTGTGTGTAAATATATGATAGGATATGACTCAGCCATAAAGAACAACATCTTGCCATTTGCAATGACACAGATGAAGCTGGTGTTATGCTAAGCAAAAGAAGCCAGTCAAAGAAAGACAAATACTGTATGATTTCACTCATACGTGGAATTTAAGAAACAAAACAAATAAGCAAAGAGGAAAAAAGAGAGGGGCAAACCAAGAAACAGACACTTAACTGTAGAGAACTGATGGTTGCCAGAGGGGAGGGGATGGGAGGGTGGATGAAACAGGTGATGGGGATTAAGGAGGGCACCGGTGATGAACACCAGGTGACATATGGACGTGTTGAATCACTATATTGTGCACCTGAAGCTAATGTTACACTGTATGTTAACTAACTGGAATTTGAATAAAAGTGTTTTAAAAAAAAGTTCTAACCACAAGAAAAAAATTTAACTATATGTGGGGACTTACTGTCTACATTCTGGGGAGTTTCCATGTACCCTCCAGTCTTGCCACTTTCGCTGCATCTCCACGTGTTCACTTCTCTACATGGTTATGATTAACTAAGTCACTGGTCATCGGCTGATTCAACCTCCAGCTCCTCTACCCTCGCTGGAGGTCGGGTACAGCTGAAGGTTCCAACCCTCTAATCACATGGCTGGCAGCCAGCCCCTGCCCTCAGTTGGGGTCCAAAAATCGCTGCTATTATTAATAAGACACTCAGCTCAACTTTATGGCTCTGAAGCATTTTCAGGAACTGTGGATGAAGAACAGATATATCTGAGAAATATATTTTGGTTATCTGAATGACCAAATATGTATTTTTAATAAATCATTATATTGTAGTCAGTATTAATCTGAACTCTATTATATATTAAGATGTTAATTGTAATCCATATGGCAACCACTAAGTAAATAATATATAATAAATGTATAATGAGAATCAAACTGTTATATATATATCCATATATATTCATTTTAATTCATAATATGGGAATTAAAATGTTACATTAGAAAATCCCTATTTAAAACAAATAGGCAGTTATGGAGGAATAGGGAAAAAGGCAAGATGTCAAGACATCGAGACATACAGGGGACAAATAGCAAAATGTAAATCCTACCTTATTTGTAGTTATATTAAGTGTAAATAGATTAAGCATTCAAGTTGAAAGAGATTGGCAGAATTTGAAAACATGTTTTAACTATACGCTATCTACAAGAGACACACTTTAGATTCAAAGACACAAATAAGTTGAAAATAAATGGATGGGAGGAAGATAAATCATGCAAATAGAAACCAAGAGGGGTGGAATGGCTATACACATATCAGCCAAAAGAGACTTTAGGACAAAAATTAGAGATAAGAATGTTATTTCATAATGATAAATGGGTCACTCCCTCAAGGAAACAAAATAATTATAAACATATATGTCTCAGAGCCTCCACACACATGAAGCAAAAACTGACCCAATTGAAGGGAGAAATAGACAATTCTACAACAATAGTTGGAAACGTCAATATCCCACTTTCCATAATAGATAGAACAACTCGATAGAAGATCAACATGGAAATAGAAGACTTGAACAACAATATAAACCATCTAGACCCAACAGATCTTTCTCAAACAAGCCATCCAAGAATAGCAGAACACATTCTTCTCAAGTGTAATGGAACATTCTCGGGGATTGACCATATGTTAGGTCATAAGACAAGCCTCAATAAATTTAAAATGTGAAATCATACAGAGTATGTTCTGACCACAATGGAATGACATTAGAAATTAATACCAGAAGGAAATTTGGAAGGTTCACAAATATGTGGTAATTAAACAACAAAATCCTAAATAACCCTTGAGTTGAAGAAGGCATCACAAGGGAAATTAGAAAATACTCTGAGGTAAATGAAAACAAAAATGTCCCATGCCAAAGCTTCTCTCCAGAATGCAGTGAAAGCAATGCTGAGAGGGAGATGTATAGCTGTGAGGGCCTATAGGAAAAAAGAAAGATCTCAAATCCATACCCTAACCTTCCACCCTAAGAAACTAGAAAAAGAGCATCAAGCAAAACCCAAAACAAGCATAGGGATTAAAATAATAAAGATTAGAGTGAAAAGAAATAAAACACAGAATAGAAAACGAGAGAGAAAATCAAGGCAACCAAAAGTTGGGTTTTAAAAAGATCAACAAGATTGACGTGAGTCTCTCATCACACAGGCTGATTTCTGCACACATGTTATTTCAATTATTTATTGTTGCATTACAAACTACCCCAAAACATTGACTTAAAACAGAGGCAACCATTTATTTGCCCCCAGTTCTATATCTTAGGGCTCAGGGGGTATGATGCCGCTCTGCCCCACATGGTAAGCAATCCAGAAGCTCAGCGGGGGCTGTCCTTTCCAAGATGGCATGCTCTGCTGGCTGGTCGTTGGTGGTGACTGTTGGCTGGGGCTGCAGATCCCTTGAAAGTTGGCCTTTCCCCGTGCCAACTCAGCCTTCCTTACAGCACGGCAACTGGGCTCCAGGAAGGAGTGTTTCAAAGAGATAAAGGCAGAAATGGCAGATCTCTTAAAGACCAGCCTTGAACATCACAGAGAATCCCTAGCAACACATTCTGTTGATCAAAACATGTCTCAGGGTCTGCTGATTGGAATGGAGGGAAATCGATTCCACTCCGTGGGAAGTGTGGCAAAGAAATGGTAGCCATCTTTAATCCACTACATACGGCTCGCCTGTGTGATTCCCCAATCAGCCCTTCTCCAGCTGTTCATTAGGACCAAAGCAGATCCGGGGAGGTTCTTGCTACCAGCCTGTGATGGGCTCCAGCTGCTGCAAACAAGAGATTTTGTTTTTGCACCGGAGGGTGTGCTCCTCACTTTCAAGGCACGTACTTTGCTGCTTCTCACATTTGTGTGTGTGTGTGAGACAGTGTGAAACGAGGCTGCATGGGACAGAGAGGTTAGAACACAGAGTCTGGAGCCAGGTGGCCTACTTTTGAATTCGGCCTCTACCATCTATACTGTGTGACCTGGGACGGTCGCTCTTCCTGAGCCTCAGCATCATTGTAAATACTATGTAAGTGTTTGCTACTGCTGTGTTGTTACTGTTTTCTTAAGATTGTATTTATTTATTTGAGAGATATAGAGAGAGCGTGAGTGGAGGGGAAAGGCAGAGGCAGAGGGACAAGGGGGCTTCGCATGGTGCAGGAAGCCCAATGAGGGGCTTGATCTCAGGATTCTGAGATCATGACCTGAGCCAAAGGCAGACCCTCAACCAACCAAGCCCCCCAGGTGCCCCTGTGTTGTTACTATCATTATGCAGTCACCCCTTGACATCTTTCTTTAGTCCCTTTGCTTGATTGCTGCTGCTTTTCATGCTCCCCCCTGCTGTAGCTCAGGACTTCAAGGGGTTCTACATTCACTGGAAAAGGACCTTATGTTTCTCTGTCTCCTTTTCCATGTTGCTCATAGGTGAGTTCTTTTTTAAAAAAAAAATTTGTAATTGACATACAATATTACATTAGTTTCAGGTGCACAGCATGGTGATTCAAACTTTATACACATTATGAAACAATCACCATGATAAATCTAGTTACCATCTACCACCCTATAAAGTGATTACAGGTTTTTCTTGGAAATAATGTGGGGTTATTTCCAGATCATCACAATAGAGAAATATCCCGATAAAGCAAGTCAAATGAATTTTTTGGTTTCCCAGTGCCTATAAAAGTTATGTTTACACTATAGTCTTGTAAGCATGCAATAACATTATGTGTAACAAAATCTGTCTTGAATAAAAAATACTTTATTGCTAAAAAATGATAACCAGCATATGAGATTTCAGTGAGTTGTAATCTTTTTGCTGGGGATGTGTCCTGCTTCCATGTTGACGGCTGCCGGCTGATCAGGGTGGTGGTGGCTGAAGGCTGGGGTGACAACAATGAAGTTTTTCGCATCAATGAACTCTCCCTTTCGTGAACAATTTTTCTGTAGTAGTCGATGCTGTTTGATAGCATTTTAACCACAGTAGAACTTCTCTCTCTCTCTCTCTTTAAAGATTTACTAATTTATTTGATCGAGAGAGAGAGAGAGAGAGAGAGCAAGCAGGGGGAGCAGCAGAGGGAGAGGGAGAAGCTGACTTCCTGAGGGGCAGGGAGCCCGAAGGAGTCCGCGATCCCAGGACCTTGGGACCATGACCTGAGTGGAAGGCAGATGCTCAAACTGACTAAGCCACCCAGGCGCCCCACAGTAGAACTTCTTTCAAAATTGGAGTCTGTCCTCTCAAACACTGTCACTGCTTTATCAAGTACGTTTATGGAATATTCTAAATGCTTTGGTGTCATTTCAGTAGTCTTCACAGCATCTTCACCAGGGGTAGATTCCGTCTCAAGAAACCACTTTCTTTCAACTCCTCATCCACTCAAGTTTGATCATGAGATCACAGCAGCTCAGTCCCGTCTTCAGGCTCCGCTTCTGATTCTAGTCCTCTTGCTATTTCCACCCCACCAGCACTTACTTCCTCCTCTAAAGTCTTGAACCCTTCATAGTCCTCCAGGAGGGTTGGAATCAACTTCTTCCAAACTCCTGATCTTGTTGATATTTTGACCTCTTACCATGAACCACAAATGTTCTTAATGGCATGTAGATGGTGAATCCTCTCCAGAAGGTTTCCAGTTTACTTTGCCCCGATCCAGCAGAGGAATCACTCTGTGACAGCTCTAGCCTTATGAAGTGTATTTCTTAAGTAATAAGACTTGCAAGTTGAAATGACTCCTTGGTCCATGGTCTGTGGAATGGAGGTTGTGTTAGCAGGTGTGAAAACATTCATCTCATTGTCCATCTCCATCAGAGTTCTTGGGTGACCAGGGACACTGTCGATGAGCAGTCTTTTTTTTTTTTTTGACTATTCATTTTTATTAACATGTAATGTATTATTTGTTTTGAAAGGAATCTCTTTTTTCTGAGCAGGAGGTCTCAACAGCGGGCTTGAACTATTCAGTAAACCATGCTGGAAACAGATGTGCCGTCATCCAGGCTTTGCTCCATTTATAAGAGCACGGGCAGAGTAGATTTAGCTTAATTCTTGAGGACCCCAGGATTTTCAGAATGGTCATTGAGCACTGGCTTCAACTTGAAGTCACCAGCTGNGGCATTGAGCACTGGTTTCAACTTGAAGTCACCAGCTACCCCTGACCAGAGAGTCACTCTGTCCTTTGAAGCTTTGCAGCCAGGCACTGACCTCTCTGTGGAAGTCCTAGATGGCATCTTCTGATGGAAGGCTGTTTTGTCTACACTGAAAAGCTGTTGTTTAGTGTAGCCCCGTCATGGCTGATGTGAGCTAGATCCCCTGGAGAGCTCGCTGCAGCTTCTCCACCAGCACCTGCTGCTTCCCCTTGCACTTTTGTGTTCCGGAGACGGTTTCTTTCCTTAACCCTCTTGAACCCACCTGCTAGATTCAGACTTTTCTCCTGCGGCCTCCCCACTTCTCTCAGACTTCACAGAATTGAAGAGAGCGAGGGCCTTGCTCTGGGTCAGGCTTTAGCTTAAGGGAAGGTGTTGACTGGTTTGACCTATCCAGACCATTCAAACCTTCTCCATATCAGCAGTAAGGCTGTTTTGCCTTCTTATCATGCATGCATTCACTGGAGTAGAACTTTGAATTTCCTTCAAGAACTTTCCCTTTGCATTCACAACTTGGCTAACTGGTGCAAGAGGGTAGCTTTTGGCCTGTCTCGGCTTTCAGCATGCCTTCCTCACTAAGCTTAATCATTGCTAGCCTTCCACTTAAAGTAAGGAACACGTGATTCTTCCTTTCACTTGAACCCTAAGGGGCCATTGTAGGGTTATTAATTGGCCTAATTTCAATATTGGTGTGTCTCTGGGAATAGGGAGGCCCAAGGAGAGGGAAAAAGCAGGGGACTAGCTGATTGGTACCCAGAACACGTACAGTATTTATTAACTTTCTCATCTTCCATGGGCACAGTTGGTGGGGCCCCAAAAGAGTTATAATAATAACACCAAAGGTCGCTGAGCACAGATCACCCTAACAAATATAATAATAATGAAAAAGTTTGAAATATTGTGAGAATTACCAAAATTGATAGGCACAAAGTGAACACATGCTGTTGGAAAAATGGCACCAATAAACTTGCTGGGTGCCCAGCTGCCACGAACTTTCAATTTGCACAAAAAGTGGTATCTGCAAATTGCAATGAGGCAAAAGGCAATAAAACAGGGTATGCCTGTACATTCCCTATGCTCTCCTTTACGTCCCCATCACTTATTTATTTTATAATTGGAAGTTTATACCTCTTAATCCCCTTATTTTGCCCACCCTTCTAACCCCCTCCCTCCAGTAACCAGTTTGCAATACAGTTTGCTCTCTGTGTTTATGAGTCTGTTTCTGTTTTGTTCTGTTTGTTCATTTGTTGTTTTAGGTTCCACATATAAGTGAAGTCATATGGCATTTGTCTTTCACTGTCTGATTTATTTCACTTAGCACAATACCCTGTAGGTCCATCCATGATGTTGCAAATGGCAATATTTTATTCTCTTTGATGGCTGAGTAATATTCCATCATATGTACGTACCACATCTTCTTTATCCATCCATCTGTTGATGAACATTGAGGTTGCTTTCATATCTTGGCTATTGTAAATAATGCTGCAATAAACATAGAGGTGCAGTTATCCTTTTGAATTAGTTTTTTCATTTTCTTTGGATAAATACCAAGAAGTGGAATCATTAGATTATATGGTATTTCTATTTTTAATGTTGGTGAATCTTCCTACTCTTTTCCATAGTGGCTGCACCCATTTATATTCTCATCAACACTGCGTAAGAGTTCCCTTTTCTCCCCATCCTTGCCAGCACTTGTTATTTCTTCTTTTTGATACTAGCCATTCTGACAGGTGGAAGGTGAGAGCTCATTATGGTTTTGATTTGCATTTCCCTGATGCTCAGAGATGCTGAGCATCTTGTGTCTGCTGTCCATTCGTATTTTGTTGGAAAAATGTCTATTTGAGTCCTCTGCCCTTTTAAAAAATCAGATGATGGTGATTAGTGTTGAGTTGTATGAGTTCTTTTTAAAATTTTTAATTTTTTTTATCATTAACCTACAATGTTGTGTTAGTTTTGGGTGTAAAAGGTAGTGATGCAACACTTCCTCACATCACCTAGTACTCATCATGACAAGTGCACACCTAAATCCTCCTCACCTGTTTCACTCATCCCCCTCCCCTCTGGTAGCCATCAGTTTATTCTTAATAGTTAAGAGTCTGTTTCTTGGTGTGCCTGGGTGGCTCAGTCAGTTAAGCATCTGCCTTTGACTCAGGTCATGATCTCAGGGTCCTGGGATTGAGCTCTCCCTTAGACTCCTTGCTGAGCAGGGAGCCTGGTTCTCCCTCTCCCTCTGCCCCCATACCCCTGTGCTTGTGCAGGCTCTCTCTCTCAAAAAAGAAATAAAATCTTTTTTTAAAAGAGTCTGTTTCTTGGCTTTGTCTTTCTTGGCTTTGTCTCTCTCTCTCTTTTTTTCCTTTGCTCATTTGTTTCTTAAATTCCACATATGAGTGAAATCATATGATATTTGTTTTTTATCCTGACTTATTTCACTTAGCATTATATTCTCTAGCTCCAACCATGTCACTGCCAATGGTGAGGTTTCATTCATACATACATGCATATATGTACCACTTCTTCACCCATTTACCTATGGTTGGGCACTTTGGGCTGCTTCCATATTTGGCTGTTGTAAACAGTGTTTCTGTAAACACAGGGGTGTATGTTTCCCTTTGAATTAGTGTTTTTGTATTGTTGGGGTAAATACCCAGTAGCATGATTACTGGACCTAGGGGAGTTCTATTTTTAACTTTTTGAGGAACCTCCATACTGTTTTCCACAGTGGCTGCACTGTGGTCTGTTGGCCATCTGGATGTCTTCTTTGGATAAATGTCTGTTCATGCCTTCTGCCTATTTTTAAATTGGATTATTTGTTTTTTAGGTGTTGATTTGTATAAATTCTTTATATATTTTGGATACTAACCCTGAGTTGTATAGGTTCTTTTAAAGTCTGGGTATTAATTCCTTATTGGATACAACATTTGCAAACATCTTCTCCCATTTAGTAGGTTGCCTTTTCATTTTATTGATGATTTCTTTCTATGCAAAAGTTTTAAGTTTGCTGTACTTCCAATTGTTTACTTTTACTTTTGTTGCCCCTGCCTGAGGAAACAGATCTAAAATAATATTTTTTAAAACATCATTAGCCATCAGGGAAATTCAAACCAAAACCTTACACCAGTTAGAATGGCAAAAATTAACAAGGCAAGAAACAACAAATGTTGGAGAGGATGTAGAGAAAGGGGAACTCTCCTAAAGTAATATTGTTAAGACTGATGTCTAATGGGTGCCTGGCTGGCTCAGTTGGTAACATGTGACTCTTGATCTTGGAGTTGTGAGTTCGAGCCCCATGTTGGGTGTAGAGATTACTTAAAAATAAAATCTTAAAAAAAAAAGACTAATGTCTAATAATTTACCGTCTATGTTTTCTTTTAGGAGTTTTATGGTTTCAAGCCTTATATTTAGGTCTTTGATCCATTTTAGAGTTTTCTTTTAAATATGCTATAAGAAAGTGGTCTAGTTTCCTTTTTTTCATGTAGCCGTCCAGTTTTCCCATCACCATTTATTGAAGAAACCGTCTTTTTCCCATTGTACATTCTCATCTCCTTTGTCATAGATTAATTGCCCGTATAAACGTGTGTTTCTTTCTTGGTTCTCTGTTCTGTTCCATTGATCTATATGTCTGTTTTTATGTCAGTACCATATTGATTATTATAACTTTGTTGTATGGTTTGAAACCTGGGAGTATGATACTTCCAGCTTTGTTTCTCTTCCTCAAGATGCCATGACTACTTGGGATCTTTTGTGGTTACACAAAAAATTTTAGGATTATTTGTTCTTGTTCTTGAAAAAATACTATTGGTATTTTTATAAGTATTGCATTGATTCTGTAGATTGCTTTTGGTAGTATGGATATTTTAACAACATTCTTCCAATGCATGAGCATGATATATCTTTCCATTTATTTGAGTTATCTTTGTTACTTTAAAGATTTTATTTATTTGTGACAGAGAGAGTATGAGTGGGGGTGAGAGGCAGAAGGAGAGGGACAAACAGATTCCCCACTGAGCAGGGAGCCTGATGTGGAGCTTGATTCCAAAACCCTGAGATCATGACCCGAGCTGAAGGCACATGCTCAACTGACTGAGCCACTCAGGCACCCCTATTTGTGTTATCTTTAATTTAATATTGTAGTTTATAGAGTACTGGCCTTTTATCTACTTGGCTAAATTGATTCCTAGGTATTTTATTATTTTTTGATGGAATTATAAGTAAGATTATTTTCTTTCTATTTTAAAAAATTTTATTTGGGCTTTTTTCCTCCTTTTTCTAGTTCCTTTAGGTGTAAGGTTAGATTATGTATTTGAGATTTTTCTTGCTTCATGAGGTTGGCTTGTGCCATAAACTTCCTCCTAAGAACTGCTTTTGTTGTGTGTCAAAGATTTGGAACTGTTGTGTTTCCATCTTTACTTGTCTCCAAGTATTTTTTATTTCCTCTTTGATTTCTTCTTTGACCCGTTGGTTGTTTGTAGCATGTTGATTAGCCTTCATGTGTTTGGGTTTTTTCAATTTTTTCAATTTTTTCAAAAAAAATTTTTTTTTTTTTTGTAATTGATTTCTGGTTTCCTACTGCTGTGGTCAAAATAGATGCTTGCTGTGATCTCAAACTTTTTAAATTTATTGAGACTTGTCTTTTGGCTTAACATGTGATCTGTCATGAAAACTGTTCCATGTGCAATTGAAAAGAATGTTATTCCTTTGTTTTTGGATGGAATGTCTGTATGTATCTATTAAATCCATCTGATCTAATGTGTCATTGAAAGCCACTGTTTACTTACTGATTTTCTATCTAGATGATCTATCCATTGACATAAACAGGGTGTTAAAGTCTCCTACTATTATTGTATTATTGTTAATTTCTCTCTTTATGTCTCTTAATATTTGCTTTTTATATTTAGGTCATCCTATGTTGGGTGTATAGTTTTTTTGGGAGGGGTGTAGATATTTACAATTATTCTATCTTCTTATTGGGTTGATATTTTTAGTAGTATGTAATGCCCTTTTTTGTCTCCTGTTACACTCTTTGCCTTAAAGCCTATTTTGTCTGATACAAGTATTGCTACCCTGCCTTCCTTTTTCTTTCCATTTGTATGAATATATTTTTCCATCCTTTTTAGGTCTGCTGTGAGTCTGATTGTAGGCAACATATAAATGGGTCTTGTTTTTATCTATTCAGTCACTCTATGTCTATTGACTGGACTATTTAGTCCATTTACATTTAAAGTAATTATTGATAGGCATGTTCTTATTGCCATTTTGTCCACCATTTTGTTTTTCTTCTCTTGATCTCTATCCTTGTGATTTGATAACTGTCTTTGATATTATGTTTGGATTCCTTTCTCTTTATTTTTTTTATCTAAGTTTTTGGGTTTGGTTACCATGAGGCTCATATATAACATCTTATGTATGTAGCCATATTTTAAGTTGATGGTCACTTTGGTCTAAATACATTTTAAAGCACTAAATTTTTACCCCCCAGCTCTACATTTTAAGTATGTGATACCATATTTAATACCTTTTAATTTCGTATATCACTTAACTAATTATTGCAGATATTGTTGATTTTACTACTTTTGTCTCTTAACCTTCATACTATCTTTTTAAATAGTGAATCCATTACCTTTATCATATATTTGATTTCACCACTGAGATTTTTCCTTTCATAATTTTTTTACTTTGAGCTATGACCTTTTCTTTTCCACTTGAAGAAGCCCCTTTAACATTTCTTGAAGGTTGGTTTAGTGGATGAACTTCTTTAACTTTTGTTGTTTGGGAAACTGTTTCTCCTTCAGTTCTGAATGATAACCTTGCCAGATAGAGTATTCTTAGTTGTAGGTTTTTTTCCTTTCAGCACTTTGAATATATAGTGTCATTTTCTACTGGCTATAAGGTTTCTGCTGAAGAATCAACTGCTAATCTTATGGATGTTTCCTTGTATTTAACTAGTTGCTTTTATTTTGCTATTTTTTAAAGATTTTATTCATTTATTTGTTTGTTTGTTTATAGAGAAAGTATGAGTGGGGGAGAGGGAGAGAGAGAATCTCAGACTCCGTGCTGAGCAGAGTCCAACACAGAGCTCAATTTTATGACCCTAAGGTCATGACCTGATCTGAAATGAAGAGTCAGATGCTTAACCAACTGAGCCACCCAGGCACTCCCCTTTCTGTTGCTATTTTTAAGATTCTCTCTTTATCTTTACTTTTTGACATTTTTAAAATTTAAATTCAATTAGCCAACATATAGTACCTCATTAGTTTCATATGTGGTGTTCAATAATTCATCAGTTTCTATAACACCCAGTGCTCAACACTATGGTCAACTAATTCTTGACATTTAAATTACTGTGTGTCTTGGCGTGAACATCATTTGGGGGGCTCTCTGTGATTCATGAACTTGAATTACTATTACACTTTACAGGTTAGGGAATTTTTCAGCTATTATGTCTTCAAATACATTGTCTTCCTTCTTCTCTCTTTCTTCTTCTTTTGGGCCCCCTGAGATATGAATGTTAGTACACATTATGTTGTCCCAAAGGACATTTATTACCATCCTCATTTAAAAAAATTCTTTTTGCTATTTTGCTTGAATGATTTTTCAGTACCCTTTGTTCTAGATTACTAATCTGTTCTTCTGCATCATCTAATCTGCTATTGATTCCCTCTACTGTATTTTTCATTTCAGTTATTGTATCCTTCAATGCTGATTGGCTCCTTTTTATATTTTCTCTCTTTGACAGTTTTCACTCTCTTCATAATTCTCCTGAGTTTGGTGAGCATTTTTATGACTATTTGAACTCTTTATCAGGTAGCTTACTTATCTCCATTTCATTTAGTTCTTTTAAAAATTTTTTGTCCTTTCATTTGAAGGATATTTCTTTGTCTCCTCATTTGCCTGCATTCTGTGTTTGTTTCTGTGTATTAAATAAACCAGGTATGGGTGCCTGGGTGGCTCAGTGGTTTAAAGCCTCTGCCTTTGGCTCAGGTCATGATCTCAGGGTCCTGGGATCGAGCCCCGCATCAGGCTCTCTGCTCAGCAGGGAGTCTGCTTCCTCCTCTCTCTCTCTGCCTGCCTCTCTGCCTGCTTGTGATCTCTCTCTGTCAAATAAATAAATAAAATCTTTTTAAAAAGTTAAATAAATAAACCAGGTATGTCTACTGGTCTTTAAGGAGTGGCCTTATATGGAAGGCATCCTTTGGGATTCAGAATTCAATACCCCTAGTTATGAGAACCAGGCTTTCCAGATGTGTCCCTGTGTGGGCTGAGCTGTGATGGCTGCCAGCACGCTGTGATGGCCGCCAGCACGCTGCGGTGGGGCTGGCTGCAGCCTGCTTGGCTTTGAGGACCACCTGTGACTTTTACAGTTGCATTGATGGGTGGTGCTTGTCCTCCCCTGGGGCACAAGCCACTTTAGTGGTGCACCTGTCCTGACCACCTGCTGGGTTTGGCAGGGGAACAGCTGCTTTGGTGGCACACAGTTCCTGGCTGTGGCTGCTTCGTGGGTGTAGTGGGTCAGCAGCTGGTGCAGTGGGGCTCTGGTCACTACTGAGGACATCTGCTGGGTGTGTCAGGACATGATATACTTTGCAGGGAAGTGGCTGCTTGGATGCATGTGATGGGCAGGGTGTGTCCACAGGAGAACACTTGGGTGAAGTGAATCCACAGGGGAGGGAGCGGTGCTAGTAGTATAGATGGAGAGTGCTAGAACTGGCATCAGGGCCCTTGCCTCATTTAGCTCTGAGAATAGGGACAGCTGGACTCCTACTCCCCAAATAGGAAGTGGGGAAATCCTTCCCTAGGGAAATGGACCAGCTCAAGAGGAAAGAGCTATAGAGACTTCCATGTAGGGGATCCCAAACATCTTTCATACAGAAAGATGCTCTGCCTCACCTGTAATCAGAAAAGTCCAA
This sequence comes from Ailurus styani, assembly GCA_002007465.1. Classification (NCBI taxonomy): domain Eukaryota; kingdom Metazoa; phylum Chordata; class Mammalia; order Carnivora; family Ailuridae; genus Ailurus; species Ailurus styani. The sequence continues at coordinate 2,664,888 of LNAC01000077.1, read as the reverse complement.
ATCAAAACAAAAATGGGGGTGCCTGGGTGGCTCAGTCAGTTGAGCGTCCAACTCTTGATTTTGGCTCAGGTCATGATCTCAGGGTCATGGTGGAGCCCCTTGTTGGGCTCTGTGCTGGGCAGGGAGCCTGCTTGGGATTCTCTCTCTCCCTCTCCCTCTGTCCTTCCCCCTGCTCGTACTCAACAAATAAACAAACAAACAAACAAACACATACATAAAATCTTTTAAAAAATTAGGTCTAATCTCCCAGAAGATGGGAAAACATTAAGGTGTGCTAAAACCAAATTTTGGAAGTATTTAGGGAATTCTGAACTGGTACACACTCTAGTGGATAGATCAACTTAGTAAAACTACTTAGGAAACTGTTCAATACCTAGTAAAGTTGTAGATGCCCATAACCTACATAAACTCTCAATGTTGGTACAGAAAGGAGGGAATACAAGGAGATGCCGTGTGACTGTTTTTAAGAGCAAAACCATGGAAACAACCTAATGTGCTCCAGGAATGGCAATAAATGTACAGTTTGCACCATGGGATAGTATGAGAGTTAAAATGAATGAATCATGTAGGCAGGACAAATTTTCCTTTTCCTTCTAGGTTCTTTGGCTGGTCTCATAATTAATTTGACATAAGGCAGATTAACAGGATAAAAACCAATTTCATTTCATTTGTATGGAAGCTTCATAAAAATATGAGTCAAGGAAATGACAAAGCAGGAAGCTTTTATACCTTACAGGCAAAGAAACAATAAATTTGTCTAGAATTAACTGAACAGATGGGTTGGGGTTGGGGCAGTGAATTGGTGAAGTGAGAACATTTGTACAGCCCTTCTCAGCCCTTAACTTCCAGTATCTGGTAATGAGTGCCTTCTACCCTCCTGGTGCAGGAAGGGCGCCTTCCTTCCCCCTCCCCTCCTCTTCCCTCCCCTCCTCTCCCCTTTCCTCCCTCCCTCCCTTCTTTCCTTCCTTCCCTCCCTCCCTTCCTCCTTCCCTTCCTTTCCCTTCCCTTCCTTCCTTCATTTTAAAATTTATTTTTTTATCAGAAAGAGAGCACATATGCACAAGTGGGGGGAGCCTGAGGGAGAGGGAGAAGCAGACTGCCTGCTGAGCAGGGAGCCCATTGTGGGGCTTGATCCCAGGACCCTGGGATCATGACCTGAGCCAAAGGCAGACCTTAACCGACTGAGCCATCCAGGTGTCCTGGAAGGGTGCCCTTCACATGGGATATTCATTTCCTGTTTTCAGGGAGACAGGGGAGGGTCAGAGTGTCTGTCCTCCTTGCTCTGGTTGTTTCTTGAGTACCTTTAGTTCAAAAAAATCAATATGCCAAAGTGGCATATTTTGGAGTGGCATATTCTGCACCCCTTCCACTTAAAAAAAAACTTGAAAAAAATGTTGAATGAATCTCATAAAACAAACTGAGGGTTACTGGGGGGTGGGAGGGTAGGGATAGGGTGGATGGGTTATGGACATTGGGGAGGGTTTGTGCTTTGGTGAATGCTGTGAAAGATGTAAGCCTGATGATTCACAGACCTGTACCCCTTGGGCAAATAATAAAAATAAAATTAAAAAAAAAAAAAGCAAATGGCCAAAGTATAATTTTCAACCAGGTTCTTAACTGGAAGCAAGAGACAGTGCTTCTGACTTAAGCAGGAAATGGTTCATTGAGGAGCTGACAGAGTCTCCAGGGGAGCCGGAGAAGCAGGGTCCAGTGGCGAAGCCCCTGGCAGCAGCTGAGCCTCAGGCTCCCTCATGGGCACTGCTCTCACTGTCAGGGCCAGGGGTGGCTCTCAGCTCCTGTGGTCCTGTGCCTGTCCCTAGCTGCAAGCCTGCAGGCCAGCTGGGAGTGTGGGAACCTGGTCTTTTTAGCTTTTATGGTAGTGGGGATGCCTCTTCCTCCTCCTTGGAAGGGGTTTCCAACCCTGAGCGGCCAAAGGAATGTCGAATGGCCACATCGCTGTCTTTCACGTATGACTTATAAATACCCAAAAGTCATAGCCTAGGTTGCTTGGAGGTAAAGACTCAGTGAAAGTAGGAAATCATCGGTGGGCTTGGTGTGTACTAAGTCCAGGTAATAGATGCCTCTGAGGAGGGACAGTAGGGGAAAAAATGGGGGCCTTCAGTTGGATCTGGAAAATTTTATTATTTTTTTTAAGATTTTATTTATTTGAGAGAGAGAGAGAGAGTGAGCACGAGCAGGCGGAGGGGAGAGGGAGAAGCAGAAGAGGGAGCCCGAAGTGGGGCTTGATCCCAGGACCCCAAGATCATGACCTGAGCCCAAGGCAGCCCATTAACCGACTGAGCCACCAGGTGCACCAAAACATTTTATTTCTTAAAAATAAAACCTCCGAAGCAAAGATAGTAAAGATGTTAAAATCTGTTTATGCTTGGTGGTGGGTTACAGGGGCATTGTTATTTTCCACACTCATCTGTACATTACAAATATTTCCTGATTAAAGTGACCACAATAAGGGCGCCTGGGTGGCTCAGTCGGTTAAGCGTCTGCCTTTGGCTCAGATCATGATCCCAGGGTCCTGGGATCGAGCCCTGTGTCGGGCTCCCTGCTTGGTGGGAAGTCTGCTTCTCCCTCTCCCTCTGCCCCTGCTTGTGTTCCCTTTCTCGCTGTCTCTCTGTCAATTAAATAAATAAAATCTTAAAAAAAAATAAAGTGACTGCAATAAATCAAAAGTACGTGTCAGCCACTCAGGGCTCTCCCAGATGTCGCCTTAAATAGAACTGTTGAAATGCAAATGTGTCCTGCACCTGCAGCGGGGAGTGGACAGTTTTGCTCATTAGCAGCCACCTACCTTATCGTATTTCACTCCTTGGGGTGCAGCCTCCCCTGCCCCTCTCCGCCCCCCATCAACTGAGAGCTGGCAGTGCTTCTTGGTGGAAATTGTGAGGCTGAGTAAGGCTTGGCCTGGTGCTCCTCACTGGGAAGGAATGATTCATGTCATGACGGAAATCCTCAGCCCTGGAAGATGCCTCCCAAGGAGTTATCTGGCTTGGGAGAGCTGAGACAAAAACTGAAGGGAGAACAAAAGTCTCAGAAAAGTTGGAAAGGCTTTGCAAAAGGAAAAAAAAAAAGTTCAGACACTGATTCTACTCTGGCCAGTAGGAGTGAGTTAATGTATCTTTTTCTATATGTAATTTTTAAAATAATGGACATACAACATTGTACAACTTTCAGGTGTCTGGGTGGATTCAATACCTTGATATATGGCAATATGATTATAAGTATAGAGTAAGGTAACTCCTCTATCACATCACATAATTATCCTGTGTGTGTGGGGGGGTGAGGACATTTGTGATCTAGTCTCTTAGCAACCTTGAAATATATCACACAGTCTTGTTGACTATAATCACCAGGCCATGCATTCCATCTCCAGAACGGATTCATCTTCTGGTTGCAAATATGTACTTTTTAACAACATCCCCCGGACTACTACCCACGCCCCCAGCCCCGGGTACCCACCATTCTACTCTCTGTTTCTATTGATTTGACTTTTTAAAAATTCCACATGCGTGAGGTCACCTAATATTTGTCTTTTTCGATCTGACTTAGCTCACTTAGCCTAAAGCCCTCAGGTTCCATCCGTATTGTTGCAAATGGCAGGTCTTCTTTCTCATAGCTGAATAATATTCTTTAGTGTATGCATATATCCCATCTTCTTTGTCCATTTATCCATCAGTAGACCCTTAGGTTGTTTCCATGTCTTGGCTACTGTGAATAATGCTGCATCCAAAAATAATTTTTAATAGCAGGAAATCAATTTCTCCTTGTCCCTCCCCACTCAAGTAAGTGATTAGCAAATATGCGAAGACTTTGGGTTTGAAAAGATACCAAATTGTTAGCTTGCCAGCGTTATCACCTGTCTTAGTTCGGTCTTTAACACAGTTTCGAGACTATAATGTGAGCTTAAGAAATGTTAGCTATTATTACTCAACAGCAAAAAAACAAATGACCTGAATAAAAAAGGGATAAAGGACTTAAATAGACATTTGTCCAGAGATGATACACAAAAGGCCAGCAAGCACATGGAAAAGTGTTCAGCATCCCTCCTCATCTGGGAAATGCAATCTCAAAACCACAATGAGACATCACCTCACACACATTAGAATGGCTCCTAATCAAAACCACTGAAAATGACAAATCTTGGCGAGGATTTGGAGAAACTGGAATCCTTACTGTTGGTGAGAATGCAAACTGGTGCAGCCTTGATGGAAAACAGTATGATGATTCCTCAAAACATTAAAAGTAGAATTACCGTATGATCCAGCGATCCCACTATGGGGTCTCTATTCAAAAGAACTGAAAGAGAATCGCGAAGAGATATTTGCACACCCGGGCCCCTCGCAGCCTTATTCTCAATCGTCAAGAGGTGGAAGCTACAAAAGTATCCATCGATGGATGAATAGACAAAATGTGGTCTAGACCTATAATGGAGTATTATTCGGCCTTCAAAAGGAAGGAAATTCTGACACTTGCTACAACATGGAAGCTGGAGAACATTTGGCTAAGTGAAATAAGCCAGACACGGAGACAAATGCTGCATGATTCTGTGTGTATGGGGTATGTAGAGTAGTCACCACCACCCCCAAATTTATAGAAGCAGAAAGTGGAATGGTGGTTGCCAGGGCCTGAGGGAGGGGAATGGACAGTTGTTGGCTGATGGGTATAGAGTCTCCGTGCGACGTGAAAAAGTTCTAGGGGTGCCTGAATGGCTCAAATGGTTAAGCGCCCGGCTCTTGATTCTGGCTCAGGTCATGCTCTCAGGGTTGTGAGATTAAGCCCCTGTGGGGCTCTGCACTGGGTGGGAAGCTTGATTTCCACCACCCTCAAAAAAAAAAAAAAAAAGAACATAGACAAGGGCATGGCTATTCCCTGCTCCCCAGACTTCTGCTTGGAGTACCTTTTAAGAGAAGGCACTATGCCAAGGAGACGATTAAGATTCTGCCCATATGAAAGGGCCCAGGGCAAGAGGGCTGGTGTGGCACAGGGTGGGACTGGGAGGATTTCTCATCAGGGCACATTTTGCAGCCCAGAGGCCAGGAGAGGAGCATGGGGAGGGAACAGTGGTCAGCTTGGGGGAGCACGGCAGAAGGGCATGTGTCTATAGTGGGTCTGGTCATCAGCCGTGGGGTGAGTCCTGGCTAGACTTGGCCTCTACCAGGCTCTGCATGGACAGGAGAGCTGGAGAGGTGGAATTAAGCTTCCCGCTCTTTCCCCGAGGTTTTGAAGGTATCAGTAGGGGAGGGCAGATGCTCTGCGGTGGTCCAGCCATCTGCACACCTCATTTCCTCCTAGCGAGCTGCTCAAGAACAAGGGGCCCTCTCTTCCCCTCAGTACCCCCTGCACGTGGAACAGTACCTAGACGAGCCATAAATGTTTGGGGGCTGGCTGCTGGGCTGACAAGGGAACCAGGGTGAGAGGGGTGGTCCTAGAAGTATTTCTAAGGAAAACACTCCATTTTTTCTCTCTCTTTTTTTATTGTGTTAAAATACTCGTAACATAAAATTCACCATCTGAACCATTTTAAAGTGTACACTTTAGTGACACTAAATACATCCACACTGTTGTACAATACCACCATCCATCCCATAAGTCTTTTTTTTTTAAGATTAAAAAAATTTTATTTATTTGACAGAGCACACAGGCAGGGGGAGCAGCAGAGGGAGAAAGACAAGCAGACTCTCCGCCGAGCAGGGAACCTGATGACACCAGGCTCGATCCTAGGACCCCGAGATCATGACCTGAGACAAAGGCAGATGCCTCACCCACTGAGCCACCCAGGGGCTCCCTGGTAAGTCTTTTTAATCAGAAACTCTCACACCCATTAACCAACAACTTCCCATCTCCCCTCGCCCCAGTCCTTGGCAACCACTGTTACAATTTCTGTCTTTATGATTTTGACGACTGTAGATGCCTGATATAAGTAGAATCATGCAGTGTTTGTCTTTTTGTGACTGGTTTGTTTCCCTTCACATAATGTGCTCAAGTTTTATCCATGTAGCGGCATATGTCAGGATTTCCTTCCTTTGTTAGAGTTGAGTCATATCCCATTGTGTGCATAGACCACATTTTGCTTTTCCATTCATTTACCAGTGGGTGCTTGGGTTGCTTCCATGCATTCGCTCTTTTGAATAATGCTGCTGTGAACATGGGAGTACAGACATCTCCTCAAGATCCTGCTTTTAGTTCTTTTGGGGATATACCCGGAAGTGGGATCGCCAGATCTATGGTAGCTCTAGTATTGATATTTTGAGGAACCGCCATCCTGTTTTCCACAGTGGCTGCCCTGTTTTACATTCCCACCAACAGCGCTTTCTATTCCCACCAATGGTGGGAATATCCCCGCCAACACTTGTTTTCCCTTGTTGTTGTTTTCTTAAATTGCGGCCATCCTAGTGGGTGTGAGGTGGTATCTGGTGGTTGTGATTTCTATTTCCCTAGTGATTAGTGATGCTGAGTATCTTTTCATGCATTTCCTGGCCATCTGTGTATTATCCCTGGGGAAATGTCTGTTCAATTCCTTTGCCTGTTTTGAGTCAGTTGTTTGGTTTTTGTTATTGTTGTCACGTTTTGGGAGTTCTCTATATAGTCTGGATGTTAATCCCTTACAGAGTTATGATTTGCAAATATTTTCTCCCGTTCTGTGAGTAGTCTTTCCACTCTGTGAATAGTGTGTTTTTCTTCCTTAATTTTTCTGCCTCCCAACTTGTATTGAGATCTAATTAACACACAGCACCATGTAAGTTTAAGGTGTACAGCTGATGACTTGACTTTCACATATTGTGAAGTGATTGCCAGAATAAGTTTAACAACACCCATTATCTCATATAGATACCAAAAAAAAAAATGTTCCTCTTCCTTGTGATGAGAACTGTTAGGAACTACTCTTTTAACAGCTTCTGTATATTCCGTACAGGCGTGGTACCTGTAGTCATCATGTGGTACATTATATCCCGAGGACTGATCGATCCTTTAATTGGAAATTTGTACCTTCTGACCACTTTCATCCAATTCCCCCATCCCAGCCTCTGCTAACCACGAATCTGATCTCTTTTTCTATGATTTGGTTTTTTGGGTTTTTTTTTAAGATTCCACATATAAGAGAGATTATACAGTGTTTGTCTTTCTCTGACTTATTTCACTTTGCATAATCCTCTCAAGTTTAATCTATGTTGTCACAATGGCAGGAGTTCCTTTTTTAATGTCTGAGTAATATTCCACTGTGTATATATATACCACTAATTTTTTTGATGGATACTTAAGTTGTTTCCATGTCTTGGCTGTTATAAATAATGCTGCAATGAGCATGGGGGTGCACATGTCTCTTTGATACAGTGTTATTATTTCTATTTCTAGAGGTGATATTCCTGGATCATATAGTAGTTTTCTTTTAAATGTTTTTGGGCAACCTCCTATATTTTTCTCCGTATTGGCTATACCAATTTATAATCCCACCAAAAATGCAGGAGTTTTCCCTTTTCTCCAAATCCTTGCCAGTATTTGTTATCTCTTATCTCTTTAATGACAGCCATTCTAACAGGAGGGATGTGATATCTCATTATGGTTTTGACTTGCATTTACTTGATGATTAGGAATGTTGAGCACCTTTTCTTGGTACTTGTTGGTTATTTGTATATCTTCTTTGAAAAACTGTCTATTCAGGTCCTTTGGTCATTTTTAATTGGATTATTTTTTGTTTGTTTGGGGTTTTTGTTGTTTTGCTATTGAGTTGTGTGAGTTCTTTTTATGTTTTGGATATTAACCCTTTATTAGATATATAATTTACAAATATTTTTTCTTATTCCAAAGGTTGTAGTTTCAATTTTGTTGATCGTATCTTCTGCTGTGCAGAAGCTTTTTAGTTTGATGTAGTCCCACTTGTCGATTTTTCATTTGTTGCTTGTGCTTTAGGTGTCATATCCAAAAAATCATTGCCAGGATCCATGTCAAGGAGCTTCTTTCCTGTTTTCTTACAAGAGATTTATGGTCTCTGATCTTACATTTAAGTCTTTAATTCATCTCGTTAATTTTTGTGTGTGCTGTGAAACAGGGGTCTAGTTTCACTCTTTTCCATGGGAATATGCAATTTTGTTGAAGAGACTGTCTTCTCCATTGAGTGTTCTTGGCTCCCTTATCAAATATTAGTTGACCATATAATGCATGGATTTATTTCTGGGCTCTCGATTCTGTCCCATTAGTATAAGTGTGTATTTCATGCTGGTACCACACTGTTTTGATTACTATAACTTTATAATATAACTTGAAATCCAGAAGTGTGATGCTCCAGCTTTGTTCTTCATCAGGATTGTTTTGGCTACTGGGGGTCTTTTGTGGTTCCATATAAGTTTTAGGATTGTTATTTATACATCTGTAAAAAAAATGCTATTGGAATCTTGATAGGGATTGCATTGAATCTATAAATAACTTGGGTAGTACGGACATTTTAACAATATTAATTCTTTTTGAGAGACCATAATATTTTTATACTAGTTCCTTAATAATTAGTTACTTTTATTTTTTTCATTGAAAGTTAGTTGACATACAATTATTAGTTTCAGGTGTATTTGTGTCAATTATTTGACATTTATATACATTAGGAAATGCTCACCACAATGTGTGGTTATAATCTGTCACTGTACAAAGTTATTACAATATCACTGTATTTGCTATGCTTTTCATTCCTGTGACTTATTTATTTCATAACTGGAAGTTTGTACCTCTTAATTTCTTCACCCATTTTGTTCATCCCTCTCCTACCCCACCCCTCCAGCATCCATGAGGTCTCTAAATTTATGAGTTTGGGTTTTTTTGTTAATTTTTTTTCCAATTCTACATATAAGTGAAATCATATGGTATTTGTCTTTCTTTGTCTGACTTATTTCACTTAGCATAATCCCTTTTGGGTCCATCCAGGTTGTCACAAATGGCAAGATTTCATTTTTTATGGCTGAGTAAGATTCCAGTGTGTGTGTGTGTGTGTGTGTGTGTACCACTTCTTTATTCATATCTCTCAGTGGACACTTAGGCTGCTTCCATGTCTTGGGTATTGTAAATAATGCTGCAGTGCATATAGGGGTGCATATGTCTCTTTGGATTGGTGTTTTGTTTTCTTTGAGCAAATACCCAGACGCAGAATTACTGGATTATATGATAATTTTGTTTTTGATTTTTTGAGGAAAAACCATACTGTTTTCCATAGTGGCTGCACCAATTTACATTCCCATCAACAGTGAAAGAAGGTTCCCTTTTCTCCACATTTTTGCCAGCACGTGTTATTTCTTGGCTTTTTGATACTAGCCATTCTGACAGGTGTGAGGTGAGAGCTCATTGTGATTTGCATTTCCCTCATGGTCAGCGATGTTGAGCATCTTTTCATGTGTATGTCTTTTGGGAAATTTGTATGTCTTTTGGAAAAAATGTCTATTCAGGCCTTTAGCCCATTTCTTATATTTTTAATTTTTAAAAAAGATTTTATTTATTTGAGAGAGAACAGGAGAGAGAAAGAGAGTGAGAGCACAAACAACAGCAGGGGGCCCAGCACAGGGCTCAATCCCAGGCCCCCGGGATCATGACTTGAGCCAAAGGCAGATGCTTAACTGACTGAACCATCCAGATGCCCCCCATTTTAAAATTGGATTGATTTTTAATTGGATTGATTTTTTTGTTGAGTTGTATGAATACTTTATATATTTTGGATATTAACACTTTATCAGATATGACATTTGCAAATTCTCTTCCCATTCAGTAGGTTGCTTTTGTTTTGTTGATGGTTTCCTTCACTGTGCAAAAGCTTTTTAGTTTGATATAATATGTAATCCTAATTGTTTATTTTTGTTTTTGTTGTCCTTGCTGGAGAAGACAGATCCAAAATAATACTGCTAAGACTGATGTCAAAGAGTTTACTGGTGGGGCACCTGGGTATCTCCGTTGGTTAAGCATCCAGCTCTTGGTTTCAGCTCAGGTCCTGATCTCAGAGTCTTGAGATCAAGCCTGGAGTCGGGCTCCTTGCTCAGTGGGGAGTCTGCTTCTTTTCCTCTCCTTTTTTTTTTTTTTTTTGATGGCTTTTCCTCTCCTTCTGTCCCCTCCATTGCTTGTTCTCTCTCAAATAAATTAGTCTTAAAAAAAAAAGAAAAGAGTTTACAGCCTATGTTTTTTGGTTTTTTAGTTTTATGGTTTCAGGTTTTACATTAATCCATTTTGAGTTTATTTTTGTATGTAATTTAAGAAAGTGGTCTGATTTCATTCTTTTGCATGTAGCTGTCCGGTTTCCCCATAACCATTTATTGAAAAGACTCTTTTCCCTGTTGTATTTGCTTGCCTCCTTTGTCATAGATTAATTGCCCATATAAATGTTGGTTTTTGTCTCTATTCTGTTCCATTGATGTATATGTCTGTTTTTATGTCAGTACCATACTGTTTGGGTTACTATAACTACATTGTAGTATAGTTTGACATCTGGGGTGTGATTCATGCAGCTTTTTTTTTTTCAAGATTGCTTTGAGTATTTGGGGTCTCTTGTGGTTCCATACAAATTTGGGGATTGTTATTTTTACTTCTGTAAATAAATGCCATTGGAATCTTGATAGGGATTGGATTGACTCCAGATGGCTTAGGTAGTGTGAACATTTTAACGATGTTAATCCTTACAATCTATGAATCCAAGATACCTTTCCATTGTGTCTTCTTCAATTTCTTTTCTCAACATCTTATAGTTTTCAGTGTAGAGATCTTCTCATTGATTAAATTTATTCCTAAGTATTTATTGTTTTTGATGCTATTGTAAATGGGATTGTTTTCATTTTTCTTTATTTTTAATTTAAATTCAATATAACATATAGTGTATTATTAGTTTCAGAGATAGAGTTTAGTGATTCATCAGTTGCATATAATACCCAGTGCTCATTCCATCAAGTGTCCTCCTTAATGCCCATCACCCAGTTGCACAATCCCCCCTCCCCCCACCCACCTCCTCTCCAGCAACCCTGTTTGTTTCCTATAGTTAAGAATCTCTTATGGTTTGTCTCTGTTTTCATCTTATTTTACTTTTCCTTCCCTTCCCCTATGTTCATCTGTTTTGTTTCTTAAATTCCACATGAGTGAAATCATATCGGATTTTTCTTTCTCTGACTGATGTGTTTCGCTTAGCATAATACCCTCTAGTTCTATCTGTGTTGTTGCAAATGGCAAGATTTTTATTCTTTTTGTTGGCTGAGTAATATTCATATATATGAATTCATATATATACACCACATCTTTTGTATCCGTTAATCTGTTGATGGATACCTGGGCTCATTTTTTCTTATTAAGATAATTTGTTAGTGTATAGAAACACTATTGATTTTTTCATATTAATCTTGTGTCCTGCAACATTACTGAATTAGTTGATTAGATCTAACAGTTTTTGGTGGAGTCTCTAGGGTTTTTTATATATAAAATCATACCATCTGCAAACAGAGATAATTTTACTTTTTACTTTCCAATTCTAAAGCCTTCTTTTCCCTTTTTCTTTAAAATTTTATTTATTTATTTATTAGAGAGAGAGAGAGAAAGAGAGCATATAAGCCAGTGAGGGGGCAAGCAGAGGGAGAAGGACAAGCAGACTCCATGCTGAGCAGGGAGCCTCTCATGGGGCTTGATCCCAGGACCCTGGGATCATGACCTGAGCTGAAGGCAGACGCTTAATGACTGAACACCCCACCCCCCACCAGGTGCTCCCTTTTTTTCTTTTTCTTGCCTGATTGCCCTGGCCAGGACTTCCAGTACTGTGTTGAATAGGAGCAGTGAAGAGTGGGAACTCTGTCTTGTTCTTGATCTTAAAGAAAAAGCAGTCAGCCTTTCACTATTGAGTATGTTACCTATGGGTTTGTCACATATGGCTTTTTATTATGTTGAGGTACTTTCCTCCTATACCTAAGTTGTAGAGTTTATCATGAATGGATGTTGAATTTTGTCAAATTCTTTTTCTGTGTCTATTATGCTATTAATGTGATGTGTGTATATTGAACCACTCTTGCATCCTGGGATAAATTCCACTTGATTATGGTGAATGATCTCTTTAATGTGCTGCTTAATTTGATTTGCTGATATTGTTTTGAATATTTTCATGTCTCTATTCTTCAGGAATATTAGCCTGTAGTTTTCTTTTCTTGTTGTGGATAATAATGCTCACTACGTAAAATGAATTTGGGAGTGTTCCTTCCTCTTTGTTTTTTTTGGAAGAGTTTGAGAAGGATTGGTGTTAATTTTTCTTAAATGTTTGGTAGAATTCACCACTTAAGTCATGTGGTCCTGGTTTTTTCTTTAATTGGGAGATTTTTGATAACTGAGCAGTTTCCTTACTAGTAATTGATTGGTTTGGATTTTCTATTTCTTCTTGATTCAGTTTTGGCAGATTGTATATTTCTAGGAAGTTGCTCATTTCTTCTAGGTTGTCCAATTTGTTGGCCATAATTTGTCATAATAATCTCTTATGATCGTTTGTATTTTTGTAGAATTGGTAGTAATGTCGTGTTCACTTCTGATATTTGTAGTTTGAGTTTTTTCTCCTTTGTAAAGTCTTACCTAGCTGAATGTTTGTCAAATTTGTTTATATTTAAAAATAAGTAAGTTTTGGTTTCATTGATTTCTTTGTATAGTTTTTCTATTGTCTATTTCATTTATCCCTGTTCTCATCTTTATTATTTTCCTACTTCTGCTAGCTTTGGCTTTAGTTTTTTCCTTTTTACTTGCTCCTTAAAGTTGGGCTTTTGATTCAGGATCCCTCTTGTTTTTTGAGTACCACATTCGTTGTGTTCCAAAAGTTTTGGTCTGTTGTGTTTCCATTTTCATTCATCTCTAAGTATTTCTCATTTCCCTTGTGATTTCTTTGATTTCTAGGTTAAAAGTGTTTTTTCTATAAGAGACTCTTAATCTCATGAAACAAACTGAGGGTTACTGGGGGGTGGGAGGGTAGGGATAGGGTGGCTGGGTTATGGACATTGGGGAGTGTTGGTGCTATGGTGAGCGCTGTGAAAGGTGTAAGCCTGATGATTCACAGACCTGTACCCCTGGGGCAAATAATAATTTTTACAAAGTGTGTTTTTTCCCACAGTTTTGTGAATTCCTCAGTTTTCTTTGTTATTGATTTTTTTTTTAAGATTTTAAAAGAGGACTCGCAAGTGCATGCATGAGTGGGGTAGGGGGGGGGAAGGGCAGAGGGAGAGGAAGAAGCAGGCTCCCTCCTAAGCAGGGAGCCCAATGTGGGACCCAATCCCACATGCCCTGAGCCAAAGGGGGACATGTAACTGACTGAGCCACCCAGGCGCCCCTTGTTATTGATTTCTAAATTTATCCCATTTTAATTAGAGAAGGTATTTTCTATGACATTTATTTTTTAAAATCTATTGAGACTTAATTTGTGGCCTAACATGTAGTCTATCCTGGAGAATTTTCATGTGCACTTGAGAAGAATTCATATCCTGTTGTTCAGTGGATTCTGTATGTATGTGTTAGATCTAGATGATTTATTGTGTTAAGTCCTTTATTTCCTTATTTTTTGGTCTGGTTTTTCTATCCATTCTTGTGAGTTGGCTATTGAACTGTTTAACTGTTACTATAGAATAGTATTTCTTTCCAATTATGTCTGTTTTTACTTCATATATTTTGATGGTCTCATGTTAGGCACAAAACTTTTATATTTGTTATATCTTCTTTTTTTAAAAAATATTTATTTTAGAGAGTGAGTAGGGGGAGGGACAAAGGAAGAGGGATAATCCTCAGGCAAGCTCCCTGCTGAGCAAGGAGCCTGATGTGGGGCTAGATCTCACAACCCTGAGATCATGATCTGAACTGAAATCAAGAGTTGGATACTTAACCCACTGAGCCATCCAGGCATCCCTAGTTGTTGTATCTTCTTAATGTATTGAAACTTTCATATAATGTCCTTCTGTCTCTTATAATCTTCTTAAAGTCTATTTTGTCTAGTGTTAGTATAGACTTCTTACTCTCTTTTGGTTATTATTTGCATGGAATATAGTTTTCCATCCTTTCATTTTCAGCCTATTTTTGTCTTTGAATTTCAAGTGAGTTTCTTGTTGGCAGCATATAGTTGCATCATGTGTTTTCATCCATTCTGCCAACCTCTCTCTTTTGATTGAGGAGTTTGATTCATTTCCATTTAAAGCGATTCCTAATAAGAATGGACTTACTTGTTATTGTGCTATTTGTTTTCTGTATGCCTTTTAGCTTTTATTTCTTGCATCCCTGTTTTCTTTTGGAAGAGATTTTATTTATTTATTTGAGGGAGAGAGAGAACAGGGGAGGAGCAGAGGGGGGAGGAGGAAAGAACCTCAAGCAGACTGTGCTGAGCATGGAGCCCCATGTGGGGCTTGATCCCACAATCCTGAGATCATAACCTGAGCTGGAACAAAGAGACACCTAACCGACTAAGCTATCCTGCACCACGATTTTCTTCTTTTTGTAGTGAAATGTTCAAATTTTTGACTTCCTCTTTTGTATATTCTACAGCTATTTTCTTTTTGGTTACTGTGGGGATTACATTTAACATAAAGTTGTAATATTCTAACCTGAATGTATAGCAGCTTAACTTCAGTAACATACAAAAACTGCTCCATTAGAGCTCTGTCCCCAACACTTTTTGGTTGTCAATGCCACAAATTAATTACATTTAAATTAATTAATTAAAATGACACCTTTACACATTGTGTGCCCAAATACATAAAATAATCATAGCTTTAGGTGTATTAGTCTCCCAAATTATGTAGAAAACAAGATTTGGAGTTACATACCAAAGTTACAGTAATATAAACTTTTACATTGATTGTTTTCTTTCTTTAAATGTATTATTCTCTTAAATCATGTAGAAAACAAAAAGTACTGTCACTAACCATTTTTATAATAATACTAGCTTTTAAGTGTATTTATCTTTAATGAGACCTGGACTTGACATGGCTTCAGGGTATTGTCTAGTGTCCTTTCATTTCACCTTGCTCTTGAGCATGTCTTTCAGGGCAGGTCTCAGTGATCACCAGCTCCCCAGTTTTTATCTGTGAATATCTCGACTTCCCCATTTTTGAAAGACAGTTTTGCCAGGGACAGGATCCTTCATTGACTTTTTTCTTCTTTGCCCACTTGAATATAATGGTCAACTGTCTCCTGACCTCCAAATTTTCTGATGAAAAATCACATAATCTTATTGAGTCTCCCTTGTATGTGATAATTTGCTTCTCTTGCTGTTTTCAAGATTTGCTTTGACTTTTGCTTTTGAAAGTATGATTATAATGTGTCCAGCTGTGGGTCCCTTGGAGTTCATCTAACTTGGAATTTGTTGAACTTTGTGGATTTTTATGTTCATGTGTTGCACTAGATTTAGTAAGTTTTCTTCTAAATTTAGGAAGCCATGATTTCTTTTATGATTCTCTTTGCCCCCCTTTCCCTCTCTTCTCCTTCTAGGACTCCCATGATATGTATGTTGGTCCACCTGACGGTATCCCACAGGTCAATTACACTCCGTCTTCTTTTCTTCAATCCTTTTTCTTTCTGCCCCTCAGCCTTGATCATTTCCTTTGTCCTGTCTTAAAGTTTGTGAATTTTTTCTTCTGTCTGCTCAACTCTGCCTTTGAATCTGTCCAGTGAATTTTTCATGTCAATTATTGTGCTTCTTTCCTCCAAAGAAAAAATTTTTTATATTTCCTGATATTTTGGTTTTTGTTCACAGTTTTCTTGGCTTTCTCCACATCTTTAATTTTTTGAGCATCTTGAAGACTGTTTTACAGTCTTTGTGTAATGCATCTTCCATCCTTTTTCAGGACAGATTCTGAATTTTTTTTCCCCTTTGATTGGGCCACACTTTCCTGCTTCTTTGTATGCCTTTTTTTTTTAATTGAACACTAGCATTTGAATCTAATAATGTAATATTAATTCTGAAAATTAGTTTCTCCCCCCTTCCCGTGTTTGCTGCTTGTTATTGGTTTTGTTTTTAATTGCTGTAGGCTGTCTTTGTGCTGAGCATCAAACTGAGGGGCAAATGTAATGTCTTTTTAAGGTCTTTCCTGAGCCTTTCCCTAGGCATGTGCTGTCACTTGCTAACTGCCCCCAATATGCACACTTGTTTCTGAATGTTCTAGTATTTAAGGGCTGCCTCTCAAAAGGGGAAAAGGTGAAAAATGAAGAGGGTTGGCAAAAAGGTTGCTGACCCTTTAAGTCTCCCTGGAAGTCACTTTAGCCAGAGGGGGAAGAGTTTGCCACTATGGGGGTAGGTGAAATGATGCTGCCCACCTCTTTGCACCTCAACGTACACAAGCAGCAATCAGCACAGTGTGATCCCTAATATTCAGGGACAGAGTGCTTTTTGCTGTGGAAGCTGCTCCAGAAAAACCTGCAGAGCTTCCTGCCTGAGTGGCAGTGGCGGATGGGCAAACTGTTATGATGCTAAGACCTGAAATTGAGTGAAACTGATTGCAACTTACCATCCATGCCTTCCTTGGGAAGTTGCCTTTGATCTTCAACAGACCCCAGAATTACAAAATAGTCGTATTAGACAGATTCTGCCCCTGCAACTGTTGTGGAAGTGGGGAGAGATTCCTGGTGCCTCCTACTCTGCCATCTTCTCAGAATCTTCCTTCCCAATCTGTTCAGGATAACTCTTGAGTTATCAGTGTGACTGGAGGTAGATTTAAAATCAGCATAGCCACAGACCCATTTTGCAGTTATGCCCCACCCACTCTACTCAAGTTGCTGCTGGTTCACCATCTCAAGGACTTCAACACCAAAATTAGGTTGTAGGAATTGCTAGGAAACCATGTGGTTCTGGCCTCCACATTATCAAGACAAGTAACAGGAATGAAGGACCACCGAGATCGAGGTGTGTAGCTGCTTTATGAGAAAGGACAGGAAACCAATTTATTGAGCATCTACTGTGTACTAGATTGGTGATGGTATATTAGGTGCTGAGATGGTGAGGAGTGAAGGAATGAGTTGCTGGATCCCTCAGTGGTGGTCACATGAATACTAATTGTATGTCCAGGCTGATGTTATTTTTAGGAAGACTTTGGTGTCTGTAGAGGGTTAGAGTATACATGTAGGCTTAAATTTTTAGACTGAGAAGATCAGGAATTCTCAGTGTGAAAAGACGGCTGTGAGCAGACATCAGATAAGTTAGTAGAGCAACTAGAATTGGACATGGCATCCTCAAATACCAATCGCTGGCTCCTTGTTCTTCCCACCTTATCTCCTTGGTGAAAAATTTTTAAGGAGATACTATTAAAGCCAAGTCACAATATGTATAGCAAGGAGTTGTCTTACGTAAACACATGATCCAAAGCAGACCCAGGCCAGAAATACTATCTAAAGAAAGGCTTAGACGTTAGCGTATTTGTAATGTGTCAGTGAAGCCCAGTTTGAAATACATTCCTTCCTTGTGCAGTTTTGGGTAGGGACCACATGATCTTCTAAGAGAATTGGAAGGTGGAAACAATGCAGCATATTCTTTTTATATTTGGAAGGTCAATGGGGGGGGCGGTTAAGCTCATGGCAGAGCAAGCACTCAGTGAATAGTAGTCAGGACTGGTGGTAGCTTGTGGCTGCAGGACAGCTCTTTCTATGCATTGTTCTTAGTAGCTGACACCTCCCCTACCCATGTCCATGCCTGGCCATCACTGAAGATTTCACTACTTGCCCTTGATCATGTTAAAAAGGTGCAGGCCCTCCAAGTAGGAGTAAAGTATCTGCTCATAATGGGCGGGGTGGAAAGGAAAACCTTTTGCCTTTTCTTGCTCCAATCAGACTCCAAGGTGGTGTGTTGTGAGGTTCTAATACCCAGAGAAGAGGATCTGAAAAAGAAGAACCTAAATATCGAAATTCCTTCTCTCAACCCAGAGCATTTTTTTTAATGGTTTACACAGAATTTTATTCAGGGTAACTTACTACAGTGGGGACTGAAGGATGTTGCATGGTGGCTGCATAGTTGTTCTCTGCAAGATCCAGACCTTACTTCACAGATTTTAAAGTGAGGGGACACGCTGAAGGGCACTGTAGCGAGAGCAGAGGGTTCACACGC
The DNA here is from genome assembly GCA_002007465.1 of Ailurus styani. Classification (NCBI taxonomy): domain Eukaryota; kingdom Metazoa; phylum Chordata; class Mammalia; order Carnivora; family Ailuridae; genus Ailurus; species Ailurus styani. The sequence goes on along the minus strand of LNAC01000077.1, from coordinate 2,646,821 downwards.
ACCTCAAACTGTGTACATGGATCTAACTGACAGCTAACTTTTAATTAGATCTTGTGGCATGACCTGTGCATCAGAAAGGAACAGATGATGATCTCGAACAGATTCACAGGAGACCAAAAGAAGCCTCCCCCCATCCTGTCTTTGGTGGGCCTTTCTAAGGGATGTATTAACCTCCAAGGGACCTGGAACACACAGCCCCAAGAGAGGTTTCTGAGCAAACATGAACAAGAGGGAGGGCCAAAGATGAAGTCAGTATTGTCAGCACTCCTATAATTGAAAATACTTGTAAAATATCATTTTAGTAAATGTAGAATACGCCACTGATTGTAATGCTTCATTATACTTAACCAATCCCCTTTTATGTACATTTACTTCCTAATAATATCTTAGGACTAAATCTTTGCATACATCTTAAATTATTTCCGTAAATTACCACAGAATTTCTGGAGCTGGGTAAAGGGTATTTTACCCATACATTTAAATAATTTTTCTTAAATTTTGAATAATTTTAGATTTATAGAAGAGCTGCTAAGATAGAACAGAAAGTTCTTATATGCCCTTTGACCACCTTCACCAGAGCATTCTTTAAAAAGCAAAACATGCCTATCCTTTACATACTAATGCATTTCCCCTATTTTCACTCCAAAGTAGAATTATGAGGCCTATGGCTCTGCTGCCGTTTCAGGTTTACCAGATGCTTGGGGATTTTAAAGAATTACCAACAGTCCTTTCTGGTGGTCAAGAGATCATGATGCAGACTAGACAAAGACTTACTTTGGAATTGTGAGAGGCCATCAGTTAACCTGGCTGACTATGGGCGGCCACTTCACCATTCTGGGTCCTTCCCCGCTTGTTGTCCAAGGGCCTCCAGGAGTCCCTGCAGTGGGGACTATGCTCTGGTTGTCCCATCTGTAGGTAGCAGCCCCAAAGGGATGCTAACAAAGGTCCTCCTGGGAGTTATCTTCTGGGATTTCCATTTTCTGCAATGTATGGCTAAGGTCACACATGTACAATGTGCAATTAAAGATCGAGGTAAATTATGCACATAGCAGTGAAGAAATTATTGAGCCTTCTTGGTATCCTGTCCCTACCCGCCCTCCGAATGTCAGCCACATAGAAGAAAAATATGAAAGGAAGCGCTGAGTGAGGGTCCCTAAAAACTTTCTCAAGCCATGAAAGAATGTCCTTTTTGTACAATTTTGTCAGCCATTGCACTTCAAACACATAAGCAGCCAGTTGATGGAAATAATATACAGCTAGGTCAGGGAATTTGGAGTTTTGGGATTTTCACTCAACAGCTCAAATTCAATGTATTTTGTCACGAGTGTTGGTGAGTCTCCCAGCATTGCCAGTCTGAGAGAATACATCCTAGTGCACTGTGCTAAAAAGGCTGAAGAAGCGTGGACAAAGGTCTTCACTGGTACTCATGCTCTGGAGTGGATGCAGGCTGCTCTGAATCACCCAGGTTACAAACTTATAGATGGGAAACTTTCTCTGGCTATCCTTAATACCCCTAGTATGGTCGTTATTTGCTTAGCAAAACATGCAAATAAAGGGAATTATTTCATTCCCAGATAACTCAGCAGCAGAGGGGTAGGAGTAGAATTCAAGCTGGAGATGAAGCAAGGAATTCCGAGGGCATCAAAGGTAGCGTCGGGAGCCGGCCTGGGCCTGTGCGCAGATGCCAGTGGTAAGAACTACTAGAGGCAGGTTCGCCACCAGCCCACATCTGTGTCACCTTTCTTTTGCAGTAGCGGTGGCCTCTCCTTAGGCCTTCAGGGTACAGAACCATGAGTAGCTGATGAAATATACTACTTAAGGAAGAGGAAATGCATGCCAAACCCAGAACATCGCCTGCCACATGCTTATGATTTACGTATTTGCCAGAAGCACAGTTAAACCTCTTCGTTTCCCAAACTGAACCTGCCTTACAATCAGTTAATGTAGTGGAATACCCACCGGCTGACAAGAAAACAAATTCCTCTTGTTTTTCTGGTGATTGGGTTCATCTGAACAAAGACGCATCACTCCTTTAGCCCGATGCTGATTTCAAGGCATGCCTCAGAGCGAGGAGGACCACACTGTCTCCAGCCAATTTTCTGAGGTTGCATTTCTTCAGCTTGGCCCCCACCCTAGTTTTCCAACCAAAACAACTTTTCCTGAGGACTATTTAAGCAAAACCCAAGAATAATGGGAAGAAACAATCAAGACTGATTGTTTAAGGAACACAATAAAGTCCATCTGAATGATTTTTTTTTAAAAAACAAGTTTTTAATTCGTCATATGCTGCCTCAGCACTCCAAATGCAGTCTGAAAGATGGTTCAAAGACATCTGCTGGTTTCTAGACAAATTAAGATAACTGAATTTGATACAAGAATATATGACGTTTCTTCTCGAGTGGTGATGGGCACCTCCCCCTCGTTCGCTTAGAACAACCGGCACACCCCAGGCCTCCCCCGCCACAGAGTGGCCCCTAACACATACTTAGGAGACAACTGGCTGGGATAATCTAAGTTTTGGAATCGTTTTTTGTTTGTTACCTGCAAAAAACTGGCTTTTAGGATCAAATCTCACTATTGGCCTCACTGGAGTTATGCTCTAGTCAACAGAGCTACAAATACTAAAGAGTCAAGCAAACGAAGCAAAATTAACTTCTGCTTTTCATGTTTCCTAGGTGAGACTGGGGCTCTTTAAAGAAATCTTATGAAAAAAGACAAGAATGAGAAATTAAAAGGATTCTAGTTGTCAATGGAGAAACATCTTAATTCCATTTGTTCCATGGAGAAGAAAACTGGTATAAATGGAAAGGATTTTATTTTTAGGTTTTGATGTGGGTCCTAACCTAACAATCAAAATGTTTTGCTAAAGCCACCATCCAAGTAAAAACTAGTAATTGCCAGTGTTCTTTAGGATTTTACCAAGTGAGATGTTCCAGATTGGAGCTACTGTTTCCTTCAATTGCAAACACGGGCCTACAAGTGCTTCTCAGGCCGCGGGGAGAGAAAGCCGCCACGCTCAGTCTCGCTTACCCGTAAGGACCAAGATTCCACTACGTGTATGTATTTTAAGACTTGCCCTGATTCCACGCCCCGGGACTGGGGCTTTTAGGTGAGATGTGCCTGCACAGGAAGCAGTTTTCAACTCTTTTTCACAACGTGCACCAGAACGAAGAAGCCATCGGCAGGAAAAGAAAGCTACTGCATGCCAAACCTGCGAGGAAAACCCTTAATGTACAAGAACACCACCTTATTTTTTCAACTCCACAGATAAATGTTTTTAAAAATCAAGCTACTTAGTAGTAAAAAGTCAAAAATTTTTTTTGCATGATAGAGGAGTGTAAATAAAGTTTCATAAACCAGTATACATGTTTACGAGCGGTAATTTTTAAAAAGACAAAAAAAAAAAAAGCTGTGTGGATCCTAAATGGATATGTAAATGAATCCACTCCAGGTCAGAGATACTATAAGAACAAGTCTTAAAATCTTAATAGCAAGGGTTAGACTGGAAATAAGAAACGGAACAGCAGCAATGCTAGCAGGCAGTTCTGTACTCAACATTACATCCTACAAGGGATAGAGGAGGGGGATGAAAAAGCACAATTCTAATTGCTCTTTTCACATTCAGCATCTCAGAACTTCATCGAAAGCAGGGGAAACTAATCTAGAAACTCCCTCTGCTCATCATCATTGCTGAAGAACGTTTTGGGAAGGACAAATTCCCACCTCCAGGGCCAGGCTGGGTGCAGGAGAGACCCACTCTCCCAACCAGGCTGGCTTAGTGAGGGGGGAGTTTGGCTAAGTCAGCAAGCAAGTGACCTCTGAGGTTCTGGCTTTTGAGTCTGGCGTTGCTGAGGACCTGAGGGGATTCCAGACCCCTCTCCCCGTGGGTTCTGTTGGGTAAAAATGCTAGCACTTCAGTCATTTAAAAAAACAAAACCTCCTCCTCCTCTCCCCCACCCAACTGTAGGAAAGGAGAAAGTCGTGAAGCAGTTATTCTTAGGTTTCTGCAGTGCTATTAAAGTTCAATCAGATGTAAAACCTAACAGATAGCCCCAAATTGTTAGGATTATCTCAAGGGACCCTGAATTAGATATTGAAAGTTGACAGAAACTGAAATGAGCTGGACTTCGCTGTTGGCTCCATCTCGCCACACCAACAGTCATTTCTGTTTTGTTCCACCTGGAGTGGTCCCGTGCCGCCCCCTCAAGGAGAGCACTGGGCAGCAGCAGGGTGGCTGTTTTCTGGGAAGCTACTGGTTTTGCCATTTGCTTCCAGACTCACACAGACTCTAACAAACTTTACATTAAACACTGTTTAGTCCTGAGTTGGGTGAAAGCCCATGGAGGAGGGGGCCGAGTTCATTAGGGCTCTTCCCTCCTTTGCGTGGGGTCATACGTGGCCTCTGGCTTTCTCTTCCATCGCTTGACTTTCTGTTTCTTTCTCATTGGTGAGCCCTTCTAAAGTCTTCTTGCCCATGGCTTTACTGGCCTCTTCCTGAAGAAGAAATAAGAAATCAAAAGAACTGAAACATTCAAATAATCCCGGCTTCTTCCGACTGCTGGCCGGGTGTCGGACAGGAGGGCAACGGCGCAGACTGTGCGGGGCCGGCCTGGTTGGGTAAGTCAGGGCAGTGCTGCCAACAGTGAAGAGTGGGTAGCGTTCACTTTTCTTTGGTAAACGTGACTAGCTTGCTGGAGGGAGCGCCGTGACAAGAGGGCTGGGAAGTGGAGGATGAACTTAGGACCAGAATACAACTTTGTTGGAGGGGAGGCTGGCTGACGAAGTAAAGGGCATGATGGGGGGCTTCCCTGTGGTGGCCCATTTCCCGGGAATGTGGGAAGTCTCAACAAAGAAGCATTACCTGAAAAAAATACTTGATGTGTTTGATTTTTAAAAACTAGCAAACTTTAGTACGTTTCCAGGGAACTTATTTTTCTCCTCTCTTCCATGGACATGTCAGTGTCTCACAACTCTGTACGTCTGGTGAGTAGAAGAGCCTGTTCTACTTCTGGATCCAAACCAGTCTCAGATCGGGTCAGAAATCATTCTGCCCATTCTTAGGCCTCTCGGGTTGTCTACCTGCCCCTGTGCCCCATGCTTAACCTTCCTGACACAAAAATCAAAGGGGCAAGGTCAGTTGTTGACATACCTGAAGGCAAGGTGGTTCTGTCTGTACATACCTTCGCATCCTGCTCTGCAAACTTCTTGAACATGTTGGCGTATATCCTGCGGTCCCGCTCATTGTGCTCCTTAGCCTTTTTCTGGCACATGGAGATCTGCAGTCGTGCAGCCTTATTCTGGGGATTAACTTCCAGCACTTTCTCAAAGTCGCCCTTGGCTGACTCAAATTCGTTCATGAGGAGCTGGGCTTCCCCCCTCCTGTACAAGCCCTTCTCATTGGCACTGTCTAATCCAAGGGCCTAGGGACAGATGGTCTACATTTTAGAAAGCATGAATACAACTTGTGGACATTTCAAAGAAATTCAGTATTAAAATGACTTACCAAAGCTTTCTGGCCAAGGGGACTGGAAAAAGTGTATTGAAGAGACAAGACTCAAGGTAATTAAATACTATTGATCAAAATACAACTAACTATACCCAAATGAACTTCTGTATTTAATGCGATTTCTATAGTGATCCCAAGGGGACTTGGGAGGGGCATCTTCGGAAGTTCATTTTAAAATTCAACAGAAGGGGCGCCTGGGTGGCTCAGTGGGTTAAAGCCTCTGCTTTCGGCTCAGGTCATGATCTCAGGGTCCTGGGATCGAGGCCCACATCGGGCTCTCTGCTCAGCAGGGAGCCTGCTTCCTCCTCTCTCTCTGCCTGCCTCTCTGCCTACTTGTAATCTCTCTCTGTCAAATAAATAAATAAAATCTTAAAAAAAAAAAAAATAAAAAAAATAAAATTCAACAGAAGAAGTAAATGCCCAGAATGGCTAAGGAAATTTTTTGAAAAAAAAAAAAAAAAAAAAGAGAGAGTGGACTGACCTATCACAGGAAAAAAAAAAAAAACCCACTATGAAACCACTAAAATTAAAAGTCTGATTGCTAGTCTATGGGCAAACAGTTCAGTGGAACGGAACAAAGCATTCAGAAATGCAAACATGTGTATGTATATAGAAATATTTAACAGGGACAAAGGTGGGAATGTAAATCAGTAGGGAAAGGATTAACTTTGTAATAAATGGGGCCAAGACTGGTTATTAACGTGGAAAATAAGAATTAAATTTTTACCTCATATCAAAACACAAAAGATTCTAGGCCAATTATACTCACATGCAACCTCCTCCATCCCCAAAATATAATAGGGTTATTAATTAGTTTTTTAAAAAGCATACCTAGTTAGAGTAGGTTTTCCAAGTACTGAACAGAATTATTTTTATCATCTTAGGGTGGGGGAAAACTTTCTAATTAGAAAATGAAAGAGTTGACAGATATTAAAATATTAACACTTTCCTTACAAGTGAGGAGAACAAGGTTCCTACTGCCAGACAAAGGGTTAACAGTAATAATGTACAGACTGCCTCAATCAATATAAATCAGACAGATAATCTAGTAGAAGGGTGTGAACAGGCAATTCACAGAAGAAATGCAAATGGCTAAAATGGCTAATAATGAAAAGATGTATGATTTCATTAGTAACCAAGAAATAAAAATGAAAAGAATTTTTGTTGCCAATAATACTGGGAAAACAACATGGATAATATTCAATAATCCTATGTTTTGACTCTGTATCTTCATACCTGGAAATTTAGCCTGTAGAAACAATCCCAGAAGTATATGGAAGTGGCCTGTATATATCCTCTATGTAAGCAGTTGCAAGTCTATCATACTTAAGTCCTGAAATATTTAAGTCTGTTCTTATTATACAACCTGAGGAGTTATTATGTCCAATTCAATACCAAACACCATAGATTTAATGACGGTCATGGATGGTAAGAATTTTAACTTTTATTTTTTCCCCCAAAAGTAGGCTTCACACCCAGCACGGAGCCCAATGTGGGGCTTGAACTTATGACCCTGAGATCATGACCTGAGCTGAGATCAAGAGTTGGACGCTTAACTCACTGAGCCACCCAGGCACCCCAATTTTAACAAAACATATTCATAACATATAGTCTATGCATCAGAAAAGCCTCACTGTGTGGTGCCTGGGTGGCTCAGTCAATTAAGCATCTAATTGTTGATTTTGGCTCAGGTCATGATCTCAGGGTTGTGGGATCGAGCCCTGCATCAGGCTCCTTGCTCAGTGGGGAGTCCGCTGGAGATTCTCCCTCTGCCCGCCCCCACTGTCCTGCATGCATGCGCACACTCTCTCCCTCCAAAAGAAATAAATCTTTAAAAAAAAGTCTGACTGTAATCGCAATCCTTCTGAATTTCCCAATTCATAATGAGGAACAAAAAATCCCAAGTAAACAAATGAATATAAGAAAGCAAAATGAAAAGCCCTTCACCTCTTGGCTAAGAAAAAGTGAAAGACGACCAAGTATGAAGATGGAGAAAAAGATCTGGGGTATCTACATGCATGTCCAGTCTACACGCACACACTCTTTACCTTATCACAGCATTCCACCGCTTTGGTGTATTCTCGAAGCTTCAGGTAGCACATGGCCAGGTTCAGGAAGGCAGCAAGAAGAAACGACTCAGAAGCTTTAGACTCCTTTTCTGATAAGCCATATTCCATCTCTAACCAGGATACAATCTTCCCATATTGAATCACTGCCTGCATGTACTTGCCTCCCTGGGAGAAAAAAAGCTAGGAATTATTCCTTATAAGGGCTCTGGAGGGGGTACCCAAGAACCGTAAGCTCAGGCCTCCCCGAGACAACCAAATCCTCCAAATGAAACAATCCCCTCATACTAACCATGGTATTTGATCATTTCGTTTTGCTCTTAGGAGACAGCCATGCAGGCCCCCTTTTCCATTCTCTCTGCAGTGCCAGTGGCCTCTGAGCTGGTTAAGACAGCGCACCCTATAATGCTGTTTGTCCTCCAGCATGTACCATCTCGCCCTTTGCCGAGGGCACAGTTCTTCCAGCAGGAGGGCATCAAGGCTTTGGCTGACATACTTTGGTGCTAGTATTTATCAGACTTTCAAAAGGTTGGTGAGTAGTGTTAGGCTCTATCACTAGTTTACTTGAAGAGGAAGTTCTTTTCCCTTGTCTCCTGACGATCAGCACTCCACAGTAGAGACTACATGCCAGCAAATGCCAGTCACAAGTACAGAAAATCTTAGTTATCTAAACCAGGAGTTGCCAAACTTTTTCTGTAAAGGGGCAGATAATAAATATTTTAGGCTTTGCAGGCCAAACAATCTAAGTTGCAACTCGGTCAATAGTAGTGCAAAAGCAGCTACAGACAATATATAAATATGCTTGATCCCTGAACAACACAGGGGCTGGGGCTGTGATTCCCTGTGCAGTTGAAAATCTGCGTATAACTTATTTTTAAATGATTTAATTACTTAATATTTTATTCATTTTTTTTTTATCATGACAAGGGCACTCTTTCATCCCCATCACCTGTTTCACCCATCCCCTCACCTACCTCCTCTCTAGTAACTGTCAGTTTGTCCTCTATAGTTAAGTCTGTTTCTTGGTTTGTCTTCCCCCCACCCTTTTCTCATTTGTTGTTTCTTAAATTCCACATGTGTGAAATCATATGGTATTTGTCTTTCTCTGACTGACTTATTTCACTTAGCATTATACCCTCTTGCTCAATCCATGTCATTGCAAATGGCAAGATTTCATTCTTTTTTGGATGAATAATATTCTATTATATATTTATATTCATCTTCTTTACCCATCACGTATTGGTGGACACTTGGGTCCATATCTTGTCTATTGTACATAATGCTGCTATAAACACAGGGGTGCCTGTATCCCTCTGAATTAGTGTTTTTGTATTTTGTGGGTAAACACCCACTAGTGTGATGACTGGATCACAGGGCAGTTCTACTTTTAACTTTTTGAGGAACCTCCAAACTGTTTTCCACAGTGGCTGCACCAGTTTGCATTCCCACCAACAGCACAAGAAAGTTCCCCTTTCTCCACATCCTCACCAACACTTGTTGTTTCTCGTGTTGTTGATTTTAGCCATTCTGACAGGTGTGAGGTGATATCTGATTGTGGTTTTGATTTGCATTTCCCTGATGATGAGTGTGTGTATAACTTCTGACTTCCCCAAAACTTAACTACTAATACTCTACTGTTGACTGTAAGTCTTATTGATAACAGACAATTGAGCAACACATTTTACCTGTTATTTGTATTATATACAGTATTCTTACAATAAAGTAAGCTTGAAACAAGAAAATGTTATTCAGAAAACCATAAGAGAAAATACATTATGATATTGTACTGCATTTACTGAAAAAAGTCTGTATATAATTGGACCAGTGCAGTTCAAACCCATGTTGTTCGAGGGTTGCTTATAAAATGTGTGTGGCTGTGTCCTGGTGGGATGTTACTTTACTAAAACAGGGTGTAGTCTGCTGACCTCTGATCTACAGACAATGGAAATATACACAGTTGAATAGCATACAACATAAATAACTGTAAAACATAAATCGCATAGATGTCAGTCAGCTAACTACATGAGAAAAATCTTTCTCTTACCATATTTTTGCTCTTACCCGATTAGTAGAATTTTAACAATTATCAACAACTGCATAGTTAATTCATGTGAATTAATTATATATATGCTCTATGCAAGAAATTATGGGGCCGAAACAATGTGTTTACTGCCATTTTAAGATGAAAGAGGTGACAGCTGGTAAATACATAAATAAAATGGGAGTACAGGTGAGGAATCTCGCCTGAAGGATTTGACTATAAGACTGAAAGCAGATGACACATCCTACCAGGTGGCAGAATTGTCACCAGATCCCTGAAGATATTAATTAGATCCAATGTCTGACCTGTGAGCAGTGTTAAGATCATGTCGTTAGGACTTCCCACAGTCAAAGCAGTGTGTATCCCTCAATGAAGAGATGTCTCCCCACATGCACTCCAAAGGTCACCCAATGACTAAGAAGATAGAAACCCAGAGCAGATCTACGAGAATGTTCCTGTTACAAAAGACTGCAAGTGGTTGGTGCCAGAAAGGAGCTCTGCTTGTAGAAAGAAGCTCTATGCTGATTTTGGTGATGAGGATGGAGCAGACCAGTTCCAAGTGGAAGGCCTAAGTCTGAATGAAAGGAAAGCTCCATCCCCCACCGAACATCCCACTTCACAAGTGACTTGTTTAGGGAACAGAGGACTTCAGAACTCACAGGTTCTGCGATAGAAGGGCAGTGCAAAAAAATTCTGAAGTGTTTTGAAGGAAAGCATACTAAAATCAAAGTCTATTGTGCTCTCTGCCTCAGACATTTGTGATACAGTTATTTATAAGAAAATGAAATCTAGGCCCTTCCATAACAAACGCTGAAATTTTTGAGGAAATTATATTGTGCGTGCTATGGACTGAACTGCGTGTCTCCTGTGCCCCCAATCCATATGGTGAAGGCCTAGCTCCAATGTGATGGTATTTGGAGATGGGGCCTTTGGGAAATAATCAGGTTTAGATAGGATCCTGAGGGTGTGCCCTCATGATGCACTTACTCCCCTTGCAAGAGACACCAGAGAACTTCCTCCCCCTCTCCCTCCCCTGCTGCAAGCACCTAGGACAGTTCATTTGAGGACACAGCAAGAAGGCAGCCACCTGGAACTCAAGGAGAGCACTCTCACAAGACACCGACCCTGCTGGCGCCTTGACCTTAGACTTCCAGTCTCCAGAAATGTGAGAAATAAACTCCTGTTGTTTACATCACCCAGTCTAGGAGATGTTAGTATAGCAGCCCAAGGAAATGAAGACAACACTTACATTTCATCAGAGCCTGAAGCCCACTACTTTTTGGGGCACTACAGAAAAGAAAGTCCTCATGAGTTTCAGGGTTTGTCATTTCTTTCTTCCCCTGTCTTTTCTCTTGCTGGATGGTGAGCAATTTGAGGCTAAGAATCATGTCTTATCCCTTATGGAATATCCAAAGATACTTAGCACAAAGAAGCCCTTAGTGAAGGTTTGAAGAAATACTAAGGGGAAAGATATAACCATGGAATCAAAACTTTATCACTGGGAGCAAAAATGGCGAAGTGGGTAGAAACAAAAAGTATCATTTTATTTGGATTAGGTAAGGAGGACAGGTATTTTCTCTGTTCTGCCTAGTTGCTTCTTCCTCCTCCTTCTCAAGTGTACCTGTTACCTCTTCTTTGTATCTCCTAATGTATTGTTATAGGGAAAGAAAAAAGCCAGGGAGGATAATGACCCAGATCTTATAATAATGGTAGGTTCTGGGGCACCTGGGTGGCTCAGTTGGTTAAGCATCTGCCTTTGGCTCAGGTTGTGATCCCAGGGTCCTGGGATGGAGCTCCACATTGGGCTCCCTGCTCATCCAGGAGCCTGCTTCTCCCTCTGCCCATCCCCTCGCTGTGCTCTCTCCTGTTCTCTCTCTCAAATGAATAAAAAAAATAATAGTGGTAGGTTCTAAATAATCAGAATGGAAGAGGGCTATGGTTTCGAGAAATAAGCAAACAAACCAAAAAATGAAAACCAAAAAAACTAGCAGACCTTGTAATAGTTCCTTTACACTTATACAGCATTTTAATTTCTTGAAAGCTCTTTCATCTGTATTCTGATTTTATTTAGAACTCAACTTCCAACAAACAAAAATCGTGTTTTGTGGTATTTATGCTTCTAATGTACTAAAACAAGAGTTTTCAGCTGGGGGTGGGGGTGGGGGGGGGCGGCGGGCATTGATTCTGCTCCCTGGGGCGCATCTGGCAATGTTTTGAGACTTTTTTCATTGTCACAACTGCAAGGAATGTGTGCAAAGAGTGTGCATGCTACTGGCATCTAGCGGGCAGAAGCCAGGGCTGCCACAACACATCCTAAAAGCACAGGACAGCCTCTCACCAAAACAGAACTACACAGCCCCAAATGTCAATAGTGCCATGGCTGAGAAATGCTGTACTAAATGAATGAAGGGAGGAGAAAGAAGGCAGGGAGGACACTTCCTTAGGAGTTTTTTTAAAAACCTAAAATTCTAGAGTTATGGATGACTTGTTTCTAAATTACAGCATTGGTTTCTTGGTTCAGCAAAGTCAAAACACAGCAAAGCCTGGTTTGTCTGAAAAGGGTTCGGTGGTTGTACCATGGTCCTTAACTAGCTTGCTCAAGAAATGCTTTCTTCCCAAGGAGCACAAGGGGGCGTGAGAGCCCCATACCACTGCAGCGTCCTCAGCCTTCTTACCACTCTGTCTCCGAGAGTCAGAAAAGAGAAACACTAACCAAGTCTGATAGTTAATGCTCCTGTCCTGCAGGATACTATCAACTCTGAGGGCAAAAATCAGGTCTGTTTAATTGGTTTGCACAATGCCTGGCATAATGGCATGTTGTTCTCTGTTAATTATTTTCAGAGCTAAATGAAGAGAGTCTTCTGCCTTTCTTTAGTGTTCAGAGGTTGATATGAGGAGTATGATTCCCATTTTAAAACTGAGCGTGATTCAACCCTTTACTAAGGGGGAGAAATTTACCTACTTACGTGTAAACCAAACCCACAGGTTGATGAAAATGAAGCTGTAATGTACCAGATGGCATGAAGTGTAGATTTTTACTTCACCCCATCTCGGCTCTCACCCACACATCTGGACTCTGTGCATGTGCTCAACGTGCCAAGTCAAACACTCTGGAAAGACGAGGCCTGGGAGGGCAGAGTGGCAGATTGAAACCTGCCCTGAAATTTTAAAAGGGAATGTACAGGAAACTATCTACCAACCATTTTGAAGTCTTATATCTAAAACTAGGATCACTGCTGGGATCTTTTACCTATAAATATGAAGGTGCCTCTAGAGAAGTCTCTAGTAGTACAAAATGTTCAGAGACATTCTGGGAGAAAAGTCTTAGGTCAGTGGTTTTGAACCTTCCATTAATCTTCCCCCAACAGACTAATGTTTTGACAGATTTTGTCTATCAAATTGCATGTTAAAAATAATATGTTCCATATGTGTGACTGCTGATCCAGATTTTATCCAAAGATCAGTAATTTTTAGAGGGTTCTTAATATTATGAAAGACACAAATCACTACTGCAATTGTGATACTCCGAAGTGACAAAGTTAAGTAACCGTATGGATAAGGAAGCCCTGCTTTCTGCCACTGATCACTAATTCTGGCCATCTCTCTCTCTCTGTGTTCAGCACACAGCTATACGACACGTGGCTTTGCCACATTACTTCATTACCAATAATGTTCCCTAAAGTTCTGAGTCATCAGCAACCAATTAGAGCTGCTGAATAGCTGAGCTGTTTTACTACACAAAGCTGATATAATTCTAGTCAAATGCCAAAAACCCCAACTCCCCCCATCCCCAAACTATTAATATTCTACTTAGAAGTTTGGGAAATAAAAAAAAATACAATAAGGACTTTTATAGACTCCAAGTATATAGGAAACACCATTTGGGACCTATGGTCCTAAGGTATTTTACAAAAAATACTTCATTCTAGTATATTGTGTATTCGAGTCTACACATAACTCATGTGGAATCTTGAAGAGCTTAGAAGTATCCAGTATATTTCAATTAGAATTTTAAAAAAAATCAAACTTACTCTCAAGAGTTTTGAAACTCATAGAACTTTAGGGCTGGAAAGAGACTTGGGGATCATCTTATCTAACCCCATCACTTTTTTTTTTTTTAAAGATTTTACTTATTTATCTGAGAGAGACAAGGCACAAGCAGGAGAAAGGGCAGGCAGAGGGAGGAGCAGGCTCCCTGCTGAGCAAGGAGCCCAATGCGGGGCTTGATCCCAGGACTCTGGGATCATGACCTGAGCCAAAGGCAGACGCTTAACTGACTGAGCCACCCAGGTGTCCCATCATCACTTTTTGTTTTAAGATTTTATTTATTTTAGGGAGAGAGAGCAAGCGAAAGCACACGCGCGCGCGCTCAGCAGGGAGAGGAGTAGAAGGAGAGGGATAAGCAGACTCCCTGATGAGCGTGGAGCCAGATGCAGAGTTTGAGCCCGTGACCCTGAGATCACGGGCTGAAATCAAGAGTTGGAAGCCCAATCGACTGAGGCACCTAGGCGCCCCTTACTCCATCACCTTTCACACACAAAAGTAACCTCTTTCGAGGTTAAATACCTTTATACCACTTGGAGCCATTAAGCCTGGTTTTCCCAATTTGGAGCTTATTCCACTAGTCCCCAAAGCTTTCTGGTGATCCATACATATTACTTTAGTGTATATAATAGCTATAAATAAATATAAATAATCCTATATTAACTATACCAACAGATTTCAAACGTGTTTAGCTATAACCCACAACACGAAATATGTTTTCAATTATGATCCTGTACCCACTCGCACACAACTGAACAAACTTTATGAAACAAAATTTATCTTTACTACATAATGCAATATACTTCCACTAAATTGGTATCATGGCCCAATAATGGGTCTGTTTTCACAGACTGAAAAACAACCACCGCACATGTTGCCCCCTGGCTGTGTGAATTCTGTCTTGTTATATAGTCTTACATCATTCTCTAGCTGTTTCACGGGGGCTAACACAGCTTCCCCTCCCTCCAGACAAGGCTGTCAGTGCAAGAGCAAGTCTCAGAGCAGACGCTCCATAAAGACCTGCTGAAGGATATTTATGCATCACTGCTTTAGGCTGTTGAAAACATCATCCAATTTTGTTCATGGATGGCAGTGGCAAAAAGAAAAAAAAGAAACCTTGACAAAACTCCATTCTTTCGCTCTCTTCCTCTCTAAATCCTTTCTGCTGGATATGTAGAAGGTACTTGGTTGGGGCTGGGGAAGCAATGGGCAGAGCATTCTGATGAGAACTGCTATTTCTTTTTCTCTTATATCTGGGGGGTTAAGATCTAACTGAGGAAGTAACACATTCCTAGATATAACAAGAAAGGGCTTTCAAGAAGCAATCAATAACAAATATCATTTAGGAGTTTCTCAAGATTCCTCACAAAACCAAGTGTGGCAGAGATCATCTTGGGCACTAGAGGAAATGAATATTCTCTTCCTTTTGGTTTCTTCTGGAATCTGTGCAAGTTCTCTTTCCTTTTGTCATGTGCCTTAGTGGCTCGACCGAGACAGTGGAAAGGAAAATGATGTGAAACTTACCTCCACGAATTCTCACTTGCTAACAATTATCCTATTCATTCTTTGTTTCATTCCACACTTGCTGAGGCCAACTATGTACCAAGAAAGATGCCTTAGGTCTTGGGAGATACAGTGGTGGGTGGACAAGCCAGACCTGGCCTGCCTTTATGGAGGGTTACAATCTGGAGTAGAATGTGTAAAAGAGACATCTGTATTCTTTTTTCACATTATTCCATTCTTTCTCACCATTTCTAATACTGAAAATGACAGACTTGTAAAAATTCAGACTTACTCTTACCCAAAAGTGTGCTGACAGAATTCAGAGTAGGGAATATCAGCACAACTCACTGACAACTTGAACAAATTCTTTGCAATGGAAAAGATAGTACAAGGACTCACACACCTTGAAGTACACAGTTCCCTTCTCTTTGACAATGGCAGCCTGCTCCAATTTTTCTTTGGTGTCCATCTCCCAGGATTCTTTGGCCTGTTGTGTAAATTTGTAGCAACGGTTAGATGAACAGAGAAGGAAAAAGCATCAGCTGATACCTGTAAGAACACATAGCAGCCTTTTCTAAGATACCCACGCCTCAAAATGCACTGGTTTTTAAAACTGTGTGCTACTGCCCACTCACTGCTAGGCTAGAACTCACCTTCCATGATGACCAAGCTGCAGTCTGACCCGTGCTGCCCAAGAAGGAAGAGCAGGCAAAAACACAGGAAGGAACCTAAGCTGTTGTGTGCTGTTAAAGAGCACATCTTTGGAGTTATGAGGTGAGGACACACAACAAAACCCAGTGTCCCTCATCTCCCTCCCACAAACTTCACCAGTAAACTGCCATTACAATTTCAGCATGTTGTTTCTCTCAAGCCTCAGTGTTTCAAACTCTAAAATGGGAACACTACTGTAGTCAAGTCACAGGCATATATTCACACAGAATTTTTTAAATGCCAGATCACGTCGTCGTCTCTCCACTGAAACAACTAAAGCTTCCAAACTGTGTCAACTTGCAGATGGATACCTGGGGGATCTCAAGTAAACCATAATTGGGAGGGTAAAGCTGATGCAGAAATATTTCAAAGGATTTCATGACCATTTGCTATTTTGTATTGTGTATATTATCACTCTCCATCATTAGAGATAGGAATTCAGAGCCAACTGCACTTTCAGTATGAATAGCTGGATTTAAAGGGAGAGTCAAGGGCGCCTGGGTGGCTCAGTGGGTTAAAGCCGCTGCCTTCGGCTCAGGTCATGATCCCAGAGTCCTGGGATCGAGGCCCACATCGGGCTCTCTGCTCAGCGGGGAGCCTGCTTACTCCTCTCTCCTCTCTCTCTGCCTGACTCTCTGCCTACTTGTAGTCTCTCTCTCTGTGTCAAATGAATAAATAAAATCTTTAAAAAAAAAAAAAATAAATAAAAATAAAGGGAGAGTCAAGAGTCAACAGAACAATCTGGGATTACCTTTAGGGAAAATGACAGTGGCTGTGTCAGTGCTATTACTGCACAGAAATTATGAGACTTCAGTGGGTAACTGTAAAATTCTCCCTGTTCAAAAACAGGTAGGGTGATGTATTCCTGCTGCCACCTGCCCCACCAAGTGAATAATGAGAGTCACCAGTCTTTCTGGCAACTCTGTGTTGCTTCTAACAATTTAGCTCTATTATTTAAAAATCTAGTAACAAGGACCCTCTGCATTTTTTATATGGAGTTCAGTCTCTATGGGATATAAGTGTGTTCTTAATACTACGAGGCAGAGAATTCAAATGTTGCTTCCAACATCACACTTTCACATGGTTTCAAATATCCCGGAACATGCTCTCAGAGGAATAAGCGTGCACGGGCTCCTTACAGCACACAATGGTGAGAACGTGCCACAGTAAGCAACATCTACTGGGCTGTGGATGGAAGGGGGCTGTGGGTTACTTGATTAAAATGGAAACAGGAAAGCCAAAGGTCGAAATAACCATATGCTAAAGATGATTTTCTCTCTTTTTAATAATAAAAACCACTGTGTTGTGAAGGCAGCTTTGGAGGATCGGAGCTGAGCCGGCAGGCCTTCAGGAGAGGTACCGGACAATACGCGATGGTCATGACAAGAGCATAGTATGTTTGTTTGGGGGAACATGGAGTGTGGGGGGTATGATCAGGAATGTCAGTGTTGGGGGAGAATCCCACAGCAGTCTTCCCTTGACTTTCTTGGCCCAAAGTTCCAGCCCCACAAGACAACGATTTCCTTACTAAGTCTAATAGAATATAAACAGTCACATTTCCAGTCCACAACTTAATGTACAGAACATGGAAGTAGCGCTGTGAGAATAAAAAAGGCCTACAGAATGCAGTTCTTGGAAGCTGTCCGGGGAGAGTGGGGCCTTGGTGATGCAGAGGGGACTTTGCTGGCCACGACGGCATGCCTAGCACAGACATCCACTTTGTGTGTGTCTGGTAAAACTGCTGCTTGGAGCCTCCAGAGGTAGGCCTGAGAGAGAAACACGCTCCAGGAGGGTTGCTGCTTCTGGAACCCAAGGCAACTGAAAAACTCTCTCATTTTAAGACTTGGACGGGTAGGAAAAGAAAAGTCTGGAGGGTCAGCAGGTTTGTCTCTTGTCACAGAGCCTAGTGGCCCACGAAACCTTGCATTTTGGGTAACTTCCTTTCCACGACTCTGAGAAGGGTACAATCCATTCAGCATCGGAAAACTGCACCCCACTCCCCCAAGAAGCTGCCTGGCAGAATGTGAACCTTTTTGTCTTCAACCCAGGAAAAAAAGTACAAAAAGAACAAGTCTAGGAACAAATAAGGGAACAAGTCTTGGATTCTACCCAAAAAAAGTTAAAAAAAAAAAAAAAGGCTGACACGCAGGAACAAAATAAGAACACTGAGCTCCTTAGCTGTGTATCAGCTGTGCGGTATCAGCTCTCCCATACTCTGGGAGCAGCATCAAAGACAAGAGCCCAACTTCATCACGAAAATCACAACATACAAATAAATACCATCTACCCACATCGCCTAATGATAATATAAGATAGTCATTTATAGGAAGTGGACAGAGAAGAAATCTACCATGATTTAGAAAAATTGTTTTTTTCTCACCTTTTCGAAGCTCTTAAGTGTCACTTCATATATAAGCTCAGCATTAGGCTCAATGCCAAATTTAGGCTTCCCTGCCTCTCCAAAACCATATCTGAAATGAAGAGTAAGAAAACAAAACTTTAAAAGAACTGACGTATTTCCAGGCACTTCCTTTGGTGTTCTGAGGCATGAGGTTAGCACAGAGCTCTCATTTGCACACTACACACATCGGGGACCCTGAAGACAAACCAGCTTGGATCAGAAGGTATAGTGTCAAGTATCCCTGCTGAGGCTTTTGAAGGAATCAGGCTAGATTTAGTTTTCTTTTCTCCTTCACCGTCACATGTAATGTTAACACCTGTACTCCTTGGGAAAGCTTGCTTGATGGGATTTTAAATGTCACTGCCTTTTCTTCTGCTTGATGTAATATCTAGTTCTTTTTATAAAATAGCCATTGTTTGGTTATCAGGACTTTCCTCTGAAGCTTTATGAGCAGGACAGAGACGACAGATACTATGATTGCTACAGCGCTGTTTATTAGCAGCTATGTTTTCATACATTTGTCACTTTACAGTGCGCTCTCTCTCCAGTAGTACCACTTCTAGTCAGATAAATGGGGGGGGGGAGGAAAGGAAGGGAAAGCATGAGGAAGGAAATTCATCCTCCCAGTATTTCTACAAGACATTTAAAAAGCATACCAGAACATACAAATGATAGAATATAATAAAAAAGACCAGCCCTAGCAAAGTTCCAACACACCATCAAGAGAAACACTCTCAGAACTCTGTGGCTATCACACCGTAAACATGAGGCCTGGTAGCCAAAATGCACTGATGAAAACGACTGAGGGTCTGTAAGTTCTGGTGCTGGTTGGTCTGTCTGGTCCAATGGTTTCCCAGCGTTGACTACAATGCCCAGCATATTATGAAAGTGTTCACTGGAATATATCTTGTTCCTGTATGTTTCAAGGCCACACTACCCTTGAACACATGGAATGGTACTGCAAGATAACTTAATAAATCCAAACTTTCAGGCTATGGGTTGAAGGAAGCCCAAACCAGGTGAATGCTAATACCGCCCACTTTCTCTGGGGCAAAACACCTAGAAGGGGGACACTCCTATCCTGCTGCTCGTACCACTTTCTTTACCCCTTGCCTGAATTGTTCAGGAAGAAAATGCTTACTCACCTCCACTATTACACAAGAAAATAAAAGCTGGAGCCAGAGTGAGGCACAGAGATACAAAGAGAGTTGGCAGAAATGGGGTGTGGTAGTTTTAATAGCAGGGCAAAGGGTATCTTCAGCAAAGAAATCAAAGAGGACATAATTACCAGTGGCCAATTTTAGGCAGTCATGACTAGTTTTCTATTTCGAGCTCTTTATCCTATATATCTCCTACTTGGTTTCTACCATCTGGTAAATAACGGAACATTTAACTGTTGGGAACTAGGTAGACAGGTGAGTCCCTGCTGATCAGGTTTACTGACAGCATGTGCTACTTGGAGCCTGTGCTTAGACAGGTACAAACCAAATAGATGGTCTGACACTTGCCTTAGGCCAGTGACTCTCGACAGGGATGACTTTAATCCATCCCCCAACAGGGACATTTGGTAATGTCTAGACATTTGGGGTTTGCCACAACTACCGGGGTGCTACCAACATTTAGTGGGTAGAATATCCTAAAACACACAAAACAGCCCCCACAACCAAGAAATATCTGGCCCAAAATGTCGACAGTGCTAAGGATAAGACAAGGTTGCCTTAAAGGAACTCATGAATCAAAGTCCCAAGGCTAGGGATGGGGGCTATGGGGGGTTCAAATGGAGAGACTCTGTGAAGACTTATGTAGAGCATACCATCCCGGGGACGTGTAAGCCCACACCAAACTGTTTTAAGAGCATCTAGCCTGGCTTCCAAGTTAAACAGAAAGTTGTCTGACTTATGTTAGATCAGCCTGGGCAAGGAAGGACTCGGGCCATACAAATTCATCTGACTGAAAGAACACCACAAATGGAATTCCAGGACTTAGCCCAAAGATAAGCTGGGCTACAGTAACAGAAGAAATCTGGTATTAATGTTCTTGAATTAACAGTTGCCTGCAGATAGCAGAGATACAAAACGTGACTATTAATTACCATTAAGGCTTTATGTGAATATAAGAAGTATTTGTACCACAAGTGCTTACCGACTGCTTCATTTTTACAGATGAAGAAACTGAGGCTCAGAGAGAAGTCGTTCCAGAGAGTCACACAAAGAGGCAGCAGCAGAGCCAGGATTTAAATTCAGACTCTCTGTGTCCCTAAAAAACTGTTTATTTTTTAACCTGCATTGCCTCATAATTGAACAATATGGCTCTTGGCAGCCTGTGTTTTTGTCTGGGGTTGGTGCAGGACAGAAACATAAGGAAAGGGAGGGAAAAAAATTATAACTAGCCATACCTTATTTGAAATGAACACAATATAAAAGTATTACACAGTATTAAACACAACATCAAAGATCCTGTTCTGCTGAGAAGAAAAAATTTGATTCTGTGGACGTGTTTTATGAATTTATTATGAAAACCTACCCAGGAGTCTGTCAGAGGTGCAGAGGTGTGCCCTGAACATCTTCTAGAGAACAAAATGCAGATGCCGAGAACTACAGAGCGAGAATCTGCGGCAGCCACGCTCACTGCCCCTGAGATGCAGCCTTCTGTGGAGTGTGGGGATCTGAGCAAGACAAGCAAGCCCACCAAGGGCGCGCTCGGCCACCGGGTGTGGTCTACAGCATCACACTGCTGAGTAGGCACTTCATACAACTCAACACGCTAACCAGCATCTTGAACAGGTTTCTTTCTAACCGTGCCAATTTTTTTCTGTGAAACGTATGAAAAAACTTTTATACCTAGAAATTTTTGTAAACTTGATTACTTTTATGACTGAAAAGATTTGAAAAATCTACCCTATGTTAAAACAGGGTTTCCTTTTTCTTGTGGTCTGAGGGTAAAATGGAATTGAAAAATCATCACCACAGTAGCGATAACAGCCAATATACCGAGAGTTTATATGTATCAAGCACGCTGCAGAGTTCTTTACATGCATTACCTCATTCAGACCTCCACAACTTTATGTGGTAGATCCTGTTATCCCCTTTTTACGGAAGGGGAAACTGAGGCTGAGGAGAGTTAAATGACTTGCCCAAGTAGACACAGCTGGTAAGGCACATCATGGGGAGGGGTTGCGGAATCTAACCATTAATGACACAACAAACAATTTAAATGTGTAAGGAGCTATTTGCCTGGATATATGAAAGGATGATTTGTGTGTCTCTTTGCCATTAAACTTGAGACAGCTGTGTCCCAAGTTGTCTTATTAGATAGCTCAAAATATAATGAACTGACTCCTATAATCTACGCTTGCATGTCTGCAGAATTATCTATAGTCAAGGAGCTTAAATCTGAAAGCACACAGTGAACATAAATACCACTCTCTTTATGAGTCTAGAACTATAATTTTAGAAAACTAGATTAAAAATAATTAGATATTACCTGGATATGGAGGAGACAGGCTTCTCTATGCTCTAATTGAGTAAAAAACAATTCCTTCTAGAATGAGAGAATAAACTCATCCGAAGGTGAACTACAACTATAGGGTAAATGTAAATAAAACACACTAAAACAGGAATGTAGTAGTGGAAAAAGGATTATAGGGAAAAAGAAGGTACGAAATAAAAGGCGCCTCCATGAAGGCTCTAAAAGGGGTCAAGGTGTAGAGCATTTGTAGGCCTGGCCAAATCCTCATGTAGAAAATAGAATTAGGGCTCAAGTATGAGGGCAAAGGTGACTATGCCACTGGATTACTCCTGAGGCTCCACAAAGGCAAGCAACTGTACAAAAGGCCAACTGTACCTACTGGTAAGTGCAGGCCATCCAGATTCTCAAGAACTCAGAATCCTAGGGGCTGAAATCCAAGGAGCCAGAGAGGAAGGAGACTCCAGAAAAGCAGATGCACTTCCATGCAAACAGAATCAAAACACCCTGGTTTCTCTCAAGGGTCTATTTCTCAAGATAGAAGGGTTGGATTCATGGTATAATTTTAGGTCTAAAAATAATACCAAACATGTTTTCACAAGAGAGACTGTTGGTGTCTGATAGTTCTAAGCTGGGAAGTGCTAATGGATATCCTTATGATGGGAAAAACTTAGGCAAAAATGAGTCATCTCCATTGCCTTTAGATCCAGGAAGAACTTTTTTTTTTTTTAGGGACTCTGTATAAGAACAGGTGGCACAAATTCAAGTGGTAATAAATCATCCAAATGCTTCTTCTACTTCCAACCCTCACATGTTTTACAGCCTCCCACCTAATTTAGAGAAAAGGAAAGAGGGCGGCAGGAGAATCATGTGAGATGGGCCAATAGCTTCCTGTCTTGGCAATATGGCAGGCAAAACAAATAAATAGCAAAACTTGCCTGTCAGCCCTCTCTTTGACACACAACAATCAAGTAAACAGGCTCGCAGATCTCTGTGATATTATATGGCCTATTAATTCACTCCATGACTAACTGTAGCCTGATTTAATTATTTCCACTATTAGCATTAACTTCATTGAAAACTCTAAAATGCTGTTTGAAAAACCAAGTATATACATGTTTTTTTAATTGAAGTACAGCTGAGTACAATGTTATATCAGTTTCAGGTGTACAGCATAGTGATCTGACACTTCTATATATTACACTAGGCTCACCATGATAAATTCAGTTACCATATATTAGCATATACTGTTAGCACAATATTATTTACTGTATTCCCTATGCTATACATTTCATCCCTGTGACTTATTTTATAAACATAAGTTTGTACCTCTTAATTCCCCCTTTGCCTATTTCACCTAACCCCCCCAAATCCTCTGGCAACCACCAGTTTGTTCATTTATTATTCTGTTTCTCTTTTGTTTGTTCATTTGTTTTGGTTTTTTTTAGATTCCACATATAAGTGAAATCATATGGTATTTTTCTCAGTCTGGCTTCTCTCAGCATAATGCCTTCTAGATCCATCCATGTTGTCACAAATGTAAAACGCTGATGAAAGAAATTGAAAAGGACACAAATGGAAAGATATACCATGCCTATGGACTGGAAGTATTATTATTATTAAAATATCCATACTACCCAAAACAATCTATAGAGTCAATGCAATCTCTATCAAGAGATCAACAGTATTTTTCACAGAACTAGAATGAATAATCCTAAAATTTATAAGGAACCACACAAGACCCTGTATAGTCAAAGCAATCTTGAGAAAGAACAAAGGTAAAGGTATCACACCCTCAGACTTTAAGATATACTACAAAACTGCAGTAATCCAAACAGTATGATACTGGCACAAAATAGACACATAGATCAATGGAACAAGATAGAGAGGCCAGAAATAAATCCACACTTTTATTTGGTCAATTAATCTATGCCAGAAGAGACAAGACTATACAATGGGGAAAAGATGGTCTCTTCAGTAAATGATGTGGGGAAAACTGAAGAGCTATATGCAAAAGAATGAAAGTAGACCACCTTCTGGTACCACATACACACACAGACACACACAGACACACACTAAAATCCCTATCCTTTAGATAACTGCACTGTGTACTGAACTGGTATGCTTACCGTGGTCCAAGATATAAAATACATTGTTCTTCCCGTTGCATTTTCTCCAGGGCTTTGTCAATTCCAATTGGAATGTCATGGTCTTCTCCTTCCCCAACAATGAAAACCACATCTCTGCAATCAAACGTCCTTCCATCATAGCGGCCTTCCAGGTGAACTGAGGGAAGAGAAGACAGGCCAGTCAATACAGCTGCTCTGCAGGACTGGCTAATTTAGGGAAGTGATAAATGGTTATTTCCCCTTTCTCATTTCATCTAGAGACACATGGGGTATGCCCTGTTGACACTTCATCTACCCAGTCCGAAAATTTAAGAGCAATCCTATTTCTAAGTTTAAACTTGTAATTACCAACAACTGTATCAATAAGATAGCTTGGGGGTACCTGGGTGGCTCAATTTGGTTATGTGGCCAACTCTTGATTTCAGCTCAGGTCATGATCTCAGGGTCCTGGGTTAGAGCCCCGTGTCAGGCTCCCAGATCAGCAGTGGGGAGTCTGCGTGAGGATTCCCTCTCACCCTCTCCCTCTGCCCCCACCCATCCATTCTCCCTAAAATAAATAAATAAACTAAAAAAAAAAAAAAAAGATAGCTTAGTGGATAATAAAACAAAGCAGGAACACAGGTTTAATTAAAACCTACTATATGACAGAAATTTCCTCACCTGTAACACAGGATCAAGAAATGTTAGAATATTTAAGAGATAATTATCAAGGTGCCATGAATTTAATATCAAGTATATAATGACTTAAACAGTTATAACTACATTTTGACTTCAGATGCTTGGAAAAAAAGCAACTAAATGACTACTTCCCCGAAGATAAACAGATTAACTGAATAAAGCAGCTCTTTTTTCTTAAGAGTCTTAATCTCATTCACAAATATATTTGAGTAAAAACAGAAAACCCAAAGCCAACATCATCAATAAATGTATCATAGCTATGCGCCCTAGTGGAGTGATAACTGTAAAGTGTGAAGGAACCATTAGTCTACTATAACTTCACAAATCAAATTATTTAAACATCTCTTCTGAAATGTTAAGAGGTCAATTTCTTGGGACCTAATTTCCTGTTCCACTTAAACTCGCTCAGCTCATCCCCAGAGTAATTTCATATCAGATAAGGAGCTTTTGTTTCTTCAAGACAAAATAGGAAAAATGCATATAGATATGTATATTTTTCTTGATCCATTACTTTTTTCCTAGGGTAAGCAACTCTGAATCTTTCCAACTACTTGCCAACATACTTTCATATGAAAGACATTCATTCTCTTCCATTTGGGTCTTTGACTCAGTAAGAAAAATGGATGGCTCACGCAATAGCATAGCAGTCGCCAAGCAATGTAATAATTGGTCTTTCCTAAGAAAATTCTTTATTCCAACTTCTGTAAATGGCATAGTTTCAAATGTAACAATTTCCTAAAATGCTTCTTTTCTAACACCAGTTTCTCTACCTTTAACTTGCTTTAGAGAGACTAAAGATTACTCATTCTGTTATACTTGTTTCATGCGACAATTATTAGTTTCCAAACATAAATTCAATTACAACTTACTCTACTTTTGAATTACATGATCTCAAAGGTCCTCTGAAGCTCTACAATTCTATGAATCTATGACCCAGTGGTTTCTGATATAGGCCAGAAACCAGCTTCAAAGCCAATTCCCGCAGTTAACTATTTGATCATTATTTAACCCCAGGCCTGAAAAATTAGAGAAACCCTGAAAAGCAAATGGTGGTGGTATAGACATCAAAACCCACAATGTCACATGGATATTTATGCTTTAAAGCTCTCTATCCTGGGGTGCCTGGGTGGCTCAGTTGGTGAAGCATCTGCCTTCAGCTCCAGTCATGATCCCAGGGTCCTGTGATTGAGTCCCATATCTCACTCTCTGCTCAGCGGGGAGCCTGCTTCTCTCTCTCCCTCTGCCTGCTGCTATGCCTACTTGTGATCTCTCTCTCTCTCTCTCTGTCAAATAAATAAAATCTTAAAAATAAATAAATAAAGCTCTCTATCCTTTTCTGGTTTACTAGGATTGAGCCATCCTGATGTGCTTCCATCAAAGACATAGGATGGAGTCCAAGAAGCTTGGGCCAAATTAGAGAGAGGTGTGAGTTTCCAAACAAGGGCAAGAAACACACTGATTCTCAGGGTGGAGTTGATATACAGGAATTTTGCTCTATGTCCCACAGTCATAAATGTAGATGATCCTCTCTATTACAATCACTTTTGGAATGCTCTAGATACAATAAAACTCAATCAATTGATAGCACATTGAAAATTCTTTTGAATTGGAAAATACCTTCAAAATAAATTCAGCTTTATTATTTTCAGATACATCTAGAGAGGTTCTGCAGGGTGTCTAAGGCTTAAGATATTTTTACTAAAATAAATAAAAGCTGAAGTTGCTAAAGGAATTGAGAGTTCTGAGAAGTTTATGCTCTTACATATTTTAAAACCTGCCCAAGAAATTTGAGGTAGACTAATGCAATGATACTTTTCATGAAAAAAAATTGCTGAGCAAAGTGAATGTCAGCTCAAGAATTGAGGAATATTCTCAAGTATTGAGACTTATTATCTTAGTACTTCACAACTCAGCTGACAGATTTTTCTGTCTGAGGTTTATTGTTAGAAGTGTCTTCCTCCCTAAAGGAGAGTACATTTAGTCGGGGAGGAAACTATCAGTACATTCATTGTGGTTTTTGGTTGATCAAGTTTGAATGTGTTTTCAAAACAGGAAATCCAGAGACTCTGCAAAGGATTCCTGCCTGTGTGTTAGTTTCCTAGGCTAGTTTTCAGCTTGATGCATGTACTTGACATTAAAATTATATAAATAATTTCAGAAGTTCTCTTTACATGGGACAAGCCATCATATTAGGGGAAAAAAAAGGTTGGCTACTAATAAACGTGTTGGGAAAGATAAGTGAAGCAAACAAGCCAAAAAAAGTGTTCAAATTATAAGGAAGGCAAGCTAACTATAATGAAAGCAGCTGGCGTAAGAGAGACAATAAATGACAGAACCAATTTTTATAGCTACCTGGTAGGAAGGTAAAAATCTGCAATAACTCTCGTACTTCCTACCTTTTATATGGACTAATCTTTTTTTTTTTTTGGTAAACCTAACTCTTCTAAAAGTTGGACCTAAACACTACCTATAGTGCTATCAAATCTTCAACTGATACAGGCACACACACATACACACCGGTTCATATGTACACAGAAAACCACAGGCTTTTCATCTGGAATGTCAGAGTGAGAGAAGGTATCACAGGCTCAGGGAGTATAGAACGCATTGATTCTTTACATCTGCAAGTAGCAAAGGCTATCTCTCCGTTAACTGGTTTCTAAACTCGGAACACCGGTGTGACAAGTTCTACAAGACTGCTGACAAGAACTCACACATCACCCTGGAGCCACAGAACCGCCACCAACCGCCACAGCAGGGGCCCCCTTCATGGTGACAGATCAAACACGCCTGGCTTCTCCTGGTCCAGTGCTCAGGTTTTGTTTTTGTTGTTGTTGTTTTTTAATTGTCCCAACAATTGATACCAAAGAAAATGGTGGCAGCTCTGGCTAAGGAAGACCTGTGGTTGCTTTTGACCTTGCATCTCTTACTGCAAATACTCACTTAATAAATATTTAATAATAACCATCATGACTCACTGGGAGCTCAGCCTCTAGGGCTCAGGAGGTCTGTTGCTAATTCCAACCGGCATGATTTACGGGAAGTAAATGATCCATGACGTGCCCAAAGAGAATAAAAGTACATACAGGATGCTTCTACTTAGGGCTTTTTTAGTAGAGAAAAAAAAAATACACAAAAAGGAACATTTTCTCTTGAATTAAAGTCTATGGAACTTGGAGGAGGGGGAGGTCCTCCAAATCCCATGAAGTCAAACCAAATGAAATTACCCGAGCTTTGCTGCGCAATCCGAGTGTAACCACATCAAGTAAGCCCGGTCTGCTGCAAAACATCACTTAAACTGGAGCTCTGACTTATTGTTCTCTTACTGCCCTAGAGCAATTTTGTTTTGAAGAGCACAGAACACCCTGTTCTGAATGTGGCTGGCACATGAACTCGATGTGCTGACAGCAATTTGTACTCCGATTAAAATAGGGGGGAAAAGGAAAGAGAGTGTACTGCAGTAACAAAAACTGTAGAATTTGTATTTCAGGAACCAAAACTGAGAAGGAGGCTCCATAAGCTAAAAAAAAATATGCCGTAAATGCTCCAGCCTAAAGACGTTAGCTCTGGTAAGTGTCTGTTTTTCCCTTTTCTAATTATAGTAGCTGGTGTCTGATAGCTTTGCACTCATTCCCAAAACAATTACTGGGTCATGGGGATCTGAATGGGAATGTTGTAATGGCATTACTACTAGACAAGACCAGTCATCTGGCCAGAGAAAACCAGGTTGTGACAGGTTACTCCCACATGGCAAAGGTTTCTTCTGCTGCCTCATTCATGCCAAATGAGTTTCTCTCTGCTTGCCTAATAGAGCAGAACATCCAAGAGATAGTGGATTCTTAATGACCCCCTGAAAAGGCAAATAAGGAAACAGAGATGGAGTTCTAAAATCAGGAGAGGCATTATTAATCACTGATTAGAAGAGAAACTGTTCCCAACAAGTATAGTGGTCAGATTTCTCCCAAACTGCCTCCTTCCTCCTCTGCACCATTGTCTACTGTGCGAGATGACCAAATACCACTGTGCGATCGCTGACAGAACTGAGGGGGAGATGCTAACTGAGGGCAGGCATACGCCCCGGCTACCTGACTGGAAGAAATTCATGCAAATGGATGAGAGATGATAGATCTTAGTCTAAATAAGGACGGTACGCACAGCAACAAATCCTACACAAGTCCAAACCACTCCTGTCTTTACACGGAGAGAGCACTTTAGTCGGACCTGGATTCCAGTCCCATTCTGCCACTTAACAGTTGTGGCTCTGCGCAAGGTCTTCTAAATTATCTGAAGCTCAGTTTCTCCATCCACGAAATAGGGAAAACAATACTAGTTAACTAGTAATCTCAGAGAGGATTAAATCAGGGCCTGAATGAAAGCTTTTAGCCCAACACCTGGCATTCGTTCATTCTTAGGGTACTTACTATGTGAGGACCTATGATACACAGAAATGAACTCAATGGAAGTTAGCTATGATTATTTTCCTGTAACCAGTGGTAAAATATACCAGATCAAACATGTTTTAGAACTTTGGCTCAAGAAGTCACTCAATGGCTCCACAGAGAGCACTGTCGCAGTATGATAAAACTCAAAGTAGGTAGGCAAAGGCAATGTCTTACACTTCTTTTGTGCCTCAGAGTGTCTAACACACAATTCAAGGCCAGAAAGCAAATATTTATTTAACAATTAATTTGAAAACAGGGCATTAAGGAGAATGGTAGTAATTTTCACTCACTAATGGGAATTTTCCTTTTTGAATATTAGTCAGTACTCCTATTTTTAATAAATTCCAAGAGCTATGTAAATTTTTACTGATATGGAGCTTCTGTCTTTTAATACTATTTTAAAATAAACAATCCATTGGCTGAATTTTTTAAATAACAAAAAGGACTATTTTCTACTAAGATTTTACTCTACCTGAAGATTTGAAGTTGCCTTTTTAGAAGGAGCTACATAAATTCAAGATATTTGAAAGAATAAACAGTGTCCATTTTAGACCAAGTGCCACACTATATTATTTTGTGAAAACATGTAATAAAGTGGTTTCAAGAATTTGCCTTCTCTTACTGGACAAAGTTTACCAGGACATTCACAAATACTTCAAAAGCATATGAAAAACAAAACCAAAAAACCACACAGCTCTATCAGATCTCAACATGGGCAACATGGAATCATTCCTCTATTTCCAATTTTTGGTACCATATGGTTTTTTATATTTATTTATTGAGAGTAAGAGAGCGAGCGAGCTTGTGAGAGAAGGAGGACAGTGGTGGAGAGGCAGAGGTAGAGGGGGAGAGGGAATCTCAAGCAGGTTCCCTGCCCAGCGTGAGCCCAATGCAGGGCTCAATCACACTGCCCTGAGATCATGACCTGAGCCAAAATCAAGAGCTGAACAGTTAACTGACTGAGCCACCCAGGTGCCCCAAGAAAGTCATGTTCAGCAATTTTGCCTCCCCTCTCCATTTCTCATCTGCACTGCATTTTGTTAAAATGACCCAAAACCTAGTTCCAGATCGTTAAGCTATTAGTACTTTTAACATTACAGTCTTGCCATTTCGGGGAATCTGTCAAGATAAATGCATCCAACTTCACTGACATGTTATGAAAATTACTTTTTTGCTCACTAATGTTGCTTATGCCTTAAAGTCTTCAAATCTTGGCTTTTTTTTTGATATTTTAGTATATCCTAAAGTATTTTTTTTTCAAAAAGGGCACAAGTCTGCATATTCCAAAAAGTTGATTTTGTTCTTCTACTTAAAGGAATGGACTGAGTATACAACTCTATGTTCAAAATACTCATAGTCACAATGCTCAAAGCATTATTTTGTAGTATTTAGTGTTATGAATAAGTCTGATGTCATTGTGATTCTCATTCCTTTGCATAGAGCTTGTTTGTCCATGGACAAGTTCAAAATTTTCTTTTAAGCTGTGGAATTAAGAAATGTCACCAGAATGTATCTAGGTGAACAAGCACTCTTTACTGCTGTAGGCCCCTCTCAAATGGCCCTTTCAGCTCTTAAGGCTCTTCTATCTTCTCTAGAAAATTTTTTTATCACATTTGATTAGATTCAACTGGTTTTTCATCTTTGACTTTTCATCCCTACCTTCTTTCTTCCACATATCTTTGGGTTTTCTGAAGACAGTAATAAGTATTTTATTTTACAAATATTTTTAATTTATATGAGAGAGCATGCGTGTTAGCATGGGGGTGGGAAGAGGAAGAGCAGAGGGAGAGGGACAAATAGACTTCTGTGCGGAGTGCTGAGCCCAACATGGGGCTTGATTCCAGGACCCTGAGATCATGACCTAAGCTGAAACCAAGAGTTGGATGCTTAACTGACTGAGCCACCCAGGCACTCCAGTAATAATGAATATTTTAAAAGTTCTCTTTTATTTCTTCTTAGTCTATCTTGGTGCTTCTTTTTCTCATGGGTACTTGCTGACGTTTCTTTGTTACCTGGTCGTATTATAAAGGAAGGATTCAGAAAGATCAAATAATTGTTGCTACCTGGCACAGTTTTTCTAAGCAGTTAGATACAATTCCATGGTAGGCTTTTCCCAAAGGGGTGGGCTGATTATGGGAGTCTAGGGGTGGAGATTCCAGAAATATTTATGGATTACTTACTATGAGCTAAGCACGACGTGCCCATGAAGGCTGTGGATACCTTTCCCCAGTCATGATATACAAAAACATCTTACTTCAGGAGCAAAACACTTGAGTGTATTTACTATTGCGCAGAGCTATTTCACTTTTCTTCCCCTTCAAATCTGCTTTAAAAGTTCAAGCAGTTCAATATGTCCTCATTCTCTAGTCCAAGTCCTAACACATGGAGTCTTCTGAGGCATATCCCTATTTTATTTTAGAAATCTGGTCTTACTGACTTTAGCCCAGGAGCAAAGACACAGCCAGACCCTAGAGCAATTCTCAGTCCTTGGTTACAAATTAGGATCACCCGGGGAGTTTAAAAATGTGTGCCTGGAGTTCCTGCCTATAAGATTTAAGATTCTTATTTAACTGGTTTGGGCATCAGGATTTTAAAAGCTCCCCAGGTAATTCTAAATTCAGCCAAAGTTGAGTACTGCTACTAAAGTTTACTGCCCCAGCTGTTCCATATCGTTTTATAACAAACCTGATGATTGCCCCATAGCCTGCTTTGGCTCCCTTGCACCAGCTGACTGTGAGCTTGGAGTTCTGCCCAAGTTTGTTGAGAAGAATGGTATGTACCTCTGCAGAGATCTTCTCTACACCTGTTTTGAGTTGGGTTTCCTGAGTCTAGTTTCCATCCGTCCAATTTTATCTACTTTGTATATTCCAGAAATTCTTCATAATTTCTAATCTACTTTTTTTTTAAAGATTTTATTTATTCATTTGACACACAGAGAGAGATTACAAGTAGGCAGAGAGGCAGGCAGAGAGAGAGGAGAGAGGAGGAAGCAGGCTCCCTGCTGAGCAGAGAGCCCGATGTGGGCCTCGATCCCAGGATCCTGGGATCATGACCTGAGCCGAAGGCAGCGGCTTTAACCCACTGAGCCACCCAGGTGCCCTCTAATCTACTTCTTGTATTCTATTTTCCTGCATGACTATGGATTTCTTACTCTTTTTTTATTTTTATTTTTTATTTTTTTTTTATTTAGTTATTTCACAGAGGGAGAGAGATCACAAGGAGGCAGAGAGGCAGGCAGAGAGAGAGGGGAGAAGCAGGCTCCCTGCTGAGCAGGGAGCCCGATGTGGGCCTCGATCCCAGGACGCTGAGATCATGACCTGAGCCGAAAGCAGAGGCTTTAACCCGCTGAGCCACCCAGGTGCCCACTTACTCTTTTTTTAAATCATTCTCCAAACCCCTTGCCTGTCTCTTGAGAATTCAGTGGGATCTGGATAGGGAACGGAGGTGAGAAGGAAGGGTATTCCAACAAACTGAATGGCTCTGCTGAAATGTTCATATTTGAAAACACTGACGATTGTCTGCATTTTTTACATTCAAATGTGGTAGAAGGCACTGTGAGGCAAGAGAGCCACAAACAGCATTTTGATGTGTCTACTCTAGGCACTGAAATTAACAAGTCAAAAAAAGTGAAAGATAGGGGGTTTGGGGAAGGAGGTGTGGTAGCTATTTAGAGCCTTATGTCAGTCAGATTAGATTTCTAAGAAAGCAAAACTTAAAGGTAACAAGGTAGCTACTGCTGGCAACTAAACTAAAGTACGATGACTAAAGTATCAGTTGTCATCCCACTGTCAAATAGACTACCTTAGAACACTGTGACTTTTTTTTTAATGGAAAAAGAACAAGACTGAAGAAAAATTACAAGATGGTCATCTTAGTCAACATAAGAAAAGGCACGCCAGAACAGAATCTAAAAATTGATCTGCAATTATTAGGATCCTGACAGGGTAAAATGCTTTTGAGGGGTGTCCAGGTGGCTCAATTAAGCATCTGCCTTCGGCTCAGGTAATGATCCCAGGGTCCTAGGATCCAGCCCCATGTCGGGCTCCCTGCTCAGCAGTGCTTTGCACCCTTTCCTTCTGCCCCTCCCCCTGCTTGTGCTCGCTCTCACTCTCACTCTCAAATAAATAAAATCTTAAAAAAAAAAAATTCTTTGGGGAAAAATAAATCCTGTCAACGAACATCAGTTCTCTCCTCTTCCACATACAAAATAATTAAAAGGAAGCAAAAATTCATAATTCAGTAAAAGCCTTTTGATTCAGTCCATAACAAACATCCAAACCAAACAAACATCCCGGGGAAATAGTATTTAGGTATTAGGGAATTAGTATTAAGAAGCTATAAAATTAATCTCAAGACTGTTGTTAACAACAAAGACAAATTAGTCAGGGGTTCTAGGTCAACCCTGGTAGAGTGAAAAGGATTTGCTGATGAATTGGATGTAGGATATAAGATAAAGAGGAGTCAAGGATTTCCTTTCTTAAATCTATTTTCAGGAAGCAAAACAAATTATATAAGCAGAATATAGAGGGTAGAAAAAAGAAATTAAATGTCCTGTACTAGGCAACTTTCTTCATTTAACTGTCACAACAACGTGTGTGGGTATAAAAGATTATCATTCCTGTTTTACAGATGACAAATCTGGATGCCCAAGGTAGTCAAGTAACTTGTCTAAAGTCGTAAGAATATCAAGCAGTGATTTCAAGATTCAGAATTCAAGTCTATCACTTCCAAAACTTGTGTGCCCCTCCCCTGACTACTCACTGCCCCTTTACACAGAAGTGACAGGCACTCTCTAACTCCTGTGTGTCTATAATGATATATGATGGATCATCACTGTCTCCTACTCTCGTTCACTGCAGAACTGGCTTTACTTTTGGGATTTCTTCCTGGCCTTGAATCTAAGTGTTTAGGTGATGTTAAAAGAAAAGGCAAACTGGTAAAGACCGAGAAGACTTTTCCAAAAGAACAAGGTGATTGTGATTTCGGACAGAGTCAACCTTCTGTCTTCCTCCCACACACAGCAAACTTGTTTCAAAGAGGGAAAGCAGGACACCTTACCCTTGATAAGTGAAAATACATTTTTATAAAACCAATTTGTTCCAGAAAACCACAAAAGGGCTTTTAGGAGAAAAAGTAAAAATAAACCATTTACTCTAAAATTTCCCAGGAAAGTATATAATCCTAACAAGATAAGAGACAAAAATCAATCATTACCCTTTCTTAAAATATTTGGAAACAGAAAAAGTAAAATGAGGTCAAGAATTACTCAAATATTTTTAAAAATCCATTGACAGTAATGTTAAGGTAAGGGGATATAAGAGAATAAAACAGATACCTGTTCACTTCTGCATAAGAAATACAAGGAATATAAAGCAGGAACTAATGTGACTGGTGACCAAAGGAGGTAGGTAGGAAGGAAGGTGGAAATAATGGGGACATGGGAACAGGTTAGTAGAGATGAGGGGGGGAAAAACACTTCTGTGTATATCTTTTTGTAGAGTTTAGAATCACGGTAATGTTTCATCTACCCCAAACACAAATAGTTAATATCAATCAGTGTGTGTGGAACACAAACATAACAAATGAACATAACTGCATTATAAAGGAATAGCATAACCACGCTGAAGGGAGTGAGGAAAAAGACCTAACCTAAGTTGGAAAGCAATGTTTGCAATGCATGCTCCAAGGCTCATGGCTAAAGGAACTATACATAAATATTTCCTATATTGAGGAAGTTTGTTTTTCACAGGGTGTGCATTAGCAATTCTAAAACTACTTTCTGTATAAACTCCAATTAAGCAAATAAATATATTGTGGATAATGAGAGTGAGGTTTCTCACTGCTGGAGAAAGCGGTTTTAAAAAAAACAAAGGCAGAAGGTGAGAATGAACCTCTGGTGTTGGATTGGAAGTGGAATTGTTAGTATGTACCCATAGTTTGTAATATATATACACAAACTGATAAAGAATACATGTAGTTGTGTATATATGCATATTGAAGCACATATATTTCCTAGTTCTAGAAGCTTAGGAGGTTCAAGAAGCAATAGGATTCCACAGTGTGAGTATACCTAGCATCCAGATCTTGGTTTCTAAATACGGTTCTCTAATAAAAGAAATCAGAGCTCCTTGGAGAATCAGCTGATTCCAACCCCGGGGCAAGGAAGTTACAAAATGAGCCTAGAGCATCTTGTACCAAGAGTAAGGAAGTACCGGGGTGCCCGGGTAGCTCAGTTGGTTAAGTGTCCAACTGTTGGCTTTAGCGGGTCATGGTCTCGGGGTCATGAGACTGAGCCCTGGACTGGGCTCCGCATTTGGCATGGAGTTTGCTTGGGATTCTCTCCCTCTGCCCCCTTCCCCCTGCTCGCTGTCTCTAAATAAATAAGAAAAATCTTTTTTAAAAATAATTTTTAAATTATGCCTCTTGAGAGAGAGAGAGAGAGAAAACGAGCAGGGGGAGAAGCAAAGGCAGACAGAGAAACAGACTCCCTGTTGAGTAGGGAGCCTGAAACGGGGCTCAGTCCCAGGACCTGGAGATCATGACCTGAGCTAAAGGTAGACGCTTAACCATCTGAGCCATCCAGGCACCTCGTAAGTGAAATCTTTAAAAAAAAAAAAAAAAAAAAAAAAAGTAAAGAAGTGCTTACTCCTTTCAAATCAAAGGAGGTTTTTTGTTGTTGTTTTTTAATTTGAGAGAGAGAGAGATCACAAGTAGGCAGAGAGGCAGGCAGAGAGAGAGGAGGAAGCAGGCTCCCCACTGAGCAGGGAGCCCGATGCAGGCCTTGATCCTAGGACTTTAAGATCATGACCTAAGCTGAAGGCAGAGGCTTTAACCCACTGAGCCACCCAGGTGCCCTCAAAGGAGGTTCTTGAAAAGAACTTTCTAATGGCCAAACCTGGGACAATTTGAGCAACAAATAAGAATAGCAATGAATAATAACCTATAGAATAAAATAAATTCCATGAGTCCATACTATTATAAATAACTGAATAAATAGGGGAGGAGAGGCAGCTCTTCCTTATAGCAGAATTCCAATCAAATGGTAGGACAACAATGGAAATAGAAAAATTACCATTAGGCAAGTACTACAGTAGTAACTGTTGCATACAAAAATCATTCATGGACGTTAAAATCAGCATGTGAAGGTGTGACGTAAAAGATTTCTGCGTGGTCTCCCAGTAGTTCTCGCCCAATGAGAGACTTAGTAAGACAAAAATAGGAACTTTGCAAAGGAGAAACATGGCAGACCCTACCTTAACCAAAGGACCCAAGTTAGTATCATCACTATCATGTACCTCCTAATAATGATGAACTGAGAAGGGCACAACATCACTTATATGGTTTTTTCAAAAAATGTGTAACTTCAATCTAATCAGAAAAACCCAAACTGAAGTATATTCTATAATCAGCCAGCTGTCTTCAAAAGAGTTAAAGTCGTGAAAATCACAGAAAGACTTACCAATTGTCAGACTAGAGAGGGTACTATTAGAGGGACTATATACAATAATGGTGGATCCTGAAACTGACCATGGACCAGAAAAAGGACATCAGTGTAGGAACTGATGAAATTCACATAAGGTCTGCAGAACAGTTAATCGTATTACATCAAGGTTAATTTCCTGACTTTGACAGATGTACTGTGGTGAGGGAAGATGTGAACATTAGGGGAAGCTGGGTGAAGCATATAGGAGAAATTCTCTGTACTAGTTTCACAGTTTGTCTGTAAGTTGAAAATTATTTTAAAACAGAAAGCTAAAAATAAAGACTCCCCCTGAAAATACTACTAAAAGCAAGATCTGATTTAATTTAGCCTGCCCCAAAGTTAACTCTGCAGTGGTGGCTTTGTGGTATTGTCAATAATGGGGAAAACTTTTCCTTTTATTTTGGTTGCCAAAAACCTCCAGTTTAAAAATATACCTTATAATTTGTTGAATTTGGGGAGTTACTATATCATAGGGAAAAAAATCTTTATTTTTGTATATGTTTGAACATTTTCATAATAAAAAATTAAA
The DNA here is from genome assembly GCA_002007465.1 of Ailurus styani. NCBI lineage: Eukaryota > Metazoa > Chordata > Mammalia > Carnivora > Ailuridae > Ailurus > Ailurus styani. Next base: position 2,609,823 of record LNAC01000077.1, on the reverse strand, counting down.
ATGTATGTTATAGATAACCTTTTAGATACTTGCTAAAGGTAATTTTCTATCATCCCTGTAACTTTCCTAAATATTTAGAATTCTGTCATGGAATGTTCAGGGCTAGCAGGACCTTACAAATCAAGACAAATCCTGTGTTACTGGAAAGGAACGAAGCTAACACCAGAGAGGTGAGGGCTAGTGAGAGTCAGCTGAAGCCAGAATCCTATCTCTGACTCCTGGTCTAGCTATTTTCCAACACGTGAGCTCCTCTTCATTTATTCCAAAAGTTGCCATGAATAATATATTTCAACTGCAATAGTAAAATACTATTTATAATTGTTTCCAACTAAATGAGTAACTCAATTTGAACTAATTTGCCAGACTCTCAGAAATGAAACATGGGTCTCAAATAGTACAAACAATGGTAAAGATAAGAAAATGAACCATTCTAGTTTACTGCTCCAAATGAACTCTTTATTTTTTTTTAAATTTTATTTTTATTCTTTGCCCAAGGGGTACAGGTCTGTGAAACATCAGGCTTACATCTTTCACAGCATTCACCAAAGCACAAACCCTCCCCAATGTCCATAACCCATCCACCCTATCCCTACCCTCCCACCCCCCAGTAACCCTCAGTTTGTTTTGGAACTCTTTATTTTAAATAGGCCTTTTATCATAGCTCATATTGCCATCCTTGTTTAGTGCTTTGATTGCTTTCTTAATGGAAGTATTTTTCCATGTTTTTTCACAACTCTCTTTTTTAAAAGTACTTCAGCTCAGTGAATGGCATATTTCAAACATCTATCTATGCAGAGAGCATCTACCGAACACCAAATGCGTGTAAAGCACCGTAGGTGATGCTGGAAACAAAAAGATGAAGACTCTGGTTCTTAAGCTGTATACTGGGGAAAGGGGCAAACACTGATTACAGTATAGGGTACATGATGACAAATAGGGTACATGATGGTATACAGAATGTGCTCTGGGAGGGAGGAAGAGTGATCACGTGTCCCAGTCCTCAGTAGTATCCTTACTCCCAACTTAGGAAATAAAAAAATTGAATGGCTTTAAGTCATCCAATAAATGGCAAAGCAGAACTTGAACCCACATCTCCTAGAATGAACAATTTTATCCAAGTTTGATCTAACTAAAATGAACTTTTTCATCCTGAGGAAATGTCAGTGAAATGGGTTTGAGGGTTCTGAAGTGCACTACAATCTAATTGCTCTGTCTAGTAACTCCGTAACCTTGGGCAATTTATGTAACTTCCCTGAACTTACTTTTCTCACCTGGGGATAATAAATCTTATCTCATAATGTTATTGGGAGAAATAAATGAATAAATATGTAAGGCAACTAACATCGTTGCTGGCACATGAAGGAGTCCATAGACTTGGACTTGATGGATGGGATCACCCTTTACTCATTTTCTGTGTCTACAGGAGCTGGCACAGTACCTGGCATGGACATGTTGGATGAATATTTACCAAATAAAGTCACTATTTAATAAATGTTAAATTTGAAAATATTCTTGGGCTATATTTGTTTATTACTATAAACAGATTTTTAGAAAGAAATCTCCATTTTATCCTCATAAATGGAACCCAACTTTTAAGGATTAAGTATTGCTGTCACAGCAATACTTACTTTCTACTGTTGCTCCTTCGTTTGGGTTTGAATATCCTTCTCCTTTCCGTTTGATTCTTCGGATAATGCCTCCATCTTCAAATAAATCCTCTCCTTTGAAATCAAGAAGCTCAATCTAGAAAGGAAAAAAGGATCTGGCTGAGAAAAGACCAAACAGAGCCAACATAACATACTTAAAGATAAGGGCAACCAATTCTCCTTTCATTTTACAAAATAAAACTCTTTTATATTTATCTATGCATCTCAGTTATTGGAAAAGTAGGAAAAAAGGAACACTGCACTTTCAATACCTGGAAAGAGCCTTCACGTAATGACAATGTCTAGGACTGCATCCTGTGGGGTTCCAGTGCACAGACAGACAGGAAATACTAGGAAAGCTGCCTTGTGGGCAAAAAGCCAGAGCTACAAGGTGCTGGCCCAGAACTGTTTTATCTGACTCTAAAGGCCACCACCTTTCCACCCCAGATTCATGGAATTCCCTTTTTAAATGTAAAAATAAATCTTATGAATCAGGCCTACGACCAACTAAAGGTGTTTTTTTACCTAGTTATGATGTTTCAGGCATTTCCTCCCTTAATTTTTTAATCAGATTTGGACAAATACATGTACTTCAACACAGGATGAATAACATTATCACCACCAACTGCTTCTAATGAAGAAGTGAGATCTGTGACAAATAGTAAACCTGTATAATAAGAGAATAGCTTACAATTTGGTTTAGGTACACTTCAACACTTACCTCCCCTGCTTCCAACCTGTCTTCTGGTCAATTTTGCGTATGTTATACTCACACCACTGACCAGAACCTTTATTTCTTAAGCCTGGTGTCTTTTGTTTATTTGGATATGACCTTTCTGTGCCAGAAACACGTTTCTAAGAAAGCACTGGCACACACCCCTTGGGTTTGTGGGAAACAATTCAAGAAGCCAAGCTCCAAAATAAATAAGTTGGATCTGATTCTCAATAGCAAGCCTAGCTCCTCGTTCCACTGCCTGTTGCTTCCGAGCCAGCACTATAGCAGAACAGATGCTAACAAGGCAACATCACACGCACACTTACCTCAAAAAAGAGAGTTGCATTCGAGGGAATTTTGGGGAGACTGCCAGCCGAGCCATATGCATACTCTGGTTTGCAGAGTAAATGGCAGATCTCTCCTTTCTTCATGGTAGCTACCCCAATGTCCCATGCCTTGATAACTTGGCCTAAGAGAAAGAAAAAGGTGGTTGAAAGCTATAGGCCCTATTTTAAAATATTTAACTATCATAAAACACAAGTTCAAACAAATTTCCTATTCTCTTTACATTACACACTCAGTAAGTAGGGGCTACAAAAGAAACTGGTAAAAGCTACCCACTAAGAAATAAATTGTGATTTTTGAGGGTGATCAGAGTAGATTCCCTGCTGAAAAGAATGAAAGTAGTATATCATTTCTAAATAGCTCAAAGACTGAATCTTTGAAAAGTGACAATAACAATCTTTGAAATGTGGCTGGGTTGCAGTTGTTGCTTAATTTATAATTTCAGCTATAATAAGGGCATTTTTCTAGGTAGAGATAGAACAAAAATAGTATGGAATAATATGGAATTTGTCCTAAGGAAGCTTATAGTTTAGTTGGATAGACAAAAACAACAAACAACTGGAAAAGTATAAATTGCATAAAAGGGCCCATGAAAGATGTCTTCTCAAAATTTAGAAAAAGAAACAAAAATTTTTTTAAACAAAATGATAGTGTTCTTCTGTCAAATTACAAGAACTACTGAACTCAGAATTTTTTTTTCCTACTTCCAGGAAACAAAAGTTGATTTTACTCAACTATAGAACTATATTAGCTTATATAATTGTTTTTTTTCTTTTTCTGTTTTATTTGACAGAGAGACGGACAGAGAGCACAAGTAGGCAGAGTGGAAGGCAGAGGGAGAAGAAGCAGCAAGCTCGATCCCAGGTCCCTGAGATCATGACTTGAGCTGAAGGCAGACGTTTAACTGACTGAGCCACCCGGGTGCCCCTACCTTATATAATTGTAATTATATCTTACAATAAGCAGTCTCAAATCCTTTAGGAAACAATAAAAAATGTAGGTGACCTAAAGGAATAAAAGGAATAAAAAAATAAAAAATTTTATTCCTAAAGGAATAAAATACAAAAATAAGTTACAAAGTCAATCAAAAACTTAAGGACAGCAAATTTAGGTAAACAGTGAATCCCAATGGAAGTGAATTTTAAAGAAAGCTATTATCCTGAACTGAGAGCGGGTGACAGGATATTAGTATAAGGGAACTCTATACTGAAGTAGGTAGAGATGGATTAAGCATCTTATAGACTTATGACTACAGCTTGTCTTCATGAAGTATTACAATTTTTCAAAAGATCAGATACTTATTTTAGTTAAAAATTTGTAGGGGCACCTGGTGGCTCAGTGGGTTAAGTCTCTGTCTTTGGCTTAGGTCATGATCTCAGGGTCCTGGGATCAAGCCCTGAATCGGGCTCTCTGCTCAGCAGGGACCCTGCTTCCCCCTCCCCGCTCTCCCTCTGCCTGCCTCTCTGCCTACTTGTGATCTCCCTCTGTCAAATAAATAAATAAAATCTTAAAAAAAACTAAGTTATATATGCCTATTATTAAAGCACACACAAGAGAAAAAGATACAAAGTGAAAGGGTATCCAGTCCTTCCTTGTAAGAAGCCACTGTTGTTCCTTTTATATCCTTCCAGTGTGTGCTGTCACTTCTTAAAAAAGATTTAAGACACAAATGACAGCATACTATACATTCAATTCAGCTTTTCATTTAATATATATCTTGGGGCACCTGTGTGGCTTAGTTGGTTGGACAACCTACTCTTGGTTTTGGTTCAGGTCATGATCTCAGAGCTGTGAGATGGAGCCCTGAGTTGGGCTCCAAGCTGGGTGTGGAGCCTGCTTGGGATTCTCTCTGCCCCACCCCACCCCCCAATAATAGATCTTGATCTGTCTCCGTGGGTAGAAAGGAGGATACACATTTTAGAGGTTAAAAGTGCAGCCTGTTTTAACCTCACACCATCTGGATTCAAATACCAGTCTGCCCCTTACAAGTGATCTGCAAATTATTTAGCTGCTGTGCCTCAGTTTCTCATCTGCAAAATGTAGATAATAATAGTGCCTTCCATATAGTTGTTAAAAGAATTATTAAACTATGTCAAATGCATAGCATAGTGCCTGGCTTACTAAAGAACAGCAATCATTATTGGGGCACCTGGCTGGCTCAGTGGGTAGAGCATGCGAGACTCGATCTGGGGGTTGTGAGTTCAAGCCCCGTGCTTGTGCTTGGTGTACAGCCTACTTATAAAAATAATAAATAATAAAAGGACAGCCATCATCACCATCATCATAAATATAAATAGATCTACCTCATTCTAAATGATGGCATAATATTCCAGTCACTCTCCTAATGAGAAACATATTAACAACAGTTTTCTAAATAAGGATATCTGTCCATATATGATTGTCTACTTTGTGCAAGTATATTTGGAGGTAAATTCCTAGAAATGCAATGGTGATGTGGACTTTCAATTTGATAGACATATTGCCCAAATGCCTTTCCAGAATGGCTACACCTATTTATATGCTCACATATGGTTCTAATGTGAAAACGGTCCAGAATCATCAGGTGAAATGTAAAGCCTGCTGTTGATAGGTTGGCTTTCCTGTCACTGATTCTCTTCAAAGACTGCTAGGTTTTAGAGAGGACCCTCGAGAACATTTTATTTTTCACTATCAACTCTGATACTTTAAGACACTCCTTCAGGAAATCTTCATATTGTGGGGGTTACTATTGTACATTTGTTCAAGGCATTTAGGCAATTACTGAGGAACAAAGGTATAGCTATTAATACAAAGGTAGCCATTCCTTTCTTCCTTCCAAGGACCATTAATGTAGTACGGCAAGTGGAAGAGAAAGACACATGCACTGTTTTTGTTTTAAACAAAGCACGGTAAACACTAACACAGAGTACAAACAAGGGGCCTTTGCTTTGGGGTGGGGGTTAGGGCAATCAGCGAAAGTTTAACTCACAGATAAGGTCTACACCAGGCCTTAGAAGGCAGAAACATTAGCCTGTCAATTAAATTCACAGGAGCCTCAACCTAAAAAAAATCATGCCTGTGCCTTTGTTTTTTTCTCATTTGGAAGTATAAAGTTTCTCCTATAGTGAACTCCCATTACTGAATGAAATACAGTGAGGAAAAGCCACACTGGTATGAACACAGGTATATATTTCTAAAACTGCCAACCCCAGGGACTCTTTTTAAAAAGTATTTCCCATTGGGCACCTGGGTGGCTCAGTGGGTTAAGCATCTGCCTTCGGCCCAGGTCATGATTCCAGGGTCCTGGGATTGAGTCCTGCATCAGGCTCCCTGCTCCACAGGGAGTCTGCTTCTCCCTCTGCCCTCCTCTTGCCACTCATTTTTTCAATTTCTCTCTCAAATAATAAATAAATAAAATCTTAAAAAACAACAACAACAGTATTTTCTCTTGTGATGAGTACCAGGTGTTGTATCAAAGTGCTGAATCACTAAATTGTACACCTGAAACTAACATTACACTGTATGTTAACTGGAATTTAAGTAAACCCCAGCATCCGGGGTAAACTGTCAATTTCCTGGCTCATTTCCTTCCAAATTATATATGTACACTTTGTTTGCATTTAAAATTGTTACATGTTCATTCTTAAAATTCTGGTCATAGTTTATTTGGTTTTGTGATTTGCTCTTTACATTTCATACTCTATGAGCATTTTTCTTGTTAAAAGACAGATCTGAAAATGACTTTTAATAACTATATACTATTTCACCTTTTGATTATAATTTCATCATTTCCATTAATAAACACTCAAGTTTTCTTTTTTACTATTATAAATTTTAATGAATAATTTTACATCTAAATCTTTTTTTTTTTTTGCATAGTAAAAGCCTATTACCTGACAATCAGAACTACAGTTGGTAGGTGAATTTAAAATGTTGCTTTGAGTGAGGAATCAAAAAAAGAACATATACATACCCCAAACATTATTTTACCTTAAAACATATCAAAGTATATTAATTCACTAATCTTTGTTACAAGGTCAACTCATTGTCTGTAGGTATGGCTCTGGTAATAGAGTTTCACATCATCTTTACTGTATACATCATATTTATGATATATCACTTCAATTTACAATGTGGGCTTCTTTAAAGTGGACCGAGAACCAGAAGATACTTATAAAGCTATCAGTAAAACTCTGGTAAAAATGTGTTCTGAATGACCTACTTGTTTTTCCCTTTTACCAACTCCCCCAATTCAACAGCAATTTAAAAAATGCTTTTAGCAGTTCACCTTAGTAAGTCTTTCCAAAAATGTTCAAGTTTTCATTGAAATAATCCCTCTTTCTTTCTACACTAATTTGTTTTACATATGATCTAATTAAATTCTCTAATTACAAAAAACACAATGGATATAAAAAGGTTTCAAAGGATTCTTACTAAGAGGAAGAAAAAAGCTGCCCCTAACATCTGGAGACTGCTTGACACTGACAGCTAGGCCTTAATGATGTCTGAAGCAGGCCTGGGGGAAGCTAGGCCATGCTATTTTCCTGTTGGACATAAACAATCTCACAAAACATCAACATCAGACAAGGTCACTCCGAGACCATGAAAAAGTGAGACAAAACAAAAACACTTCAAAATTTTGTCTGGACGAAAAATAAGGTCATTGTACAACCTACAAAATACCAAACATCCCCCTCTCCTGGCTGACAGGGGTGACTGCTGCTTTTCCAGCAGGTGTAGCTTTAGTCTCTGTCTATTCAGCCTTCCTCTTAGATAAGACTTAAGATACCCAAAGAATCAGCCCACACCCTAACAATATGCCATCCAGAGCAAAGACTCTCTTCCTTAAACCCTTCCCCAAATCACCTAATACAAGCCCAAATCCTATAATAAATCCTTTTGAACACTCCCACTGAAATACTCCAGTTTCCCATATTCATTTTCCCTCCCTACAATGAGTAATAAACCCAACTTGTTCAATGACGACTGTGTCCCCAGTGGTCTGTGGCTGGAGGGCATTGACAAGGCCCACTCTAACTGGTTGAAGCAGAGTGTAAGACCACACCACAGAATAAGAAAACAGCAGTATCACTCAACATATCTGCAAACAGAATGGAGAGCATAGTCTGGAGTTGGTTAAGCAAGCTTCTACCACACTTCCTTAGGTTGAATTCCTAAATGCAGAATTAAACATTTTTAAGATTCTTAATCTTTAGGATCTTTTGATCTTTAGGATCATAATTATAGGTATAATATACCAAGAATATAAAATTTGTTCTTACACTTGATCTGGACTTCCATTTTATTAGCTCAAATGCAATTTATCAATTTCAGGGGTCCTATTTGTAATGATATCTGATATCTGAAGTAAAAATATACATTTAAACAAACATATAATGCAGCTATCCCTAAGTTCAAATACTTTCTATATATGCTTAACTGTAAGGCAATTGGAAAAGTTTAAAAGTATACAAAAAACCCAGCATAAAAGCAATGAACTGTACTTTTTTCTTCCTTCTGCAAAGTGTAATCAAATAATACATTTTAAAATACAAAATTTGGGGGCACCTGGATGGCTCAAGTAAGTTAAGTGTCCGACTCTTGATTTCTGCTCATGTCATAATCTCAGGGTTGTGAGACTGAGCCCCTTGTCAGGCTTCGTCAGGCTCTGTGCTAGGTGCAGAGCCTGCTCCAGATTCTCGCTCGCTCTTTCTGTCCCTCCCCCACCCTCTCCCGCTCCAAAAACAAAACAAAACAAACAAAAAACCCCATAAAATTGGGGCACCTGGGTGGCTCAGCTGGTTAAGCATCTGCCTTCAGCTCAGGACATGATCCCAGGGTCCTGGGATTGAGCCCCACATCAGGGTCCCTGCTCAGTGGGGAGCCTGCTTCTCCCTCTCCCTGACACAACTACTGCTTGTGCTGTCAGATAAATAAAATCTTTAAAAAAAACCCATAAAATGTTATAAGTTCAATGAAGTTCATCAGTTTTAACAAGTGTACCACTATAGTGGGGTATGCTGTTAAGAGGGGAGGGAAGGTTATGCATGTGTGAGGATGGGGCATATGTCGGAACTCTGTACCTTTTGCTCAATTTTACTAGAACCTAAAAGTGTTCTAACACTATTAAAAAATCATATTAACACATTTTAATGGAAGCAACCCAAGTGTCCATCAATACATGAATGGATAAAGGTGTAAAGAGAGATATATACACATACACACAATGGGGTATTAAAGAAGAATATAAAATAAAAAAGAATGAAATCTTCCCATTTGCAACAATATGGATGGATCTAGAAGATATAATGCTAAGGGAAATAAGTCTGTCAGCAGGGCACCAGGGTGGCTCAATCTGTTAAGTGTCCGACTCTTGATGTTGGCTCAGGTCATGATCTCAGGGTCGTGGGATCAAGCCCCATGTTGGGCTCTGCACTGGGTGTGGAGCCTGCTTAAGGTTCTCTCTCCCCCTGCCCCATCCCCCTCTCTCCCCTTCTGTAAAAAAAGAAGTTAGTCAGTCAGAGAAAGACAAGCACTGTATGATTTCACTCATGTGGAGAATTTAAGAAATAAAACAAACGAACAAAGGACAAAGACAATAAACAAACAAACAAAAAAACCCCAGACTCTTGAATATAAAGAACTGGTAGTTACCAGAAGGAAGGTGGTTGGGCATATAGGTAAAACAGGTGAAGAGGGTTAAGAGTACACTTATGATGAGCTCTGAACGTAGAGAACTGTTGAATCACCATATTGCACATCTGACACTAATGTAACACTGTATGTTAATTACACTGGAATTTAAATAGATTCATAAAATAAAGAAAAAATTTAAAAAATCATATAACACATTTTAAAATATAACATTTTAATTTAATCGTGGAATACTTTCATACACAATAAAAACTATAGTGACCACTTTAGAACATTCTAACATTTTTCTTTATTGATTTAAAACACTTTTAAAATTGTGGTAAAATACATACATAATTTATCATCACACACACAAAAAAATTTACCATCAAAACAATTTTTAAGTGTGCAGATCAGTACTATTAAGTATATTCACTGTTGTGTGACCAGTCTGTACAACTTTTTTCATCTTGCAATGCTAAAATTCTACCCATTAAACAACTTCCCATTTCCACCCAGTATTAGCTATTAGTCTTTCAACATAGATTTTCTCCCTCTAACTCTAATATGCTAATGACTGATGAAATTAACAGTTTGTTTTACTAGCGATCATGGGTCATCATGCAGCAAAGATTATATTAATGTTATAGGCAGACCGCTGATATTACTTCATTATAGTTTAATCTCAATAGTAAGAAGCAAGTATAGGTATGTGAAGAATCCAAAATGATTGGTTTTTGTTTCTTTTCTCAAATCTGGGGGAAGAATATAAGAGATAGGAGTTTCACCTTTATAATTCCCAGCCATGTTTGTCACATACCAAGAACAGCAAAAACAACTTCATTGAAGCAGATCTCCATAAGAAATCACCAGACCTTGGTAAGGGTAGGTGGGGGGTGGGCAAAGCCTAAGCATGCTTGGATTTACTTTGAAGAACTGAAAGAAATAATTCTTTTATCCCCCAAATCTATCCCTTCCCAATTTTAGTGATAATATATTTGTTAGAGGGAGGGAGGGGGAAAAACCAGAACTTCTACCATGGAAGTATATTGGAAAATGTTGAGTCCTTATTTCAACTTTTTTTTTTTAAAGATTTTATTTATTCATTTGACAGAGAGAGATTACAAGTAGGTAGAGAGGCAGGCAGAGAGAGAGGAGGAAGCAGGATCCCCGCTGAGCAGAGAGCCTGATGCGGGCCTCGATCCCAGGACCCGGGGATCATGACCTGAGCCGAAGGCAGCGGCTTTAACCCACTGAACCACCCAGGCGCCCTCAACTTCTTTTAAAATGAGTTATGAACACAGTTCTGGGAATTCAGAACATGTAAGATTTAGTTAAGAAAACCCGATGAGCAGGGCGCTTGGGTGGCTCAGTCAGTTAAGTGTCTGCCTTGGGCTCAGGTCTTGATCCCAGCGTTCTGGGATAGAGCCCCATGTCAGGCTCTCTGATCAGCAGGGAGTATGTTTTTCCCTCTCCCTGCTGTTCCCCCTGCTTGTACTCTCTCTCTCTGTCAAGTAAATAAATAAAATCTTTTTTAAAAAAAAAGAAAGAAAAGAAAGAAAGAAAACCCAATGAGGGAAACCACCAGCTCTTCATTCTAATTTGTGAAACATTCTGAAATAGTAATAATCAGTAGTCTTAGATTGGTTCAGCTTTTGTCTTTCGAGACTTCCTGGGGCTAAAAAAGATGGTTAAGCATTATTTCAAAAAGTCTGTATGCAGGCATAGCAAAGAGTTAGGACCCAAACTGCTGTAGCACAGTTTTTGCCATTCCACTAGAAAGCCAATAATCCTAACATTGTAACAACAGTAATAAACATGTGAGTGCTTACTATGTACTAAACAATGGTGTCCAATATCTTATTTACTTTTCAAGATATAACAGTATATATTATCATTATCATGACAAGATTAATCTCACATGACCACTAACTCACTAAAGACCCAAAGAAGGAAGCAGTGGCCTAGCCAGTACCAGAGCTAGGAGAGAGTATAGTTGGGTAGGAAGAAGTCACCATGATCTATGCCTGTGAATACCAGGGAAGCAAGAGTATAAAAGGGGCAGAAAGAGTTTAATTCCATAGCTCCTCATTTGCTGTTTCCTTTTCCAGATCCATGCTTAGTTAACAATTCATCTAAAATGGTACAATCAGACGAAGAAAGGGATTATAGTCAACACAGAGCCACCGTGGTGGATAGAGGGATTACTAATCTGGGAATTGCTAATCTGGGAATGAACTAGAAATCCGTTATATCTGTGCAGATAAGAATTAAAAAAACATTAGTAATTCAGCCACTAACTTTTTTTTTTTTAAGATTTTATTTATTTATTTGACACAGAGAGAGAGATCACAAGTAGGCAGAGAGGCAGGCAGAGAGAGGAGGAAGCAGGCTCCCTGCCCAGCAGGCAGCCCGACTCGGGGCTCAATCCCAGGACCCTGAGATCATGACCTGAGCTGAAGGCAGAGGCTTTAACCCACTGAGCCACCCAGGTGCCCCTGCCACTAACTTTCAACAAGCCACATGGCCCATAAAGTTCAATTTGATGTATGGGCTATTATTCTCCTTATAAGACTAAATAAAACAAAACAATACAAAACAAAAACACAAAAAATTAAAGTCATTTAAAAGCATTTGAAAATAAATTAGTATAGATCACATTTAAGACCTGAAAATAGTGGTTCTCAACCTTTTTTCCTCAGGGTCCTCTTTACATCTTAAAAATTGAGGACCTCAAGGAACTTCTATTTATCTATTAATATTAACCACATTAAAATTTAAAGAAAAGAATTTACCAATTCATTGAAAAATAGTAGTAACCTCATCATATGTTAACACAAGTTACATTTATGAAAAGTAACTATATTTAAAAAAATTTATTAGTGAGGATGGCATTGTTTTATGAATTTATAATTGTAAAATGTGTCTACCTTAATAAAAGACAACCAGATTCTCATACCTACTTTTGCATTCACTTGTTGCAATTCTGGTTTGAGTCTGCAGAAAAAATTCAAACCCCAAAAGATAGATAGTTGGAAAAGGTAAGAGTATTTTAGTAGCCTTTTCAGATAATTATAATCATCTGAAAGGACATCAAAGGTGGACTAGTGATAATTTCATAAAGGTGAGCTGCAGTGTGGAATGTGAAAGCAAATCAATGAACTGTCCATATCATATTACATTAAAATCCACTGGTCTAGCTTGCACAATGAATGGATCTTTTAGTCATGCGTGATTTTGCAACATCTAGTATTGGGAAAATATTGGTTCACCGAGTTACGCAGATCTTCCAAATGTTAACACATTTCATTATATAATATTTTTTAAATCAAACTCATTAAAACCCATTGATCTCATCAGAAGTCTTTCAAGTTTTGGAAAGCTGCCAAGCTCACAGTGGCAGATACACATTTCCCAAAACTAGTTTTCATTTGAAAACTCGATGGTAAAAAATACTGTCAGTTGTTTTCCTTCAAGGGACAGGCTCACTTCATTCATTTTAAAGAAAGTATCTGCCAAATACTAAATAATCAAGTCCAAATAACAACAGTTTGCCCTTTCAAATAAAAATGGTGCTTTCTGAAAAAATGTGCTCCAGTTAAGTGCACAAGTGCTTCTCCACGAGAAAGCCACCACACCTGGGTGTGCAGAAGCGCCCACCCTGTGCTTCCTATCTGTCACCGAATAGCGAAACAACAGGAAGCTCAAGGATTGGGATTTAATAAAATTAGTATTTTTTACACTTTATCAAGCACTTTAAGTGAAACTGGCTTCCCTTCTTTTTCTTATTTACACAGTGAATGGGGGCAGCGAGGCATAAATGATTACTGGTAGAGTCCGGTGCCACGCCTAGATGTGTGCCAAGGCGCCGGCCGCCTCTACCACTGCAGTTTGTGTACCTTCCGTGCAAGTGTCAACACAGTAAAAGGGTAAACAACGTCTCAGTAGTATTAAGAAAACAATATTGACATTACAGACCCCCTAAAAATCCACTAGCTCCTATATGGGATTGACTAGCTCCTATATGATACAAATGGCAATAAATCCAAGCAAAACTCAACTCAAAAATAACCTCTTACCTTTGCCGAGACTAAAGACAAATGGTTCATTTCTATCATGACTGGAATCAAACTTCTTTCCACTTGACAATTTCCCTTTGTAATGGACATAAACTTTGTCTCCAATCATTGGTGTTTCCTCATTATTCCCCACTCTTTTGACAATCTAGAAAAGATAAACATCAAGAAAAAGGAGTTGATTTTATTCTAATCGGAGAATTAAAATGTTGCACAATCCATTCCACATTACCCAGGCAGATTTACAAATAATTACATCCTTTCTAAAGGCCTCCCTCCCAGTTCTCTCAGTAACCCTTGCTGTTAGAAAACTGTCCTGTACTACTCTGTCTTTATTGCTATATTTAATTATTCCCTCAAAATAATAATATAACCAATAGATTCTACTTCATGTTAAAATCTCTCAAAACATGGGCGCCTGGGTGGCTCAGTGGGTTAAAGCCTCTGCTTTCAGCTCAGGTCATGATCTCAGGGTCCTGGGATCGAGGCCCGCATCGGGCTCTCTGCTCAGCAGGGAGCCTGCTTCCCCCTCTCTCTCTGCCTGCCTCTCTGCCTCCTTGTGATCTCCCTCCCACTGTGAAATAAATAAATAAAATCTTTAAAAAAAAAAAAAATCTCTCAAAACATAGAACTAGTTCATACACAGACTGAATTAGACCAAAAAGACTAGTGGACTTTCAAAACCGTTCAAAAAGAAGTCTAAAGCAAAGTTACAAAGGTGAGATTTTATTTACTTCCCTCCTTTGCTAAAAACATTACCTTTTGACTAGATTCCACTAGTTTGGTTTAATTTCAAAAAGCTCAATTTCCTGGTAGAACAGGTTATACTTCCTATTTTGTGATGAATATTTAATGTGTAAAAAAAACAGTATCACTGCATAGTTTGATATGATACTGAATAACTTGTTTTCTAGTAAAACAAATGCCAAAAAAGCTCCAGGCTGAAAAACAGTTAGCTGTCATAAAATCCAGTATATTTATTTTGTTCTTGGCAGAACAGACCGCTAAAGCAGTTGGTCAGTTCTGGGAAAAGAAAATCATATCCAGGCATGTGGTGGTATAATTTATTCTGTCAATCACCTATGCCAAATTAATCATTTTTATTAGATAACAGAGGATGGTAGCTAATGTCCAAGAAACATCATTTTAGGGAAAGAGTCTGAATTTTTATATAAAGAATTCAATGATCCACTCCTAAATTCCTTAAGATGTGTCCTCCCAGCCCCACCCTCATATTACTACATAAACACTGTAAACTTATATTCTACAACATCCTTAGTTCAGAAGTCCAGACATTCTTTAAAGGAAAAGAATCATTACTGCAACTCCACCAAAAACCTGTTAAAATTAATCAATGAGTTCAGTAAAGTGGGAGGATACAAAATCAACACACAGAAATCAGTTGTGTGTTTTTTCTTTTTTAAGATTTTATGTATTTATTTGACAGAGAGAGAGAGATCACAAGCAGGCAGAGAGGCAGGCAGAGGGGGGGGGGAGCAGGCTCCCCGCTGAGCAAGGAGCCCGATGCAGGACTCAAATCCCAGGACCCTGAGATCATGACCTGAGCCGAAGGCAGAGGTTTAACCCACTGAACCACCCAGGCGCCCATCAGTTGTGTTTCTTCTATACACTCCTAACAAGGAAAGAGTTGAAAAATAAAACAAGGACAGAAATGTAAATCAAACCCACACGATACCACCTCACCTGTTCAAATGGCTATGGTCAAAAAGACAAGAAACAGGGCGCCTGGATGGCTCAGTGGGTTAAGCCTCTGCCTTCGGCTCAGGTTATGATCTTAGGGTCCTGGGACTGAGCCCTGCATCAGGCTCTCTGCTCAGTGGGGAGCCTGCTTCCCCCTCTCTCTGCCTGCCTCTCTGCCTATTTGTGATCTCTCTCTGTCAAATAAATAAATAAAATCTTAAAAAAAAAAAAAGACAAGGAACAATTAAGCGTTGGCAAGGTTGTGGAGAAAAGGGAACACTCGTGGTACTGCTGGTGGGACTGTAAACTGGTGTAGCCACTGTGGAAAACAGTGTGAAGGTTCCTCAAAAAATTAAAAACAGAACTACCATATAATCCAGTAATTCCACTTCTGGGTATTTCTCTGAGGAAAAGAAAAATACTAGATCAAAAAGATATATGTACCCCCATGTTCAGTGCAGCATTATTTACAACACTTAAGCTATGTAAACAACCTAAGTGTCCACAGATAGATGAGTGGATTAAAAAAAAACGTGGTACATATATATAGTGAAATGTTAATTCAGCCACAAAAAAGAATAAAATCTTGCCATCTGTGACAACATGGATGGATCTTGAGAGCATTATGCTAAGTTATAGAGAAAAACAAATCCTGTATGATCTCCTTATATGTGGAATCTAAAAAAGCTGGACCCACAAAAACAGAGACTAGAATGGTAGTTGCTAGGGGCTCTGGATTGGGAGAAATGGGAAGACGTGACGAGTTACCTTGAGGAGATACTTTAAGGATACAATCTAGTCTAGATTCATTTTATTGGGTTTTTTTTTAGAGATTTTATTTATTCATTTGACACAGAGAGAAAGATTGCAAGTAGGCAGAGAGGCAGGCAGAGAGAGAGGAGAGAGGAGGAAGCAGGCTCCCTGCCGAGCAGAGAGCCCGATGTGGGCCTCGATCCCAGGACCCTGGGATCATGACCTGAGCCGAAGGCAGCGGCTTTAACCCACTGAGCCACCCAGGCGCCCTAGATTCATTTTATTTTATTTTGTTTTTTTAATTTTATTTTTATTCTTTGCCCAAGGGGTACAGGTCTGTGGATTCATTTTAAAAATGTAAGCTCCACCATGTAATTTTATCCTCCTGAGCTAGTCACTGACTTTTCAGATGTGCCTTGATCTTTTAAAAAAACAAAATAAAACATATATGTATATGTGTATGCATGTATGTGTGTATATGTATATATAACATGTATATTATGTATGTGTGTATATACAATGTGTGTAATATGTATATAATAATATAATCTCCAGAGATGTGGAATTATATATAGATTATATATATGTGGAGATTACTATAGATGAGTCACTATGCGAAATGCTTTATATAATCCCAATAACTGTATGAAGTAGGTAGTAGTGTTCCATATTACAAATGAGGAAATTTCAATACAGAGAGGTTAACTAAATTGCCCTAGGTCGCACAGTTAGTAGACCTATTTAATCTTAACCAAAAGTCCCACGGTGAAACCCAAGGCTCTAGACAGGGATAAATGATATGATTTAAAGGATTTACAATCTCAAAATATTTCTTAGAAGCCTAAAAATCTTATCAGATTTACTCCCTGGAACAAAGCAGGGCTGAAAGCAGGTTGAGGACTGTGTTCTCTGCCTGGGTACACTGAAAAGATGAAAGAGAAAGATTCAAATAGAGCAGGGAGATGCTCAGGACAGCTTGCAAAATATCTATTGTCTCCAGAAGTATCCTGGAGTTGGGAGAAGTGATTCATATAGTTACAGGTGGAGAGGCCCTCTGAAAGACAGCAGGACACAAATCTAGGGCAAAGAGTCCCTCTTTCTAGAGTTGAAAGTCTCCAAAATTTGGCTTGGCATGTAGCAAGCTAAGAATAAAACATGTACATTCAGAAGATCCAGACACAGGAAAAAAAAGCTTTCATATAAGCAAGATTAGACAAAACAAACTAAATTCTCATTTGCTGCTGATGACATGGGGAGATATTAAAACTCTGCTTAGTGAGAATATCAGAATGTATAAGATAACCTTTTCAGCAAGAAAAGAATTAAACAAAACTCGTGTGAGTAACAACAGTGTAAGAGAAATAATGACTTAATATGACTAAAATCATTTAACCTCTCTCAGCTCTGGTTTATTTACTTACATGGAATACCAATATACACCTTTCATAAATAAAATGGAAGGGTCAAGAAGTGCTCTGATTGTCTCACAAGACTATTGTGAGACACAAAAACACACATGTAGAAATCGTTAATTATGGGTGCCTGGGTGGCTCAGCGGGTTAAGCCTCTGCCTTTGGCTCAGGTCATGATCTCAGGGTCCTGGGATTGAGGCCCACATCGGGCTCCCTGCTCAGTGGGGAGCCTGCTTCCTCCTCTCTCTCTCTCTGCCTGCCTCTCTGCCTATTTGTGATCTCTCTCTGTCAAATAAATAAATAAAAATCTTTAAATAAAAAAAAGAAATGGTTACAGAGTGAAAAATATACAGTGTGTTTTAACGAGGAAAGCTAATTCAAAAGATATTTTTTGAGGTTTCATCAGAGAATATATCTTCACTGCACAAACAATCTGTATGTAAAAACAAATCCTCCTGAACTTTGCAAGTCAGCTTTTCTTTTTCCTCTAAGTTTCAAATTGAATTGTCACTAGCTAGCTTTAATATATTTAAATATTATGTTAAAATAATAACCCTTGTGTACACTCTGAGACCTGACAGTCACACATAACTTGAATCTGGACCTGCATTTATTTACCCCACTGGGCCTCAGTTTCACCATCTATAATCTGGGATTAAAAATAAACCTCAAGCCATGAAGGTGAACTGAGAACTGGGCTGTAGTGTTTAATACTTAGTAAACCCCAATAAACATAATTCACCTCCACCCCAGCCAAAAGAAACAAAGAAAGGTTTTCATTTATAATCCTTCCAGATAGCAAATTTCCCTGCATGTCATTCATCCTTGTAACCTCACCTTTAATACTCCTCTATCTTTTTTAGAGGTGATATCTTCTCCACTTTCAGCCACAGCTGCTGCTGGATTTTCTCCATTGTTCTTGGCACCTTCATCAGTAGTCATGGTCTTTTATAAGTAAGAAAACCTGCTGAGAAGAAACGTATTTTAGATAGGAAAAAATATCATTGCTTTAAGCATCTGAAGATGTCCCTAGAAGCAGGCTTTCCCTGATCGAAGATTTACATAGGGCCAATAAGGTTAAACACTGAACATGAAAACAAAAACATTTGCCATGAGCATGTACTGCTGTCATGAGGCAAGTACATAAAACATCATTCAACTCTTCAATTTCCCGTCCAGCGCTGGTCCCAAATTAGAGAGCAGCACAAGTCAGGTTTGGTAGTGATTATACTCCTTAACATGATTACACACTGAGAAGCAGCACTTTTAGAACTTTGAAAATGTCTTTTTTCCGATGGTGATATTCTTGACAGAGAATTAAGAACTTATCAGGTGATGTGATTTTAAAAACAACAATACACAGGGTGCCTGGGTTGCTCAGTTGTTAAACTTCTGACTCTTGATTTCAGCTCAGGTGGTGATCTCACGGGTCCTTGGATCGAGCCCGAGCTGGGCTCTGCACTCACAGGGGAATCTCTGAAGATCCTCTCTCTCTCCCCATCCTGCCCCTCATGCACACTCCTTCTATCGCATGCTCTCTCTCTAAAATAAATAAACCTTTTTTTTTAAATGGCAAAATGTCATAGTGATAAATAGAGCAGGTGTTAGAAGCTGACGGACCCCAGTCCAAGTCTCAGCTCCAGCAGTATCTGACACCTGCACACTTAATCTCGGGGAGCCTCAATTTCACATCCGTAAAAGGGAGAGAGTACGTTGTTCATGGAGTTCCTGTGAGGCATTAATGAGATAATGTATGTGAAGAGATTAGCAGAGAATCATAAGTTAAAAATGTAAGCATTAATCATGATTATTGGGTCTTCTTCAGGGATACATTTTTCATCTCCTGCTCACAATATCTATATAGAATGAGGTTCTTCCCTGGCTTGGCATTCAAGGCCCTTCACAATCTGACCCTAACCTAGCTTTCACAGGTCTAGCTTCCACTGCTTTCTTTTATTTCATGCAGGTCATGCTCTAATCAAACCAGAGCAATTCCTCAGCCATAACAAGCCCTCTGCTTTCCCATCTCCATGCTTTTGGTCACTCTTTTTCTTCCCCTCCAAACACTCTTCCCTCTCAAATTCTTCCTCCATCAATCATACCAATCTTGACCCTATACTTGGAAGCTGTCTCTGCTTTTCTGTGCTTCCTGAGCTCTTCCCTTGATGTGCTATCATACATATCTAAGACACATTTGCTAGATTTAAAAGATTCTTGAGGGGCGCCTGGGTGGCTCAGTTGGTTAAGTGTCTGCTTTCGGCTCAGGTCATGATCTCCTGGTCCTGGGATGGAGCCCCGTGCTGGGCTCTGCTCAGCGGGGAGCCTGCTTCTCCCTCTCCCTTTCTGCTCCCCCTGCTTATGCTCTCCTTCTCCCTCCCTCTCCGTCTCTCTCTCAAAAATAAATAAAATCTTTAAAAAATATAAAAATAAAAGATCCTTGAGAGCAAAGGCCACACTCTGTTCACATATAGATCCCCTAGAATGCCTCCACTTTTCAGACTGCTTAAACAAAACAAGCAAGGAATTTGGAGCTCTTTACAAGCTGTTTGATGTTGGCTATCTTTAACTTCTCTAAGACATTTTCCCCACCTGTGTAATTGGAATAATAACATCTACTTTCAGGGAGTAATCTTCTGGATTAAATGGTATAATGTGTATTTTTAGAAGTATACCTTCCAATGTTAGCTCTTACTACCAGTCACCCAAATGACAGAGACTTTTTCATGCAAGGCAAACCAAACCAAACCAACGGGCCAATCACTAGATGCAACAAAACACACCTCACTGGCTGCTGCCATGATTAACTCCACACTGCTCTCCTGGTTGAGCAGGGAAAGTCAAGAATTAATACTTCTATAGCTATTCCATATTAGGCTCATAATAATATACTGCAGTGTTTTAATTCATTTCCAAATGACCTAAATTTACTTCAGTGTCAACAAAGACACAAATCAAATTCTGCTGTGCCCAAAAATCTTCAAAGAGAACACCAAAGACCAGGGGCTAAGCCCCTTTGCTTTATTTTCTAGTACAGTTTATACCAAACACAAAAGATCCAAATGCTTGGCTCAGGATAAGGGAGAGGCCAGAACAAAGCATTCTCAAACAAACAACAACAGAAATTAAGTACCCAGCTGTATGTGATGCTAGGCTAGATAATTAGGAAAATTACATGAACAGGGTTGGTTCCCAGCCTTTAATAACCAACTGCTTATGACAGACTTCTCTAATGCATGGGACTTGTAGAAGGCACCTCCAAAACAGAGGGGAAAAGAACTTTTAAATATCTGGGGACCCATGAATCTTATTCCAGGAAAAATACACTGACACAAAAAAATTTCCTGGCCTTCATAGATAAACTGACATCAACAGACCCCTAGCAAAACCCTGAATTAAATCAATGAGAAAATTAAAATAACCAGGTGGAAGGTTATTGGGGAGTAGGACCATACAGTTTCAAAGCATGAACCTTCAGATTATTTAATAAAGGAAAAGCGCTTTCCAGTGAAGTGATCTGACAAGATACCCCTTAGCACACATGGTCTGCATTCATGACCAAACTGTGCATTACGAAATGGAATGTGATGGAATGGGAACTCACATGTAGTATTCCTACCGAAAGTATTTAACCTGAAACTAATCACGAAGAAAAGACAAAATTGGTTGTGGAATATCGTATAAGACCACTAGATTATACACCTCAAAATGTTAATGTTACAAAAGATCCCTGACACAAAAAAAGATAGGGGGCCTGTCCTAGTTTAAAGGAGACTTAAGAGAGAGGACCACCAAATATGATGTGTGATCTGTGGCTGGATACTGGATTAGAGGGACAAAGTGTTATAAAAGCACATTTTTGGGAGAATTAGAAAGACTTAAAAAACGAGACTATACATTAGATTATTATTACTTTATAATGTTAACTTTCTACAGTGTGATACATGCAGTATTATGGTCTTATATAGAATAATATCCTCATTCTTAGGAGACACATCCTGAACTACTTAAGTGTGAGGTGTCATGTCTGCTACGTACTTTCAAATCATTTGTGAGAGAGAGTGCAAGCACAAATACCACAAAAAACCTAAAAGTTTTGAGAAAGCATGATCACCACATATTCAAAGACACTGCCTTTCTTTTTAATGCTTATCAATTGTGGATCAGCTACATTTTTAAATGAAAATATTGTCAATCAAAAAACAGCTCAGTCAGTTAACTGTCTGACTCTTGATCTTAGCTCAGCTCATAATCTCAGGGTTGTGAGATTAAAGCCCTGCATTAGGCTCTGTGCTCAGCTAAGCGTTTGCTTGGAAATCTCTCCCCCTCTCTCTCTCTGCCCCTCCTCCCCCACACCGGCCCTGCCACCACTGCTTGCACACATCACTATATCAAATAAATAAATCTTAAAAAAGCCGTTTCTTTTGGTTCTAACCTTACCCTTTGGAAACAATCGCTCACTAAAATTCAATAAATAGAGAACTTGTAAGTTGATTTGCTAACTTTATAAGTCTCATTTGATAAAGGAATTTGCTCTTCACATTTGGTTCTAACACTTTAAGGGATGCAAGTAATCATAACCTCAGACAATAGTTCTGAGTAGTATGGAGTAATGAAAAGGGAGGAGTAGCATGAGTAATTAAAACACAAAGATAAAACACAACGAAATGTTTTTCAACTTTCAAAGGCAGATAAATCTGGAACAATAAAGAAATAAATTGAACTCTTCAAGTTTCTCCCATTAATTCTAGTTATGTCCTTTGGGGTACAGATTTTTATAAGCAAACGAGACAAATTTTTAAAAACCTCCTTCCTTGACCTAGTGTTATATGAAAAAAGACAGTAAGAAGAGACAATTCCTAAAAACCGGCAAGACACACTGAGAAAGTTTCACTTCTTTCATAAGGGAACCGTTTCTTCTTTCTCCCACTCTAGGTTTATTCTGGATTTAAAATCACTATGTAGCTATGGATATTAATCTATGATAAACTCACTGTTCTGTACTGTCCAAAGGGGAGAAACTGCTACCCAGCACATCAGAGAGGGAACACACAGTTCTGTTATGGACATGCCAGATAAGCAAGCACTCTCCAAAGTGCAAGTCAACAAACACCTGAGACATAACAGAAAAATGAGAATGAGCTTAAAATTTCACCAACACTGTACTGAAAAACTCAGTTAACGTAACTAAATTGTCAGATCCCCCAAATGAGAAATCATTTTAAAGCATTATCCACTAATTCTCCACGTGTACTACTATGTTGTTCTGTATTAAAATATAGATAACTTATATCAGATTATCCTACTCTCTAACAGGAGAGTTTTCAGAGAGAAGACCAAAAAAGAATATAGAAACTGGATATTTTGTTAGTGGCAGAGAAAAACAACAGCAGATTCTTTCTAAGTACCACAGATGCCTGGGCCATAAAGGCTTTTAGCCTCCTAAAACTAAAACACAAAAGAAAGAAAACACACAAGGAAAGACGTATACCCTAGGACTTATAACTAAATGCAGTAATTTATCTTAATTTTGAAAATATCCATGTAAGGATGAGCCAGAAAGCCCTCATTGACTTTCAACCCCATGCGTCTGTCAAAACATTCAAGTCCAGTAACACATGGGAGTGTCAAGAGGAATTATCTATTTGTAGACAAGACACGCATACAAAAAAGATAAAAATGCAAGCAGAGGAAACAAGATCACATATGAGGACAGACTGCACATCTATATGAAGCTGCATGCCACATTTAGCCATCTTTCCCCCAGTTAACTTCCTTCCTCCACACTGGGGTGGGGAACGGGAAGATGATGAATAATACTCCCACACATGCCCATACATTTTTCTCTCCTTCAAAAAAGGAACCTGTGAAGAGATGAACAAATGGCGAATAAGCACATGAAAAGATGCTCAACATCATTAGTTTATAGGGAAATGCAAATCAAAATCACAATGAAAAACATAAGGGGGAAACTTTCCCCTTCTTCCCTTCTAGGTTCTTTCGCTGGTCTAATAATTAAGTTGACATAAGACAGATCAACAAGAAAAAACCTCCAAATTTTGCACCTATGGGAACCCCAAAGATATGAAGTCCCCAGACACTCAAGCAACTGAGGTGTGGTGTTTTTAATTTATTTTATTATTTTATTTTATTGTGTGTTGTTTGTCACCATACATCATTACTTTTTGATGTAGTGTTCCAAGATTGTTTAGGTGTAACACCCAGTGTTCCACGTGATACGTGTCCTCCTTAACACCCACCACCAGGCTCACCCACCTCCCCATCCCCCTCCCCGCTAAAACCCTCAGTTTGTTTCTCGGAGTGCACAGTCTCTCAGGGTTTATCTCCCCCTCTGATTTCTCCCCCTTCACTTTCCTTTCTTTCTCCTAATGTCCTCTGTGTTATTCCTTATCTTGAGCTAAGGAGAAGGGAGTCCAGGTCTGGGACTTCAAAGAGGAGGAAGACGATTCAGAGGATGATGGGAGGAACAAATGTTTGGTAAACGAATGTTTGCCCTGCCATGCACATAAGTCTTTTTTTATATAAAAAGTTGTCTCTGGTATTAGCTCTCATCCTGGTACAGGTTCTCCATTTAAATTCTTTTAGGCACTTAAGGGAGAGGTATATAGAAATAAACAAACAAATAAATTAAAAAAATCAATCAATCTCTTCCTGAGTATGTTAGACCTCGACTGCCTTCAGCTCAAAATAGTCCACATGCCTAAAGTATTTTAGGATCACACATTATGCTCCCCCTTAGATACCCTCACACCCATTAGAATAACTATTTTCAAAAAAAGGAAAATGACAAAGGTTTGGGGAGACTGTAGAGAAACTGGAACCCTCATGCATTGCTGGTGGGAATATAAAATGGTACACCCTCTGTGGTTCATCAAAATGCTCCACACAGAATTACCATTATGATCCAGCTATTCCACTCCTGGATACACACCCAAAATAACTGAAAGCAGGGACCTGTACAGCAATCTTCATAGCAGCACCACTCACAATAGCCAAAAGGTGGAAACAATCCAAGTGTCCATAAAAAAATATGGTGCATGTGCATATGTATGATTAAACTATTCAGCCATAAAAATAAAATGCTGACACATGCTACAAAATGGATAAACCTGAAAAACATTATGCTAAGTGAAATAAACCAGATACAAAAGGGCATATATTATAGGCCTCTACTTATATGAGGTACCTAGAATAGGCAAATTCTTAGAGACAGAAAAGCAGAATAGAACTCAGTAGGGGCTGGGGGAAGGGGGTATGCACTGTTGTTTAATGGGCGCAGAGTTTCTGTTTGGGAAGGTGAAAAAGTTCTGGAGAACAAAAGTAATAATAGCAAAACAGTGTGAATGTACTTACTGTCACTGTACTGTACATTTAATTCTGGTAAAAACTATAAATTTTGTGTTATGTATATTTAAGCACAATTTAAAAAGGAAAAAAAGAGGGGCCTGGGTGGCTCAGTCAGTTAAACATCTGCCTTCAGCTCTGGTCATGACCTTGGAGTCCTGGATGACTTCGGAGTCCTGGGATGGAGGCCTGTGTAGGGCTCCCTGCTCAGTGGGAAGCCTGCTTCTCCCTCTCCCAATGACCTTCCCCCCTGCTCATGCACACTAATAAATAAATAAATAATTTTAAAAAGAAAGAAATCTGAGGCCAGAGCAGACAGAAATTAACAGGACAGTCAGCTAGACTTAACTTCTCTCTTTAATCCTCCCATTTTCCCCTTAACTGGAGATGCCTTGCTCATTTCCAGTGTACACCCTCAAGTGCTGAGCCTAGCCTCCAGCAGAGACTGCTGCATCAACTCTTCAGGGGCCTAAGGCTCAGATGTCCAGTCAAGAAGACAGGAGAGGAAAGAGAATCCTCAATGGAATTGCCACTTTATAGTTATAAACTACTTCCTCCTTTATTCTATTTCTTAGATACAATGCTTTGCTACACTCGCTTTTCTCAGTTCAAGTAGTTACTGAAGAAAGCAAAGTTAACAGACCAAACTTAAAATTACTTCTGTCACTGACAGCTTGGATGAATTGCTGCTCTCAAATATTATATTAGTATTAAAAACAACACAGATCTAGAAAATATTAGACCATCCAAATGCCAAAGGTTGAGAGAGAGTACTAAATTACCAACTTTCTCCAAGAGGGCTCTGGAATTACAGAAAAATCTATAAAGCTCTGAGTTGGAAAACAAGAAAAGGTGTGTCACTGAACTAGAAGGCAGAGGGGATCAGATTGAAGGAGAGGATAAAGAAGTGCAAAATGGCTTTTTAAACATCAACTGTAGGGGTGCCTGGGTGGCTCAGTGGGTTAAAGCCTCTGCCTTCGGCTCAGGTCATGATCTCAGGGTCCTGAGATGGAGCCCCACATCGGGCTCCCTGCTCAGCAGGGAGCC
>LNAC01000077.1:2538018-2584001 GCA_002007465.1 Ailurus styani | reverse complement strand
GCCTACTTGTAATTTCTGTCAAATAAATAAATAAAATCTTTAAAAAACAAACAAACAAACATCAACTGTAAGAGCAGCTCTTCCCAAGGGAGCCTTGGGTCAGCATTAACAAAAGCAGGAGTGGACCAGAGAAATTAAGTAGAGAACCACATCTGGGAAGACAGCAGAAGCAGTGTTTGGGTCAGGTAGGTTTCCTTCCTTCCCTAGTACATAAGGTGGCTCCCATTCTTTATAAAGGGTATAAGAATTTTCTTTATTCTTGGGGTTCAGACATCACCAGGATATATTGTGGTATTTGTCTTCTTTCCTTAATTCCTGCAGAAGCCTTGCTCTCCTGGTCTTTAAGTGCTTAAGATGAGTCTTTGGGAATCTCAGGAGAGTTCCTACTCTTATTTCTTTTCCTTCAATGTCTGTCCTCTACCTCAAAGTCTTACTAGACAGACTGTACACATCTTGGTTTTATCCTTCAGATCTCTTAAGCATGTTTCTAAACATGGAATAAACATGAGAATCACCTGGGAAACTCTAAAAATCCACTGATGCCTGCACCCCACTCCCAGAGATTCTGCATTTAATTGGTCTGTGGTGGGGCCGGGGCCTCAGTGGGTTTTTTTTTTTTTAAGATTTATTTATTTGTTTGAGAGAGCACGCACAAGTGGGAGGGACAGAAGGAGAGGGAGAGAATCTCAAGCAGACTCCACGCTGAGCATGAAGCCTAACTCAGGGCTCTAAATCATGACCCTGAGATCATAACCTGAGCAGAAACCAAGAGTTGGACACTCAAATGACTGAGGCACCCAGGTGCCCCCAAGGGCATCAGTGTTTTTAAAAAGTATCTCAGATAATTCTAATGTACACAAAAGGTAAAGAAACATTGGGCTTTTCTCTTAGATTCCATCATTGGCTTTTTGCTCTATATTCTAAGAGATTTTCTTTGATGGAACTTCTAGATCACCATTTGGTTATCAGTTATGTCCATTATTTCATTTACTCTGTTCAAAGGGTATTTTAAAGCAATGGTTTTGATTTTTGTATACTCTTAATATCTGATTGCACATTTTTCTTACATGTCTTTATTTTGTAGATACAATTACTTCTCAAATATTTAGGGATTCTACTTAGAATAAAATGGGAAGTCTCTATGAATAATTATTTGGCTACATTTTTTTTCATTTTGTGCGGGGGGGAATTACTGATTATGGGTATCCCCTAGGATCTCCCACAGACACTGGGCAGTGGTAAAGGCCGAAAGGTTAGGAAATGAAAATGAAAGACAGCATACTGTGAGTTACAAGTTAAATAGAAGGGGAATGCATAAAGATGCAAAAGTGACAGGTGAGCAGTTTGATACTTGCACTAGGCTTACAGAGGGAAAAGGTGAAATGCTTTAGGTAAAAGGAAAACAGAGAGCAAAGGCTTAAAAAGAAGAAAGGGCCAGAAAGACTTAAATACATAGGGGAAAGAGTCAAGCATAGATTTATTTACCAAAAGTTTATAGACTGCTTAAGTTACCATTAAGTTAACCATAGGGCTAAATAAAAGTATGCTAATCCTCAATAGGATGGTCGTGGGAGTGTTTAAATAAAATCTGGCAAATTCATACAACAAAATACAATCTTTGAAAAGGATGAGAAGTCTAAGCAGTAGAGAATCATTCAGGTAAGAGTCTAAACACCAAAAGCATCCAAACAGCTGAATTAAGATTTTGTAAATGCTCATCCAGTGAAAAAGTATACTATTGTAATAAATGAAGTGTATTGTTATGGTGCACAGTGCCCAGTGATGACTTGGTTTGCTGGGCTGTTAAAAAATAAATAATAAAAGTCAGTTGATGATATTACAGGGGGATAATACATGTGACAATGTGCTATATTGTAATTACACGCAGCAACCAACCATGGTTCCCAGCTGTTTGTAGATTTTGAAGTGTGCAGTCATTTTACAGCACTGGATTACAAATTATGCAAATATTGCATGCCTTTTTTAATCACTATTTTTTCTTAGAGTTCAAAGAGCTGAACTCTGGAAATATTAATATAGAACAAGTAAGACCTTAGCCATTCTGGATAAAATAACCTTCTAATTATGACATGAAAAGATGGAAAGATGTCTCAAGATGTACCATTAAGCAAATGGTGAGTTGCAAATGATCTATGATTTTATTTTTAGAAGGAAAATAGTGTATATGTGTGTGTGTATTGCTTATATACACAAAAAGTTTGGAAAGATACCTACTATCAAAACAGCCAGTAAAGATAACTCTGGAGAATGAGATCTGGGAGAAGGGGGAAACAGGAAGAAATTTTCACTTCTTAAATTTACTTTTAGGTCATTTAAATTGTTTAACAATAAGCATATATTACTTTCATGATTTTTTTAAAAACTTAACAAAAAGATGAAACACCTCATGGTTCCACTCATCAGGACTTTTTTTTTTTTTAAATAGATTGCTAAGGTTAATGTAAAACCACTGAAATCTTTTTAATTTTTTAAAAAAGATTTTATTTATTTATTTGAGAGAGAGCAAGAGAGAAAGCATAAGTGGGGTGAGAGGGAGAGGGAGAAGCACTCTCCCCACCAAGCAGGGAGCCCAATGTGGGTCTCCATGCCGGGGACTCTGGGATCATGAACTAGGCCAAAGGCAGATGCTCAGCTGACTGAGCACTCCTCATCAGGAGTTTTTATTTTTACTGTTCAATTTAATTCAAACATTTTGGAGTGCCTTCAGTGTAGAGGAAGAGAACTCTGGTTGAGCAAAAAGTGTTTGTGAAATATCCAGGGGGCAGTTAGAGAGAAAAGGCCTGAACTCAGGAGAGAAGTCTGGATGTTCCCTGGGAAGTTATCAGACTCTACATGGAAATTAAGATAAAAGTAAACAGCTATTACTACTAAGTAAATAAAACCATGTTCTCAAACTTCTAACGTCTAAGTCTCACTTCTGATTATTAGGGCTCTTAGCAATACAGCTGAACAGTTTAAAAACTGCAAACCATCCCTGAAGCAGCCAGCAATATTACCAATGATAGATTAAAAAGCTCTTTCAGCACTTCAAAAGCACCAGTCCTCCATTCCTTTTTTTGGGGGGCGGGGGAGAGACTTTATTTATTTATGACAGAGAGATAGCAAGAGAGGGAACACAGCACAGGGTAGCTGGAGAGGGAGAAGCAGGCTCCCCACTGAGCAGAGAGCCCGATATGGGGCTTGATCCCAGGACTCTGGGATCATGACCTGAGCCGAAGGCAGACCCTTAATGACTGAGCCACCCAGGCGTCCCTCATTCCTTTAATACCATACCATTGTTCAGATAAAATTATTTACTGCTCTTTTACCTCCTCAGGTAAGCATCTGAATCCCTCTCTGGTACTTTCTTGACTTTATGCATTGCCTTGTAGCTGTCACTAGCTATAGCCTGCTCCATGCCAAGTCACGACACCCCTTAGCTCAAAGGTACATCTGATAGATATCACTGGTTAGAGTTATGGTAGAGACTGCCAGTAATTCTCAAGTCTCTTTTTCTCCATTTCTTCCTTATTAATAAGACCTCTATTTTTTAACAGGACACAAAGCTTCCCAGAATAAACTTCAGTGTCCTACCCTGCAGCTAAGTATGGCCATGTAACAAAATTCAGGCCACTGGGAGATAAGGTAAATGTATCCATAAAGGAATGGTAGCCAGGACATTATATGCACACATCTGAGTTAAAATCTGAAAGATAAGAAGTCATTCAACAAATAGCTACTGAGTACCTACTATGTGCCACTGTTCTAGGCAATGGAGGCATACCAGTAAACAACAGAAAACAATTTCTATCTTCTCAGATCCTACATTCTGCTAAGGGTAAAGACAGGAGTAAGCCTTTTTTACTTCATGTTTTGAACATGTTTGCTCATATTTGATGGAAAGATCAAATTCTGGCTGTATCACAGTGGTAGATTATCAACGTGGGTTGACTCATAGGGTCAAACAGTTTGCTTCCAAGTCGGCTGATGATTTCTAAGAACAAGGTAACACATGACAAAAGTCTATAAACACTACAGGCAGGTCTGTAAGTAGAAAATGTGTCCTATTCATTTTTGTACCTCTACCACATAGTTTAAGTAAATGGAGTAGAAGAGGCACTCAACAAACATTGAATTGAATTGTGATTTTCAATAGCCGTCAGTATAAAAAGGGTAAAATATCAGACACTAGAGTAAGGAATGCGTGCTGAAATATCATTACCAGTTGACTACATTTTTCCTCCAGATCTACTCCGAAAAGTCTGGAGAATTACGCTGTACCTGAGTCTTCAACTATAAAAGAGAAAGTAAAAATAATATTCTGTTCTAATAAAATGCTGGCAAAATTGGCATATCTCCGAAGTCCACTATAAATATATGGCTATACATACACACAGCAGGTTCATCTTATTAATTATACCGGTTTGGCTTAAACATGGGCAGTCAAGAACAGAAGACTACCCACAGCTGTCAATCTCTGAGGATACGTTAAATCACAACTGGAGGAAGAGGTGGTTTAGAGAGCTGGAATGCAGAGAGAAGAAACCTAGGATAAAAGTTCTGTATCATACTATATCCTCTTATAGTACTGTCTTATTAAAGCACTGTAATATACATTAAGCAGATTTAAGACATGGCTTTAATATATTCTTTCCAAAGGTCCATTATTACGTCCAAGAGAAAAACTGTATGAGAACAGCATTTTTGGTCTGTGAACAAAACCTTATGCAGAAAGAACAAAAACCTTGGCCAACTTAAATCCCCACCATAAAAGTGTGGAAGGAGAACAGCAACAGAGGACAAAGAAGGGAAAGAGTGCTGCTCTCAGGTATGATGTCTAGGGCCTCTGTCTGGGCACCGGGTTTTGAGAACGAGTAGATTTTCCATTACAGGAGAGATGCAGGGTTTGGGGAGAAGTCTGGAGAAAAACAGAATCTATAACACTGTAACAAATCCTAAGCAAGAATAAGAGAAATTTATTTTATTACTTTTTTGGTAAAGATTTTATTTATTTGTGAGAAAGCAAGAGAGAGCACAAGAAGAAGGAGAAGCAGGCAGAGGGAGAAGCAGGCTCCCTGCTGAGCAAGGAGCCCCACGCGGGGCTCAATCCCAGGACCCTGAGATCATGACCTAAGCCGAAGGCAGCCGCTTAACTGACTGAGCCATCCAGGTGCCCCAGAAAATTTATTTTGATGTGTCCCCACCATCTCCCAAACCCCTCCATTTTGAGTTGGTACCTTTCCCCATATGCATGTCAAGTTACTGACCAGTGAAGTTTGTTAATGTGACTTATTCCATCTCTTAAGGATCAGGTTCTTAGGGCCTTCCAAGGTGACAAATTAATCCCACAATTAGTCTTGTCAACTAGACAAAGATTCATCTGTCTCCCTAAGTAAACACCCTCTTCCAACAAGTGACTCAGATATTCCACAATTCCAGAGCAAATTTCTAAGGGTATATATGATACAACACTGAACCATGCCTAAATTTAAGCTCTGATCTATTGGTAACTAGCTATGGAATCTTTGGCTGTTGCTCAGTTTCTCCATCTGTAAATTTCAGGAGGTCAGACTAAAATGATAGCTAAGATTTATTCCAACTGTAATATTTTA
This sequence comes from Ailurus styani, assembly GCA_002007465.1. NCBI lineage: Eukaryota > Metazoa > Chordata > Mammalia > Carnivora > Ailuridae > Ailurus > Ailurus styani. The sequence goes on along the minus strand of LNAC01000077.1, from coordinate 2,578,389 downwards.
TATTTAGAATTACTTTTTAATGAATAAATACACATTTTACTTTATGGGAAAATGAGATTTGAAATGTGGAAGGGAAAACAAGTCCCAAGGAATGGAAAAAGTTATTTTGGTAGTACAGACTTCACTTTCCATTGCAATGCTCTGGCAAAACACTATTAGTTCTGAGCTTTACCACCTTGGATACTGTATTTGCATTTTATAGCTGCAGTAACAAATTACAACAAATTTAACCACTTAGGTAAAACATATTTATTATCTTATAGTTCTGGAGTCAGAAATAGAGCTCTCTGGGCAAAAATCAAGGTGTTAGCAGGGCTGTATTCCTTCTAGAGACTCTAGGAGAAGATTTTTTTCCTTGATTTTTTCCCCCCGGATTCTAGAGGCCGTCCACATTCCTTGGCTCATGGCTCCTTCCTCTATTTTCAAAACAGCAATACTGTATGTCTCTGATCATTCTTCTGCAGCCACATCTCCCTCTGACCATAGCCAGGAAAGTTTCTCTGCTTTCTTAAATTTCTTAAGAACGCTTATGATTATGTTGGGCCCATCTTTATAATCCAGGATAATCTCCCCATCTCAAAGTCTTTAATCACATCTGTGAAGTCCTTTCTACTGTGTAAGGTAACATTAACAAATTCCAGAGATTAGGATGTGAACATATTTGAGGGGTCATTATTTACATAAATGCCTAGTCACCCAATCAAAATCCTAAGAATTTCTCCAAGCCTAGAATTCTGTTGACTTCCTCCATTTTATCTCTTGGGTTCTTGTAACATTCTTTCTTGTCTATTTATCATCCAGTTGAACAACGTTCTAATCTGATGGTAAAATTAAATCTAACATTTTGTATGTATCATTCTGAAAATTCCTTCAGAATTTCAGAAAGCCTAAGTTGGAACATTTATTATAGTTTTTCAGTCTTGTGATAAGTTAAGCTATAAGTGAACTTGGTAATACACAATGCATGTTTTCCCACCTCAAACTTAATCACTGAAAGATTATTTATAAAATTAAGTCCCTTATGTGATCCTGAAATTTGAGCAGCAAAATATAAACACTGAAAAACACTCAAGTACATTTTAAGAACAGATGTAATAACATATACTTTACAATAAACTGCACATATTTAAAGTATACAACTCTGTAAGTTTTGACATACGTATATAGATCTATAAAGCCATCACTACGAACAAGATAATGGACATATCTGTCACCCAAATTTTTTTCTTAGGTATTTTTAAGATTTTATTTATTTGAGAGACAGTGAGAACATAAGGGGCAGATATAAAGGGAGAGGGAGAAGCAGGATCCCCACTGAGCAGGGAGCCAGATGTGGGGCTCAATCATGACCCTGGGATCATGACCTGAGCTGAAGGCAGACGCTTAACTGCCCCAGGCGCCCCTCCTGCATACTTTGACAATTCATTCCTCTCCAGCTCACATCTCCAGACAACCTCTGATCTGCTTTTTGAATTGTTTGTATTTCGTAGATTTTCTCATGAGTGGAAACATGTCTCTTTTTAATTTTGAATTAACTTTGTTTTTTAAAGATTTTATTCATCTGAAAGAGAGTGAGCGAGCAGGGGGAGGGACAGAGGGAGAAGGAGAAACAGACACCCCACTGAATACAAAGCCTGACAAGATACCCAGACCTTGAGATCATGATCTGAGCTGAATCAGATGCTTAGCCAACTGAGCCACCCAGGTACCCCAATTTTGAATTAACTTTTATATATGATGGAAAGTATGGATTAAGGTATGATTCAGGTTTTTTTTTTTTGTATAGGAGTATCAAATTTTTCTATTTATTGAAAAGACTATTCTTTTTCCATTTAATTTCCTTGGCACCACACTCAAAAATTAAACTGGCCATATTTTTTTCTGGACTCTGTTCCACGGACCTATTTGTTTATATTTACGTCAATATCATTGTTTTGATTATTATAGCTATAATAAGTTTTAGAAGTCAGATAGTGTTAAATCCTCTCTGTTCTTCATCAAAATTGTTTGGATTATTCTAGGACTTTCATTTCCATATGAATTTTAAAACCAGTTTATCACTTTCTACAAATTGCCTGCTCGGATTCTGACTGGGATTGTACTGAATCTATATCTTTAGAGAGAACTGACAATACTGAGTCTTCCAATCCTTGAACATAATAGCTCTTCATTTACTTAGGTTTTCTTTATTTTTTCTCAGTAATATTTTATAGCTTTCAGTGTAGATATTTTATACATCTTTTACATAATTTACCCCTAGGTATTGAGTTTTTTAAATTTTACCATAACAGCATTCTTTTAAAAAAATTTTCCCTTTTTCTTCGTTAATGTGATATGCAGTACCCCACCCACCACCTTATCTGGAGATATAACCTAAGACCGGCAGTAGATGCCTGAAACTACAAATAGTAGCAAACCCAATATTTACTATGTTTTTTTCTTATACATACATATCTGTGATAAAGATTAACTTATAAATTAGTACAGTAAGAGATTAATAACATAATAATAAACTAGAATAATATACTATAATAAAAGTTATATGAATGTGGTCTCTCTCAAAATATTTTAATTGAACTGTACTCACCCTTCTTGTGAAGATGTGAGATGATAAAATGCCTACACAATGAGAGGAATGGAGGTGAATGATGTAGGCATTGTGACGTAGTGTTAAGCTACTATTGAACTTCTAAGGATATATCAGGAGAATCATATGGTTCTGGACTGCGGCTGACCACAGGTAACTGAAACCATGGGAAATGAAACCACAAATAATGAGGGATTACTGTTTGCATTCCTGGGACAAATCCCATTTGGTCATTGTACTTTATCCATCTTATATGATGTTAGGGTCAATTGACTAAAATTTTGTTAAGAATTTTATGACTGTGCTCATAAGGAATATTGGTCTATAACTTTTTTTCTTGCACTGTATTTGGATGGATGGATGGATTTATTTATTACTTTTTTATTTTTTAAGTAATCTCTATACCCAACATGGCGCTTGAACTTACAACCCTGAGATCAAGAGTCACATGCTCTACCAACTGAGCTAGCCAGGCCCCACTGTTTGGTTTTAGTATCAAGATTATACCAGTATCACAGAGTGTGTTAAGAAGTATTCCCTCCTCATCAACTTAATGGAGGAATTTGTGTGGAACTGCTATTATGACTTCTTAAAATGTTTGGTAGAATTTATCAGAGAAGTCATCTGGGTCCAGAATTTTATTTGGGGGAATATAATGTCATTAATAGATAAAGGAATACTCAGGTTATTTCTTCTTGAGTAAGCATTGGTATTTTGTGTCTTTTAAGGAATCTGCCCATTTCATCTAACTGTCTAATATACTGGCATAAAGTAATTAATATCACTGTCTTACTTATCCTTTTAATACCTACAGGATCTACAACTTTTGCCAACTCTTTGTTCCTGATTTTGGTGACTTGTGTCTTCTCTTTTTCCTGATGCATTAGGCTGGAGGCTTATCAATTTTACTGGTTTTCTCAAAAAGCCACTTTTTTATTTCATTGACTTTCTACTCTTTCATTGGTTTCGACTTTTATCATTAACTCTTTTCTTCTGCTTACTTTGGGTTTAATTTTCTCTTCTTTTTCTAGTAAGGTAGAGGCTAATAAACACACTGATTTAACACAGGCATATAATGTTAAGAATTTTCCTCTGAGCACTTGCTTTAGCTACTTCCCACAAATTCCGGCACACTGTTTTCATTTCCACTCAGTACAAAATATTTTCTAAATTCACCTTTAACTTTTTTTCTTTTGACTCATAGATTTCTTAAAGATGTATCAGTTTATAAATATTTAGGGGTTTTCCAGATAGTTTTCTGTTATCAATTTTAAATTTAATTCCCTTTTGGTCAGATGACTTACTTTTTATGACATAAGTAATTTTAAAATTGACATTATTTTAGGGACCAAAATGTGTCTATACTAGTAAATGTCCTCTGTGTAGAACAAAATGTGTATTCTGCTGTATTGGATAGATGTCAAATAAATGTCAACTAGGTTAACTGAATAACAGTGTTTAAATCTCCTAAATCATTACTAGTATTTTGTCTTCTTGTTCTACCAATTAAAAGGTAAGATATTGAAATACCCAACTATAAGGTGGATCTGTTTCTCCTTTCAGTTCTGTCAGTTTATGACTCATATTTTGAAGCTTATTAGCTGTATAAATATTTAGGTCTATTAATTCCACTTTTTGAACTGACCACTTTATCATTATGAAATTATCTTCTTCATTCCCGGTAATATTCTTTGCTCTAAAATCTAGTTCGTCTATGGGGCTCCTGGGTGGCTCAATGGGTTAAGCCTCTGTCTTTGGCTCAGGTCATGATCCCAGGGTCCTGGGATGGAGCCCCGCATTGGGCCCTCTGCTCAGCGGAGAGCCTGCTTCCTCCTCTCTCTGCCTGCCTCTCTGCCTACATGTGATGTCTCTCTCTGTCAAATAAGTAAATAAATAAATCTTTTAAAAAATTTAATAAAAAATAAAAAAATAAAATCTAGTTTGTCTGAAATTGATACAGTTATTCCAACTCTCCTGACTAGTGTTAGCATGAAATATCATTAGTGAATCTTTTACATTTAGCCTATTTGGATCTTAATATGAACAGTAGGTTTCTTGTAGGCAGCATACATTTGAGTTTTGCTGTTTTACCCAATCTACTAAGTCCTGCCTTTTAACTGGGTTGTTTAGGTCATTTATAGTTAATGTGATTATTAATTTAGACTGATATAAATTTAACATTTTGCTCTTTTCTGTTTGTCACATCTGTTTTTGTTTCCCTTTTCTTCTTTTTCTTGGATCTCTGAACTTACAGTTTTTATCAAATCTGGAAAAATTTAGCCATTGTTTCTTCAAAAATTTTTTCTGTACCCCCTCCTCTCCTCAAGACTACAATTACATGTATATGAGACCACCTGAAGTTGTCTCATAGTTCACTGATACTCTACTGATTTTTCCCCCAGTCTTTATATCCTTTTATTTTGGATGATTTATATTGGTTTGGCTTCAAGTTTACTAATCTTTTCTCCTGCACTAATTTGCTGTAAATCCCATGAAGTGTATTTTTCATCTCACGCATTGTAGTTCTCAAATGTAGATGTTCAATTTGGGTCTTTAAAATATATTACATACCTGTATTTGACATTCTCAATCTTTCCTGTAATACCCTGCACATATGGAATACACTCGTAGTAAATGTTCTATGTCTTCGTCCATTAAATTCTATCATCTGTGTCTCTGTTTTGACGTACTGATTTTCCTCCTCAGAGGCTAAATTTTCCTGCTTCATTCCAAGTCTGATATTTTTTATTAGAAGCCAAATGTGAATTTTACCTGGTGAGTACTAAATATTTTTGTATAATTACAAATACTAAGCTTTGTTCTGGGATGCAGTTAAACTACTTGGAAATAGCTTGATCTTTCTGAGGTCTATTTTTATGCTTTGTTAGAAGGGACCAGAACAGTCTTTAGTTTAAGGCATTTGCCCTACTGCTAATCTGAGTATTCTACCCAACACCCTCTGACTTATATTTTCCTTTCTGGTTGTTGGGAATACAAACTGAGAATCAGAGATTATTCCCTATAATCCTTTTGGGTGGCTCTTTCTTGGCTTTTCTTGGTAGCTTCCATAAAATACATGCACTGATTAGTACTCATCTGAAGACTTAAGAGGGACTTTGCAAACCTATGGAGTTCTCTCTTTGTGCTGCTCTTTCCTTTCCTAACTGTAGCCACCCTGGCCTCCTTGGACTCCAGCTCTGTGTCCTTGACTCAAGGCGACAGCTGAGCTCCCCACTCCTTACACTGCATCCTGGAAACTCTCTGCAGGTAGTAAGCTAGGATAATTGTAAGGCTCATCTGTTTCTGGTTTTTTGGTAATCATTCTCTTGTGCTGTGTCTTGTTCAGTGCTTGAAACTTTATATATTTTTTTCTGGGGTTTTTGTTTGTTATGCAATTACAGCCACGAGAGTAAATCAATCTCTCTTAATCCATCTTGGCCAGACGCATAAGTCCATAAGTATATTTTCAAGCCAGAAAAAGGAGACACAGTAAAAAAAACCCCACAAGTAATATGCATGGAGTTTCAAGTGGGAGAAAAGGTATTTGATAAAATAAACAGTTTAGAACAAATTTTAAATCTGAAATTTGAAGGGTATAGGTTTTTCAGGATGTTAAAAAAGTCAAAGCCTACGAATGATATGACTCTACCTCCAAAAATGGCAGGTATTTTTTTTTTTAAATGGCAGTCAAAAAACTATGGTTTTGTGTTTATTTCTGGAAATCCGGATAATTGCAGTCTCTCTTTTTCCCTGAAATCTATGTAAGAAATGATTGTTTTAAACCTTACAAGAATGAAAAAAGTGTGACTTTATGTTTTTAAAGGTCATTAATATACCACAATTTTTAAACATCTAAAGAATTATCTTCCCATTCTTTTGAGTAATTCAACTGAAAATTACAAAGTAAAAAAAATCACCTTAATACTTCAAAGTCATAATGCCACAAAAGTTAGCTTGTGATTGACATTAATCTTTAATGTGTCTATAAAACTTGCTTTTGTTTTATAACAAACCTCAAATGGACACCGATTCTATGCAAAACATATTAATTATCAGTATACTGAGATTTTACTATTGCTTAAACAGGAACGAAAACCCCCAAACTATTTAGAACACACACACGAACACACACACACACACACACACACACTGTAGCAGCACTTAAAAACAACATATGAAAAGCAGTCTGTCACCAAGCCTCATGGCTTGATTCTCTGTGTATCTATTTAAACTTCTAAATTGCCCTAGCACCACCTGCAAATATCTGATCTTAAAAAGCATATGGTATCATAAGAAAACAACATATACAGATGCAAAGAAACTGACAGAATACAAGAGGGGCAAAGAAGGCTCTTAAAGAGTGCTGCTTGGATGGCTTCCTTTTTTCACCCCTCTTATTTTCCATCAAAGTGGCTTCTGTGGCTCAGATTGCATTATCTGGCTCCTTGCCCTCATGCTACTCAGCTGCCATTCATTCCAGTTATCAATGGCAATTATACAAACTAGCCAGAGTCCCAAAATTTCATCTAATGGCTCTGAGTAAAGTCCTAAGCTGGGGTGTAAGAGAGGGCTTTATTTTTTTTTAATTAATTTATTTTTTCCTTTATTTTTCCAGTGAGAGGGCTTTTAATGGAGAGTAAAAAGGCAGAGAAAAAAACTGAAGGACGCTAACTGGAGAGATAAAGGAGAATCAAGAAGCCGAATACTAAATCTGAGACTGGCTCATTCTACCCATAATCTTATATCAACTTCACACACTCTTCCTGTAAAGTTAGGTAGTCTCAGTTTTTACCTACAGAGCTAAATGTTGCCTCGAGTTAAAAACTTATTCTTTTACCCAAGCTTTGTTAGAATTATAAAACTTGACATAATTATATATTACACAAAGTTTGGGGAATAAAGAAAGGAGAAAAGAATTCACCACAATCCCAATATTACAACGTAAGTGCACTTTTTTTTAATGGACGTTATTTTTTTAGAACTGTTGCAGGTTCACAGCAAAACTGAGTAAAATAGCCAAAACAACCCTGAAAAGAACAAAAGTTGAGAGGACTCACACTTCACAGTTACAAAACTTACTACAAAGCTACAATGATCAAGACCATGTGGTACTAGGATAAGGAAAGACACAGATCAATGGAATAGAACTGAAAGCTGAGAAATAAACTTTCACATTTATGTCTGATATTCAAAATGGTTGTTATGACAATTGAATGGGGGAAATAATAGTTTTTTCAACAAATGGTGCAGGGACAAATGGATTTCCACAAGTAAAAATGACAAAGTTTGGATACCCTTCCTCACACTATATACTAAAAGTAAAAATGGATCAATGACTACAACGTAAGAGCTAAAATGACCTCCTAGAAGAATGCATAGGGACTGTAAATCTTCACTGATCTTTGACTAGATAATGGTTTCTTTTTTTTATATATATATACTTAAATGATATTTTTTATTAACATATAATGTATTATTTGTTTCAGGGGTACAGGTTTGTGATTCATCAGTCTTACACAATTCACAGCACTCACCATAGCACACACCCTCCCCAGTGTCCCATCGCTCAGTCGCCCCATTCCCCTCCCACTCCCCTCCCCTCGCAACCCTGTTTCCTGATCTCTTATGGTTTCTCTCCCTCTCTAGTTTCATCTTGTTTCATTTTCCCCTAGGTAATGGTTTTTTATGTGAAACAAGGCACAAGCAACAACTAAAAATTGATAAATGAGACCTTATGAAAATTAAAAATGTGCTTCCAAAAATACCATGAAGAAAGTGAAAGATATTGCAAAGGATGGGATGAAAATTTTGCAAATCATGTATCTAGTAATGGCATTGTTCTCTAGAATATATTAACAACTTGGCGTCTAGGAGAGAAGGGAAAGAAAGAAGACTAGGAGGATCCTGAGTTCACCACCTATCAAGGACATACAGAGGCAACAACTACTTGTGATAAAACTTACTCTGAAAAGGACCTAAAGACTGGCAGAACAAATCTTCTCCAGATAAAGACATAAAAAGCTTCTGCACAGTGAAGGAAACAGTCAACAAAACAAAGAGGCAACCTATGGAAATGGGAGAAGATATTCACAAATGACACTACAGATAAAGGGCTGATATCTAAGATCTATAAAGAACTTCTCAAATTCAACACCCAAAATACAGATAATCAGGTAAAAAAAAATGGGCAGAAGACATGAACAGTCTTACACAACAGTCTTACACAACTTCTCCAATTAAGACATACAAATGGCTAGGAGACACATGAAAAAATGTTCACTATCATTAGCCATCAGGGAAATTCAAATCAGAACCACACTGAGATACCACCTTACACCAATTAGAATGGCAAAAATTAACAAGGCAAGAAACAACAAATGTTGGATCGGATATGGACAAAGGGGAACCTTCTTACATGGTTGATAGGAATGCAAGTTGGTACAGCCAGTTTTGAAAACTGTGTGGAGATTCCTCAAAAACTTAAAAATAGAGCTACCCAAATGACCTGGCAATTGCATTACTGGGTATTTACCCCAAAGATACAGATGTAGTACTGTACAGATGGGAAGGAAGGGCAAATACACACCTGGTGAACTTAACCCTCAAGGCTACAACCCACAGCAGGAGGGACAGATATCACAGGCATGGAGGATCCAGGAGATCAAGCCCCACAGTGGACACCCCTGGCCCTGGGACCAGCACCAGAAAAACGAGACCCCATAATACTGGGTTCCAAAAATCAGGGGGCTTCTTTCTGGGAGAGTCACAAAGCTATAGGAAACTGAGACTTCACTGTAAAAGGGCCAGGGCACTACTATCACCCAGTCCAAGACTCAGCACAGAAGCAGGGTTTGGAAAGTGCCCAGTACCTGGGTTTTAAGTAAAGGAGATTTACTGACTAATTTTGTAATGTGTGTTGGAAGGGACAGGAATCTGCAGGAACTTTCTTGGAAAATGGAAGAGCTGGAGGGAACCACTTTTCTTGCCCTCCTTCAACCTAGCTGGGCAGACACCTGTGGGAGCCTGTTCTGGCATTCTCTACCTATGTAGCAAGCATGCTAGCCCAGCCCCAGCATTCCCCTGTGGATCTGCCCCACCTGGCAAGCACCCCTCCCTGGTGGCTCCCAACCCACTATACCTGGAGGGCAATCTCAACAATCCCCTGGGGCAACTACTGCTGTGTCATACCTGGCAGGCAGCTCTAACTGGGAGGTATCCCTCCAAGCACACCTCCAGACTCCTGCCCTGAAGAACAAGGGAGCTAACCCCACCCACCAACATGCCCATACTAGCCACAATGGGGTCTCTCTGAGAGCCATGGGAATAAGGGGGGGGGCAAGCCCTGCCCACCAGTGTACCCAGAGGTAGAAGCCAATCATTGCAGATAAAAGGGCTGAGGGCTGGCCCCACCCACTAGCACTTCCCCAAAAGCTACAGCTGAGCCACTCAGCAGCCATGCAAGGGGCAAAACCTGCCCACCAGTGCCCCCTGCCAGAGGGTGCAGCCCATCATTGCTGACAGCCAGGCTGAGGGTCAGCTGTGTCCAACAGTGATGAAGGATAATCGGAAGGCAGGCAGGCGGGGACAAGGGGCCCCTCCCCACCCTCAGACAAAACTACCCTTAAAAGGATTTTATACAACCCTGGAAGGAGCCCTCCATCCTTTCCCATATGATAGATGAAAAAAATCTGATTGGATAACAGGTGCAGGGAGGGTTAATCAGATTGAAACAGCTCGCCAACAAGCCCATAAAAACCCCTAGACCTAGAAACTCCCTGGTACAACCCTTTCAGGTCCCCTCCCTCCTTGGGAGCTTTGTATTATCACTTTACTATCTGCTCAATAAATTGCTCAATAAACTTTGCTTTGCTGCTCACCACTCTGTCTGGTCTACCTCTTCATTCTTTGAAGTGGTGTGACCAAGAACCACGGGCACTGAAGGAGAAAAAAATCCTGCAACACCAGCACAGCCTACAGGTGAGCACATGCAGCCAACACAGGGGACACCCTTGGAACACTTAGTTACGGTTAACACAAAATATCTTCTACATAAAAACCACTACTTTCAGACCAGGAGATGTAGTTGAACTACCTAATACACAGAAACACAGATTCAGACACAATGAAGGGACAGAGGAATATGTTCAAAGGGAGAAAACAAACAAAACCAAAATTAAATGAAACAGAGATAAGCAATCTGCTGATAAAGAGCTTGAAGTAATGGTCATAAAGTGACTCATCAGGCTTGAGAGAAGACTGAAGCGAGAACTTCAACAAAAAAATAGAAAATATAAAAAAGAACCAGTCAGAGCTGAAGAATACAATAACTGAAATGAAAAAATATACTAGAGGGAATCAACAGATTAAAAGATGCAGAAGGATGGATCAAAAATCTGGAAGAGAGAACAGTGGAAAAGAAAAAGAATTTTTTAAAAAATGAGGATTAGTTAAGGGAATTCTGTAAAAACATCAAGCATATCAGCATTCACATTATAGGGGTCCAAGAGGAGAAGACAATAAGAAAGGAGTAGAAAACTTACTCGAATACATAATAGCTAAGAACTTCCTTAACTGGGGAAAAGAAACAGACATCCAAGTCCAGGAATGAAAGAGAGAGCCAAACAAGATGAACCCAAAAAGATCCACACCAAGACCCATAATAATTAAAATGGTAAAAGTTTAAGAAAATTTTAAAAGCAGCAAGAGAAAAGCAAACAGTTACAAACAAGGCAAACTCCATAAGGCTGTCAGCTGATTTCCCAGCACAAAATTTGCAGGCCAGAAGGGGGTGGGGCATCAAAGTTCTGAAAGGAAAAAAAAAAACTAAAACCAAAACTACTCTACCTGGCAAGGTTATCATTCAGAATTGAAGGAGTAATAGTTTCCTAAACAACAAAAGTTAAGTTAATGGTGTTCATCATCACTAAATCAACCTTGCAAGAAATGTTAAAGAGAATTCTTTAAGTGGAAAAGAAAAGGCCATAAATAAAATTATGAAAGGAAAAAATTTCACCAGTAAAAGCAACATATATTAAAAGGTAGTAGATCTGGATGAGGGATGGGATAACTGAGTGATGAGCGTTAAGGAGGGGATGTGATGTAATGAGCACTGGGTGTTATATGTAACTGATGAATCACTGAACTCTACCTCTGAAAGTAATAATACACTATATGTTAATTAACTAAATTTAAACAAATTTTTAAAGTCCATAAAAAAGGCAGATCACTTATAAAAATAGTATAAAGCTTAAAAGATAAAATTAGTAAAATTATAAAAAGATATAAAATAAAACATTACATACAAAAACTTGGAGGAGGAAGTAAAAATGTAGAGCTTAAGTGATAATCAACTTAATATACACTGCCATGTACATAGATTGTTATATATGGACCTCATGGTAACCACAAACCAAAAACCTGGAATATATACACAAAAACTAAAGAGGAAAAAATCCAAACATAACACCAAGAAAAGGCATCAAATCATAAAAGGAAGAGAGCAGAGAACTATAAAAACAACCAAAAAACAATGGACAAAATGGCAATAAGTAGATACACATCAGTAACTTTAGATATAAATGAACTAAATGCCCCAGTCAAAAGAAACAGGGTGACAGAATGGATAAACAAGATCCATTTATATGCTGCCTAAAAGAGACTCACTTCAGACCTAAAAAAAAAAATATAGACTGAAAGTGATATAAAGATATCCCATGCAACATGAAGTGGGAAAAAAAAGCTCAGATAGCAATATTTATATTAGACAAAATAGACTTTGAAACAAAGACTGTAACAAGAGACAAAGAAGGGCATTATATAATGATAAAGGGGTCAATCCAACAAGAGGATATAACAATTGTAAATATCTAGGCACCGCACATAGGAGCACCTAAATATACGAAACAAATATTAACAGATACAAAGGGAGAAACTGACAAGAATACAATAATAGTAGGAGACTTTAACACCCCACTTATATCAATAGATAGATCATCCAGACAAAAAAAATCAGTAAGTAAACAATGGCTTGGCTTTGAACAACATATTAGACCAGACAGACTTAACAGATATATACAGAACATTCCATCCAAAAACAGCAGAATACACATTCTTTTCAGGTACACATGGAACATTTCCAGGGTAAATTACATGTTAGGCCATAAAATAAGTCTCAATAAATTTAAGAAGACTGAAATCATATAAACATCTTTTCCAACCACAAGAGTATGAAACTAGAAATCAATTACAAGAAGAAAACTGGAAAAAAACACAAACACATGGAGACTACAAAACATGCTCCAACCCAACCATTGGATCAAATGAAATCAAGGAGGAAAAATAAAAAATACCTAGAGACGAATGAAAATGGAAACACAATGGTTCAAAATCTTTGGGATGCAGCAAAAACAGTTCTTAGAAGGAAGTTTATTAGTGATACAGGCCTACCTCAAGAAATAAGAAAAATCTCAAATACATAATCTAACCTTACACCAAAATGAATGAAGAAAAGAACAAAGACCAAAGTTAGCAGAAGGAAGAAAATAAAGATCAGAGGGGAAATAAATGAAATATAGACTAAAAAACCAGAAAAGATCAATGAAACTAAGCTTGTTCATTGAAAAGATAAACAAAATTGACAAACCTTTAGTTAGATTCTAAAAGAAAAAGGAGAGAACCCAAATAAATAAAATCAGAAGTGAAAGAGACTACCATGAGACCACAAAATACAAAGGATTACAAGACACCACAAAGAAAAATTAGAGGCCAACAAATTGAGCAACCTAGAAGAAACAGATAAATTACTAGAAACACACAGTCTTCCAAGACTGAGTCAAGAAGAAACAGAAAATCCAAACAGACCAATTATTAGGAACAAAATTCAATCAATAGTCAAAAAACTCCCCATAAACAAAAGTCCAGGACAAGATGGATGGCTTCACAAGTGAACTCTACCAAACACATATAGGTCACAGTATCTATCCTTCTCAAACTATTCCAAAAAAACAGAAGAGGAAGGAATGCTTTCAGATTCATTCTACAAGGCCAGCATTACCCTGATGCCAAACCAGACAAAGACACTACCACACCCTGAGAAAACGTATTAATATCCCTGATGAACATAAATGTAAAAATCTTCAACAAAATATTAGCAAACCGAACTTGAAAACACATTTAAAGGATCATTCAACACTATTCAGTGGAATTAAATCTAGCAACGCAGGACGGTTCAATATTTGCAAATCAATCATCAAGGTACACCATGTTAACAAAATGAAGAATAAAAATTACGATCATCTCGACCTGTACCCCTTGGGCAAATAATAAAAATAAAATTAAAAAAAAAATTACGATCATCTCAATAGATGCAGAAGAAGTATTTGACAAAATTCAATGTCCATTCATGATAGAAACTCTCAACTCATGATATCAACTCAATTCTCTCAACTCAGTTCATGATAGAAACTCTCAACAACGTGGTTACAGAAAAAATATACCTCAAAATAATAAAGGCCATACAAACCCACAGCTAACATCATACTCAATTTCCTCTAAGGCCAGGAATAAGACACTCTCACCACTTTTATTTACCGTAATATGGAAAGTCCTAGCCACAGTAATTAGACAAGAAAAAGAAATAAAAAGCATCCAAATTGGTAAGAAAGAAGTTAAACTGTCACTATTTGCAGATGACATGGTACTATATATAGAAAATCTTAAGAGTCCACCAAAAAAACTATTAGAATAAATGAATTTAGTAAAACTGTAAGATACAAAAATCAACATATGTAAATCTGTTGTGTTTCTATACACTAATAACTATCAGAAAAAGAAATTAAGATAAATGCATCAAAAATAATAATATACTTAGGAATAAATTTAACCAAAGAGGTGAGAGATCTGTACTCTGAAAACTATAAAACAATGATGAAGAAAATTAAAGATGACACAAATAAATAAAAAGATATACCATGCCCATAGATCGGGAGAATTGATATTATTAAAATATCCAGGGGCGCCTGGGTGGTTCAGTTGATTAAGTGTCTGACGCTTGATTTTGGCTCAGGTCATGGTATCAGCGTCCAGAGATCAACCCCTACATCAGGTTCCACACCCAGTGCAGAGTCTCTTTGTCTCTCTCCCTCCCCCCGCTTGCCCGCAGTACCTCTCTCAAATAAATAAAATCTTTTAAAAACAAATAAAATAAAATAAAATGTCCATACTACCCAAAGCAATCCACAGATTCAATACAATCCCTATCAAAATATCAATAGCATTTCCCACAAAACTAGAATAATCCTAAAGTTTGTATGGAACCACAAGAGACCCAAAGAGCCAAAGCAATCTTTTTTTTTAAACATACGATGTATTATTTGAGGGGTACAGGTCTGTAAATCATCAGTCTTACACAATTCACAGCACTCACCATAGCACATACCCTCCCCAGTGCCCATAACCCAGCCACCCTATCCCCTCCCTCCCACCCCCTAGCAACCCTCAGTTTGTTGAGGGTTGTTGAGTTTATTTTTGTGTGTGGTATAAAACCCTGAGATTAAGGGTCTCTTAATGGTTTGTCTCCCTCCTGATTCCATCTTGTTTCATTTTCCCTCCCTACCCCCTCACAACCCCTCACCCTGCCTCTCAAATTCCTCATGTAAGAGGGATCATATGATACTTGTCTTTCTCTGATTGACTTATTTTGCTTAGCATAATACCCTCTAGTTCCATCCACGTCGTTACAAGTGGGCAAGATTTCCTTTTTTGATGGCTGCATAGTATTCCATTGTATATATATACACCACATCTTTATCCATTCATCTGTTGATAGACATTTAGTTTCTTTCCATAGTTTGGCTATTGTGGACATTGCTGCTATGAACATTCGGGTGCACATGCCCCTTCGGATCACTACCTTTGTATCTTTAGGGTAAATACCCAGTAGTGAGATTGCTGGGTCACAGGGTAGCTCTATTTTTCAACTTGTTGAGGAAGCTCCATACTGTTTTCCAGAATGGCTGCATCAGCTTACCTTCCCACCAATAGTGTAGGAGGGTTCCCCTTTCTCTGCACCCTCGCCAACATCTGTCGTTTCCAGACTTGTTAATTTTAGCCATTCTGACTGGTGTGAGGTGGTATCTCACTGTGGTTTTGATTTGTATTTCCCTATTGTCGAGTGATGTTGAGCACTTTTTCATGTGTCTGTTGGCCATTTGGATGTCTTTTTTGCAGAAATGTCTGTTGTGTCTTCTGCCCATTTCTTGATTGGGTTATTTGTTCTTTGGGTGTTGAGTTTGATAAGTTCTTTATAGATTTTGGATACTAGCTCTTTATCTGATATGTCATTTGCAAATATCTTTTCCCATTCTGTCAGTTGTCTTTTAGTTTTGTTGACTGTTTCCTTTGCTATGCAAAAGTTTTTGATCTTGATGAAGTCCCAATAGTTAATATTTGCCCTTGCTTCCCTTGCCTTTGGTGATGTTTCCAGGAAGAGGTTGCTGCTAGCCAAAGCAATCTCAAGAAAGGCACAAGTCTGGAGGTATCACAATCCCAGATTTCAAACTATACTACAAAGCTACCATAATCTAAACAGTATGGTACTGGCACAAAGAGACACACAGATCAATGGAACAGGAGAGAAAGCCCAGAAATAAATCCCAGGTGATATGGTGAAATTAATTTATGACAAAAGAGACAAAGATATACAATGGGGAAAAGACAGTGTCTTCAATAAATGCTGTTGAGAAAACTGGACAGCTAAATGCAAAAGAATGAAACTGGACCACTTTTTTATACCACACACAAAAATAAACTCAAAATGTATCAAAGACCTAAATATAAGACCTGAAACCATAAAACTTCTAAAAGAAAACATAGGCAGTAAACTCTCAGACATTAGCTTTAGCAATATTTTTTGTATATGTCTCCCCAGGAAAGGAAAACAAAGGTAAAAACAAACAACTGGGACATCAAACTAAAAAGCTTTTGCATGGTGAAGGAAACCACCAACAAACCAAAAAAGGCAACCTGCTGAATGGGAGAAGGTATCTGCAGCTAATATATCCAATAAGGGATTAATATGCAAAATATATAACTCCCACAACTCAACACCGAAAAACCAAACTGATTAAAATATGGGCAGAGGACCTGAATAGATATTTTTCTGAAGATGACATATAAGTGGCCAACAGGTACATGAAAAGATGCTCAACATCACTTATCAGGGAAAGTCAAATCAAAACCACAGTGAGATATCACCTAACACCTTTTAGAATGGCTATTATCAAAAAGACAAAAAATAACAAGTGTTGGCAATGATGTGGAGAAAAGGGAACCTCTTTGCATTAGTTGTTGGCACTGTAAACAACAGCCACTACAGAAAACAGTATGGAGGTTCCTCAAAAAATTGGAAGTTAGAAATACCATATGACCTAGTAATTCCATTTCTGGGTATTTATTCAAAGACAACAAAAACACTAATTCAAAAACATACAGGCACCCTTATGTTTACTGCAGCATTATTTACGACAGACAAGATATGGAAGCAACCTGAGTGTCTATCAATAGATGAGTGACTAAAGTGTATATATACACTGGAATATTACTCAGCCATAAAAAAGAGTGGAATCATACATTTGCAACAACATGTATGAACCTAGAGGGTATTATACTACATAAGTCAGAGAAAGACAAATACCATATGTTTTCATATATAGAGAATCTAAAAAAAAACAAAACAAGTGGAAACAGATTCATAAATATAGAGAAAAGAAACCTGATTCCTACAAGAGGGGAGGGGGCTGGAGAGAGGCAAAATAGGTGAAGGGGATTAAGATGGGCAAACTTCCAGTTACAAATCAGTCACAGGGATAAAAAGTATAGCATAGGGAATACGGTCAATAATACTGTAACTTTATATTGCGATAGATAACTATACGTATCATGGTGAGCATTTATAACATAGTTAACTATCAAATCACTATATTGTACAACTGAAGCTAATATATTATCTCAAAAAAATTCAATAAAAAAACCTACAACTCAGTAACAAAACAAATAACCCAATTAAAAAATGGGCAGGGGTGCCTGGCTGGCCCAGTCAGTGGAGCGTGCGACTCTTGATCTCAGGGTTGTGAATTCAAGCCCCACACTGGACACTCTTAAGGGTCACTAAGTTGGTTAAGTTCCAACTCTTGATTTCGGCTCAGGTCATAATCTCAGGGCTGTGGGCTCCACACTCAGTGGGGAGTCTGCCTGAAATTCTCCCTCCCTCCCTCTGTCCCTCTACCCCGATCCTACTTGCTCTTTCTAAAATAAATTTTATAAATAATAATTTTTTTAAATGGGCAAAGTATTCAAATAGACATTACTCCAAAGAAGATATAAAAATAGCAAATAGGGAGGCCTGGGTGGCTCAGTGGGTTAAAGCCTCTGCCTTCAGCTCAGGTCATGATCTCAGTGTCCTGGGATTGACTCCCACATCGGGCTCCTTGCTCATCAGGGAGCCTGCTTCTCTTTCTCTGCCTCTGCCTGCCACTCTGTCAGCTTGTGCTCTCTCCCTCTCTCTGACAAATAAATAAATAAAATCTTTAAAAATAAATAAAAATAGCAAATAATTACATGAAAAGATGCTGAACATCACTAGTCAGTAGGGAAATGCAAATCAAAGCCACAATGAGATACCACTCCATGCACACCAGGATGGCTATCAGGAAAAGGACAGATCATAACAAGTATTGACAAAGATGTGGAAAAAGTAAGAACCCTCATGCGTTGCTAGTATGACTGTAAAATGGTGCAGCTGCTTTGGAAAATAGTGTGGGAGTTCCTCTAAAAGTTAAAGTTATCATTTGATCAATTCCAAGAAAAATGAAAACATATGTCCACACAAAAACTTGTGCATCAATGTTCTTAACAGCATTATTCTGAATAGCCAAAGTACAGAAACAATCCAAATGTCCATTAACTATTGAGTGGGTAAACAAGATGTAGTCTATCTATACAACACATTATTCAGCAATGAAAAGCAATGAAGTACTGATAACATGCTACATGAATGAACCCTGAAAATACCATGCTAAATGAGAGTGAGACACAAAATACCATTATGGTATGATTTCATTTATATGAAATGTCCGTAAATCCACCGAGACAGAAAGTAGACTGGTGGTTACCTAGGGTAACAGTAGAAGTAGGAGTGACTGACTGCTAACGGGTATGTGATTTCTTTTGGGGGTGATAAAATGCTCTTAAGTGGGATAATGGTAATAACTGCACAATTCTATAAATATACCGGAAACACCATGCTATGTGAATTTTAAGTCAATAAAGCTTTTAGAAAAATTACCCTATTGAATATATGGACATTAATTCCTAACATACATTACTTCCAATGTATCTATTCTACATAACACTGCTGTTAACATTTTTGTGCCTAGGCTTTTATCATATAATTAAGAGTATGGATTCTTGGGATACCTACCAGCCTCAGTTGGTGGAATGTGCAACTCTTGATCTCAGGGTTGTGGGTTCAAGCCCCATGCTGGGTGTAGAGATTACCTATCATTCCAATTCTAGTGCATGTGCTGCAAAGTGAGCACTGTATTATTTTCTTAAGATGATTTCTGGAAGTGGTGTCACTGAGTCAAAACCCATGAAACATTTATGTGTCTGAATACATTTTGCCAAACTACATTTCAAATGGGGTTTTTGGTACCAATAGTAAATACAGGAGAGAACCAAGACAGCCATGCCATCATCAGCATTATGTTACAGTAAATTTTTGTTAATTTAACAGATATTTCAATTTTGCTTGTGGTCCTGAGCATCCTGAAACCCAAAAGTTTTCTAGTAATCTATGAATCCTGCATACCATGAGTACCTACCAAATGTGAAATCTGCACAAGACCCTACACTGGGAGCCACAGTGGAAACTAAAATGAGTAAAGGCCAAGGATTTTGTGTGAGACAAAGCAAAGAAATATTTCAATTCAAGATAACTTTGATTAAGTATGACAGAGCTACAAAGTATAAGAGTAGGGAAAAGATGGCGGTTTATAAAACAGGCAAAAGAGGGCAGTGTTCCAGCTGGTTCTTGAAGGATGGACATTAATTTCAACTGGCAAGGGTGTGGCAAGAGTAAAATCAAGGCTGGTAAAAGAACACAGCACACAGCACATTCCAGGACTGTGGCTTGAGTAGGAAGTTGCTAGGGGGGAGAACAGGGAGAGAACAAGGCACAGGGTGCTCTAGGAGCACAAAAAGGGCCCTCTAAAACACAGCCAATGACTCTGTGAGCTGGGAGGGAGGGTTTCTCACAGGGCAAAAAGCATGCAGAAAGACACAAAGACGTGAATCATCATGACCCATCCAAGGAACCGCATGTAATCCAATTTGGCTAAAGTGGGCGGTACATGTGGAAAGGATGCAGATGATGCTAACTAAATAGGCAGAAGCTGACTGTGAAGAACTTGGTTTGCCAGAATAAAGCATTTGAACTTTATTCCAAAGGAAATAGAGAACTGAAGCATTCTTAAGGAAAGAAGTGACAATCAGAGTAGCTCAAAAAAAAAAAAATTACTCTGGCAACCCTCCAACAGCTTCCCAGCTCACACAGAATAAAATCCAAAGTCCTTCGTATACTTAACACCCTACACGCTGGTCAGTGGCTGGCTCTGAAATTACTTTCCTATTGCTTCTCTTTTCACTTACTCTGTTTCTGCCACACGAGCCTTGTTATAATCCCTCCAACATGCCTCTTCCCAGGGCTTTTGCACTTGCTGTCCCCTCTGCCTAGAACTCTTCCACCCTCCCCCCCTTCAGAAACAGAGTTTGCTCCCTCACTTCCTTCAGGTCTCTGTTCAAATACTTTCTCATCAGAGAGGCCTTCCCTATTACCCAATACATGAGAACAAGAAACGACAGCAAATCACCCTATCATTTTCCCCCTCCATTTACCACCCGGCACATAGATTTACTTGTCTATTGCTTGTCTCCCCTTACTAGGATGTAAGTTCCATGATGGAGCCTCTCTCAATAACCCTATGCTATAGGAATTGCTATTGCCATTTCCAGATGGTGAAATTAAGAGGCACAATATTGCTAGTGAACAGAGGAACCAGGTAGAATAACTCCTAAACTTGCAACTCTAACCATTTCACATAGTGTCAGAGGTCCTCCCCGACTCTGATCCTAGATCATTTCCTGTGAATTGGCTCCATCCTGACAAGTACTATGATAGTTTTTACTATGTTCTAAAAATATACGGATTCTTACCATTAGTTATTAGCTACGTTTCATAAGCCAGGAAACATTTTTTTAAATGATCAAGTAAACTGCACAAGGTATCTGGACTTTATCCAGCAATAAACTACATTTTTTTTTCTTGTTTAGGACCTAGAGATATTAAAACAAGATGAAAACATTTTATGAAACTAAAAAGAACACAGCATATGACACCAAAACTACTTTTCCAAGACCCTTTATCAAGTAGAATATTAACTTCAGGAATAAAACCAAATCCATCTTTAAGATGACTATTACAATTTTCTGAGTTATTATTACCAAAGGAAGAACACAGTATCTACCTGGAAAATACCAAGTAAATATTTTATCATATGCAGATACATATCCTGATTCTTTCCCTACTCCTCAGATTACTAATTTCTTCTTTCCCTGATTCTTTCAACCCATCTCCCATTATTGAGACAACCCCTCCCCAAAATGTAGCTCTCAATCAACACCTTGTCCCATCAACTACTTCGTACCAAAACTTACCACTCTTAATCCCAGCCACTACCTCTATTATAACCAAATCTACTTATAATTCCTCTCTCTTCCCTTTTGCGTTTCTGATCTCTAATTGCCTAACCATAGATACGTCAGTACCCCCTTTACGTCCCTATCTTTTTAAAGAAAATCAACTTTTCCAAAATTGGCCCATCCTCTATTTTCTTCATTAATCGCTATTCTCCTAGGTTTACAACTTTATTTTTTCTCCATTTTATCACTGTGTTTCCTACTACCTTACTTTCCAAATTCGTATCTATCACCATATTCAGGATTTTCTTCATTGCGTTCCTGAATTACCACAGTTCTCCAGCTGACCTACCTACTTCCAGCCTACTCACTCACTTCCATACTGCCAGTAAAGCCTCTCACACTACACTCCCAATTCAAGGACTTTAAATAGTTCCCCAGCACAACAAATCCGAACTTCTCAAACCAGCACTCAAGGCCTTCTTTCTACCCCTTCAGAACATCACTAATAAATGTTTATCTTAAAACATTCTAAGACAAAACCCATCTTCATCTCTCTGATCTGAATCAGTGCATGTACACGACAGGTCTCTAGACAACAAAGACCGCCATCGTCCACATGACTTCAGCTAATTACACCAGGCAATGGCAATATATTAATCTATCATCTTCTGAACATCTCAAGTTACTATGGGAAGGATTCATTTTCAAAAGTTGGAACTCTTTTAATCAGCAAAATGAAAGTGTGTACACTTATCAGAAAATAACACCTCATATCCCTAGTGAAAGTACAAAGTAGTAAAATATTTTAAAGGTGAATTTGCCAATATCTATAAAAAGTTTAAGTGCAAAATATTCTTTAGCTCAGCAATACTTCCAGGAAATTATCTGTAGATATCCTCACAGAAGAAAAATTATATACAGAACGATATTAAGCACAACATAATTTTAATAGTGTAAAAAAAAAATAGGACAAACTAAAACTTCCTTACTGGACTTTTTTTTTTTTTTAAATAGGCTCCACGCCCAGGGACCTCAAGACCAAGACCTGAACTGAGATCAAGAGCCAGATGCTCAACGGACTGAGCCACTTAGGTGTCCCCTTACTGGACTATTATTATACATCCCACAATGGAATATTATGCAGCAACTAAAAATAAAGAAGCAGCTATATCTGAATTGATATGGAAAGATGTTTAAGAATGACCTGAAGAGGGGCCCTGGGTGGCTCAGTGGGTTAAAGCCTCTGCCTTTGGCTCAGGTCATGATTTCAGGGTCCTGGGATGGAGCCCCACATCGGGCTCCCTGCTCAGCGGGGGGCCTGCTTCCTCCTCTCTCTCTGCCTACTTGTAAGCTCTCTCTGTGTCAAATAAATAAATAAATAAATAAATCTTAAAAAAAAAAAGACCTGAAGAAAAAAAACCAAGTCACAAAACAGAATGTACATTATTCTATTTGTGTAAAGGAAATTCGTATATTTGTGAATGCAAGAAAATATCTAAAAAGAAATCGTAGCAAAGAACTAACGGTTAATTCTGAAATGGGATTCAGGGGAAGAAACAAGGGATTTTCACTTTTTGGGGTGTATATATGTGTGTAGGTACACACATATATATCCTTTTTTTAACTGAAGAATGGTTGGACATATAATATTAGTTTCAGTGTACTATCAGTGATTTGATATTTACATATATTATGAAATGCTTACCATAATGAGCAGTTTACCACCTGTCACCATACAAAGTTACTACAATGTTATTGACTATATTCCCTATGATGTACTTTACATCTCCCGATTTATTTTATAACTATAAATTTGTACCTCTTAATCCCCTTCACTATTTCATCCATCCTCCCACCCTCTCCCTTCTGGTAACTACCAGTTTGTTCTCTGTATTTATGAGTCTGCTTCTGTTTTGTTTACAGATTCCACCTAAGTGAAATCAAAGGTATGTGTCTTTCTCTAACTTCATATTATACCCTCTAGGTCCATCCATGTTGTGGCAAATGGCAAGACTTCATTCTTTTTTATGGCTGAGTAATAGTCATGCACATCATGCCTTCTTTATCCATCCATCTATCGGTGGACACTTAGATGCTTAATGAATCCTTCCCATAGTAACTTGAGATGTTCAGAAGATGATAGATTAATATATTGCCATTGCCTGATGTAATTAGCTGAAGTCATGTGGACGATGGCGGTCTTTGTTGTCTAGAGACCTGTCGTGTACATGCACTGATTCAGATCAGAGATGAAGATGGGTTTTGTCTTAGAATGTTTTAAGATAAACATTTATTAGTGATGTTCTGAAGGGGTAGAAAGAAGGCCTTGAGTGCTGGTTTGAGAAGTTTGGATTTGTTGTGCTGGGGAACTATTTAAAGTCCTTGAATTGGGTTACTTAGGTTACTTCCATATTTTGGCTATTGTAAATAATGCTTCAGTGAACACAAGGGTACATGAATCTTTTTGAGTCAAACGTATCCTTTAAAAAAATCAGAATTAAATTTTCACTTAAAAAGAGAAAGAAAAAGGGATGCCTGGGTGGCTCAGTCTGTTAAGCTTCTGACTTTCGATTTTGATTCAGGTCATGATCTCAGGGTCATGAGACTGAGCCCTGCATCTGGCTTCACGCTTGGCGTGGAGTCTGCCTAAGATTCTTTCTCTCCCTCTCCCTCTGACCCTCCTCCAAAAAAAGGAAAGAAAAAAAAGAAATAAAAGTCCAGACTCTTTTTCTTAAAAAAAAAAATTATTTATTTCAGAGAGAGAGTGAAAGAGAGGACAGAAGCCTATGAGCTTGGGCAGCGGGGAGGGGCAGAGGGGTAAGAGAATCTTAAGCAGACTCCATGCCCAGCATGGAGCCTGATGCAAAGCTTGATCTCAGGACCTTGAGATCATGAGTTGAAATCAAGAGTTGGACGCATGGGCGCCTGGGTGGCTCAGTGGGTTAAAGCCGCTGCTTTCGGCTCAGGTCATGATCTCAGCGTCCTGGGATCGAGGCCCGCATCGGGCTCTCTGCTCAGCGGGGAGCCTGCTTCCTCCTCTCCCTGTCTCTCTGCCTGCCTCTCTGCCTACTTGTAATCTCTCTCTCTGTGTCAAATAAATAAGTAAAATCTTAAAAAAAAAAAAAGAGTTGGACGCTTAACTGACTGAGTCACCCAGGCATCTTTTAAATATAGAGAACAAACTGGTGGTTGCCAGAGGGGAGGAGGGTGGGGGATGGGTGAAATAGATGAAAGGGATTAAGAGATACAAAATTCCACTTATAAAATAAATAAGTCATGAAGATGAAAAGTAGAGCATCAAGAATATAGTCAATAACACTGCAATAACTTTGTATGGTGACAGATGGTGACTACACTTATTATGGAGAGCAATGAGTAATGCAATCAATTGCTGAATCGACATATTATACACCTGAGGGGCACCAGCTCAGTGGGTTAGGTAGTCAACTCATGACTTCAACTCAGGTTATGGACTCAGTGCTGAGTCTACTTGAGATTCTGCTTGAGATTTTCTCTGCCCCTCCCCCCCATCTCTCCCGTGCATGCGCTCAAATAAAATCTTAAAAAATATATATAGCATACCTGAAACTAATATAACATTGCATGTCAATTACACTTCAATAATAAATAAATTTTAAAAAGAAAGGAGAGGTTACACACAGCAAAGGCTCTTAATTTTGGATGAATATAACCGATCTTGATCACCCACAGTGCAGGAAATACAAGCTACTCAATGCTTAATGAAAAATTCATCCATTCATTCAACAATCAAATTTATAGAACACTACGTGCCAAGCACTGTGCCTGCTGATACTGACCTAATGGTGAACAAGACAAACCTAGACCATGCTCTCAAAGAGCTAACAAAGGACTTTTAGTCTTCATTTTTCCCTTTTCCCTGGTAAAAGCCACTCTGACTTCCAGGTATCTGTTCTCATGCCTACACTCCCCCATAAAATAGATACAAATTAATAGGTTAATTATATCAAACAAAAACAAAAGCTTTAAAAATGAACTCCCTGTCATTATTAATTTTAAAAGTTATCAGAAGCACAATTTATAGAAAGAAAAGTTCAAGCACACTTCCAAATAAATAAGAAGTAACCTAGATGCTAAATGAAATTTAAGGGAAATTAAGAACATCTGAGGAGGATAAAAAAAGTTATAGAAAATATTAATTTTCTTCACTAATTTATACATGTTCACTAAATTTTTGTAATAACCTCTATAATATAGCATATACGAGAAGTATAATAGTAAATTCTTGTTCTTGAAAAACCGTCTACTGCAATAACAGAACAGCTACCACATGAAGTTCAACTTCTTATCCTTCCATCCCAGCCCCTTTGTGGTCTGGCCTTCTTGAGACTCCTTGTTTTGTCAGTCCCAAGTCCATTTCTCCCCTTCTTCTGCTAGAAACAGCATTCTGGGACTTTCTACTGGGGAGCCACTGCTCACCTCCTGGAGTGGAACCAATAATCTCCAATCTTTGCCAAGCCATTGCTTTCTATCCCCTTGGCTGCCACAAGAGTTCAGAGGTGAACATATGACCCTAACAGATACAAACCAAAATCAATCCTGAAAAGAGGCTAATTTTAATGAGACTACTAAAATGACCACAACACAGACATAATGCAGCTAAAATTCCTAAAAAGAACATTGTAATAAATAGAATTCTCATTTAACGTGGCAGTGAAATAGTCCTAAGTTACTTCTTTTGTTGTAATACACAAAACAGCAACAAAAATACAGTATTTGAAAAATTCCCATTTCTAAGATTTAAGACTTCCTACTTGCCTCAAAGAGTAAGAGTTTGAATCCATATAAACCACATCCTGTTAAAATAGGTAAGTACAGTAAAAGAAAATACAGGTTACCAGGCATATACATTAATCACATCTCCTCTGACAAAAATTTTAAAAATAAGTTCAACAATAAAAGTTCCTATGCATAGTATTTTATGAGGCACCTAAAATGTCACAATACTGTGGGGGGAGAGGGAGGGACCTTGCATACATTTAATTTTTAAAGTAACTTTGATTATTTTATTTTCAACACTAAAAAAAACTATAGAATATATTAATAAATTATAGGGAAACAAAGTTCAATGCAAAATGAGAAAATAAAACTTAAGCCATCAGAACTTCACAAGAGTAAAACAGGCTACCTTATAACATAGAGACCTCCCCTTCCCAAAAACTAAACTAAAACCAAAACTGCAAGTCTCTGAAAATATGACATCCTTGAAGAATTTGACGGATATGCTAGCTGTTTGGTTTTTTTTTCTTGAAAGCATATAGTTGGGGGCGCCTGGGTGGCTCAGTGGGTTAAAGCCTCTGCCTTTGGCTCAGGTCATGATCTCAGGGTCCTGGGATCGAGTCCCACATCGGGCTGCCTGCTCAGCAGGGAGCCTGCTTTCTCCTCTCTCTCTCTGCCTACTTGTGATCTCTCTGTCAAATAAATAAATAAAATCTTAAAAAAAAAAAAAAAGAAAGCATATAGTTGAACACATATAATAATCTGTTGCATTTTTCTCTAGCATTGCACAACTTTACTGGCCTACAATGCACATGCTGCATCTATTACCATATTTAAGCATCTGACAGCATTGTTTTAAGAATCCACAATATTCATTCCTAACTAAACTCATATATAAATATTTTAGTCTTCAAATGTCCATGGATTTCAGCAGTTAAGTATCATATATATTTTTTCCACAAAGTCTCAATACATTTCCTGAACTTTCGGCTTTCAGTTTCCTGTTCGTCAATGGCTACAACTCTAGAGGCAATACATAAACACACCCCAGCAGTGGTATTTCCACTTTTGACAACAGTGGATGAACTTAATATGACCAAACATGACTACAGTGCGTATAAATGGTACATGACAGTTAATATACCAATAATAGGAATTTAATGATCTATAAAAATGGAAATATAAATTATATTACTGATATAAGAATGAAAGTTACACCACCAACAGTCTCTTTCTTTCTCAATGTATATAAATTGCAGGGTTCCTACCTAAAGAATCCTCCAAATACAAAACAAATTGCAGATCATAAGACAGAGGAAAAAAAAAAAATCCCTTCTCCCTTCAAAAAAATGAAGACAGGAAAAAAGAAACCAAACCATGGGAAATGGAAGTAACTGATCTGATACAAAGCTTTGAGGACATGGAAAAAAAAGTTTTTGTATATGCTTGTGGATTATACAATTCAACTTCATAGAATTTGAAAATAATGAAGAAAAATTAGTATTTCAGTAAAAATCGATCTAGTCCAGAAGCCTACTTTCTTTGAAGGAATATAGCAGGATAAGCAGCGGTCTGGGGCATCTTTATGTAACCCATGCCTGTTTCTTTCTGTAATCATGGGAAAGACTACAGAACATCATTACCAGGTGCAAAATGATTTCGTGATAAAATTATGCTTAAAGTGACTAAAAAGTATTTGTACACCATGCAAAATTTCCAAATGTAGGAAGGTCATCTTGCCAAAGGTAAAACAATTCATTTCAAGGGGAAAAAAACCAGTGTGATAATGATTTATTTGATGACTAGGAAGAGACATTATTTATACATGAGAAAAAAATTAGTCTGTAAAAAGGGAGTATTTATTGAGCATCTAGAGTGATCAGAAACTAAGCTTAGGGCTTTATGATTGTCCACCACACTGCATCTCCATAGGAAAACAATGTACAAGAAAACAATGTTTAAATAAGTTTCTCACCATGATGTGTGGCGTATACCAAAATGTAAGAGGCTAGAGAAGACATAAACTTAACAGACTACTGTGCTAAGAAGTATAGGGTTGGAGGCCGTGAGGTCAAAGTACAACAGCTCCCGACTCTTCATGCTTATCTTACCAGCGCATCAATCTGTAGAATGATAGAAATAAAAAGCCTACTTTTTTTGAAAATGCCGTTTATGATTACAATGCTATTGTATTTATAATTTAAAACTCTAAAAATGAAAGAAATCCTTTTCTTCTTAAGGCAGTTTGGAGCCTTGGTTTCAAACATTACTTTAAGAATAGTAATGCTTAAAAAAAAGGGGAAAAAAAGAATAGCATGGGCTTCTCATTAGGAAGTGTGAATTACTATCACATTTTTTTAAGATTATTTATTTACTTATTTGATAGAAAGAGAGACAGTGAGAGAAGGAACATAACCAGGGGGAGTGAGAGAGGGAGATGCAAACTTCCTGCTGGGCAGGGAGCCAGATGCGGGGCTTGATCCCAGGACCCTGGGATCATGACCTGAGCCAGAAGGCAGACGCTTAACAACTGAGGCACCCAGGCACCCCAACTATCACATTTTTCCTGGTGGTAAAATTATTTTTTATCTTGGTTTTTAATAGTAATAGTAGAAAATTTATCAGTAGTACTACTATAATTTCCACCCACATGGCTGAGAATCACACTAGGCATGACAGTAAAAAAACAGCCTTAGTTTAGCTCTAAAAGATACAGGCCTGCTCAGTAATTAGCTGTGGATCTTGAGCATGTGATTCTACTTCCTCTGGACCTCAGTGTTCTCCTCTGTAAGGCAAGATGGCTGGACTAGAGGGCTGGACTATTTTCCTCCCTTCCTCTCTCTTCTCCCTGGCTCTTTCTACTTTATGGCTTTAGTGATTTAGGATCTGGCCTGGGGTTTCTGAGGACAGAGACAAAAATATGCAGAAAAGGAATAAGGATAATGTAAACGACTAGAATATGGAGAGAAAAAAGTAAACTCATGTTTATTTAAAAAAATGGACAAACGGTTCAAGACAGATCATGAGCTTCATTGTCAAAATTAGTTTGAATACAAATTTCGGTTATACTTCAATCAGAAAAGAAAGTGAGAAATGCCAGAGATACAAGACTTAAGAAATATTATCTATAATACACAAGAATGCCTTACAAATAACCCAAGAAATCCTTCCCACGTTCCCTCAGTACATACAGAAAAGATCTCATAATACCTGGCCTCATCATTCGTAATTCTGTTCCGACACAATCACCAACTATTTTCCCACAGGTTATTCCCCTCAGCCAATTTGACTTCATCACTTCAAACAAACCTAGACTATCTCCCCTTCATTATCATGCAATGCTCTTTCTGAAATGCATTCTGTCTTCTCTCACCTTATACTAATATTTTATCATGCTCTAACCACGTTTGAAGCAGCATTCTTGGTATTTGACATGTATAAGCTCATTTAATTCTTTCAACAGTCCTAGGAGGGAGGTCAAGTAACATGCTTAAGATTACACAGCAGCAGAGCTAGGATTCCAACACGGGCAACCTGGCTCCAAAGAGCCTGTCCTCTTAACTTGCTAACTAGTCCTTCAAAGCTCAGATCAAGTTCTATCACCTTTCTGAAGTTCTCAACTGCTTAGCAATTCTTGTTTCTTGAGTCCTTAAGTAAACCACTCATTTACCACTTACCATTAGACCTAGGTTGTCTTTTGTGCACATATTCTAAGAACAGGCTTTTGTCTCATTTATTCTGCAACAACACTACTTAGAACCTAAGAGAACCTAGTATCTGAAATATAAAAATGCTTATTAATGAAACTATAAACGACATTTTGTTGACATATCAGAGACATATACCAGACTCTGGGCTAAGTGCCTGTATATATACAGTCTCATTTACTCCTCACAACTGCCCCTCCTCAATACTGCAAGGGAGGAAATGAAGCTCAGAGAAGCTATATATGTTGTTCCAATATCACACAGTGTAGTGACGGTCTTACTTGAGAGTCTGTACCACACTCTTAATCTGCAATGTACCACAGAACACCCTGAAGAATCAGTTGTAACCACAACTGAGTTCAACTTGCACTTACTCTGCAGCATGACTCTGAACACTAAGGATTCAGGACCAGAGGTGCAGCTGCTGCCCTCAGGAAACCTGTAGTTCAGCAGGATGTCGGGCCCAAACTGTCCTATTACTGGCAGAGTCACCATCACCGACTTAAATATTTTAACTTATATTTTAAATCAAAATATCAGAATAATCCTGGGAAACTCTCTTCCACGCCACTCACTCTTCCTTCAGGCTCCCTCACTCCCTTTATGCTCAGATTCCTCTCTCTAAGCTTTTGTATTATAGAGTAGAAGGGTCCCATTAATCCTAACAACCATTAGGATATCTAAATTTAATTTAGTGACAGCTCAGACTCAAGGGTATATCTGATAAATGCCATGCCCATAATGAAATATGAGCAGTGAAGAACAGCTAGAAAAAAACCAGTAGCAAAAAGCAGTGAAAAGAGGGATATGAAGTTATACTGTAAAGAAAAAGCAAGAAAAGAAAATGGGCACAAATAGAAGGTAGAAAGTAGGAGTCCAGCATAAATTCAGTGGAGAAACACAGATAAATAATACCAAAATCTAATCCATTTTAGGAAATCTGACTCCTTTATTCCTTTTCCTAACCCCTAAAGGAAATAGAAAAAAATATATAAAACAACTGAAAAACCATTTACTAGAAACAGTATAAATTAGGAGTTTTTTTTCTGAGAAACCATTCATTTTAGAATTTCAGAGCTGCAAAGAAACTTTAAAATACCACCTAATCCAACCCACTCATTTTACCATTAAAATAAGGCTCAGAAAGGTTAATTTTAATTTGCCCAAGATCATACAGCTACTGAATCTCACCCCAATGTCTACTCCTACCAGACTAGGCTTCCTAGAAATGTATTTTAGTCCTCCATTTTCCGCTCTTAATAACTATTAAATTAGTTTCTGCATAAGCATTTCAGAACCCACTTACTATTCCTAATTCCCTTAGAAGAAGATAACCAGATACGTGCATTAAGTAAAGCAGTATGGAATTTTTTTCTTTTATTCCCAAAGTTGGTAATCTCAAATAGGGTCCAGGTTCTCACCAGGAGATTTAAACATTTCACAGAAGAGCAGAAAGAAAAAAGATCTCCGGAAGCTGACCAAAAGCAAGCCAAGCAGATAAACTGCAATCCATCCGGAAAGGAATCCTGCCCAAGACCTCTGGAGGCTGGATGAGAGCTAGTGGGAAATACAATGGATATCGCTTACTTTCCCGTTTCTATTTTACATCCTCCTAACTAACCAAAGGTTCCTATCTTTCTGACAAACATCAATTCCAGGAGCCTGAAAAGAAAAGAAGAGATTATCCTGTCACTTTCAGCAAAGGTGGCTTTTAGACAGGAACTATCCTGACCCGGAAATATGGCACGAGGGATAAGTTTTAACATAAACCCATAGACTGGTACCTTTAGCCTTAAAAACACCAGGAAGTCCTGAAAAATGTGTTACGTACACTTAGAATTTCCTCCACTGAAAAGCACTTCAAGATATTCTGGACTGGAAGGAACTCATCCCAGGCTGTGGCCTAATGAAGTCTGTGATCTAATGAAGTCTACTGCAGACACACTGGCCCTCCTCAGTAACTGTGGGCCCTGCCAGCCACTGTGATCCAGGGTATTTGAGCTGAGTGGTTCTGAAGTCTTACATAGAACCTTAGTTTAAATACAGTGAACACCTAGGCCTTACAAATGATGTCTTTGCCTATAGAAGGCTGACTGAAGCCTTCTCTGGAAGGGAAGAAAATGCCTTAATTTAGGAACATAGCTTACTTTATATATATATGAAGTTCATTATAGATTAGGGACAATTTCCTGCTTTAACATGCTAACCAAATTAAGATTATTGTCCTGAAAATGAAAAGGACAGAAAGATAAAAAGAGTCATTATAAAGTAGGAAACAAACTGTTTTAGTGACTCAATGAACTTAGGAAGTAAGAGTAAAAACGACCAACAAGAATAATGAAGTTATTAACAGCTGAAGGGGAAAACTGGGAAGAGCTTTTCAGCTGGGGACAAGGAGAAGGGGTGTTCGTGTGCAGCTGCTAAGGGGATGATATTTAAACATATTTAGTTTCAAGACATAAAACTTGGGCCTCAAGACAGAAGATACAGATTTGGGCCTAGAAAGCAGAGCAATGATTAAGTTTTTAGAGGAAGAGGTTACAAATTAAAACAGCAGCAATCCTCAAATAATACACTTTGAAAATAACCTAACCTTCCAGATAAATAATACTTACCATACAGATACAGAATATTTGGACCACTTTGTTCTAAATGAAAAGCTAAAAATTTAATTTTTTTATCGGTCTATGAATTGACAGAAAAAAGCTAAGGATTAAAACAGTTTCATAATTACTGTCTGTCAAAAGTCAAGTCTCTGAACTAAAACACACTGCTTCTGAAGTTTCTCTATTTGTAACAAAACTTTTGGAAAAAACAGAAAAACCTGATGCACCAATACTACTACTATTTTATAATAGCAGTGAGAACTTAAAAGTACATTAACCAAAATGTGGATAATTAATAAATCTGGAGAACAGGTATATGGAAGTTCATAATACTATTCTCCCCAATTCTGTGTAGTTTAAAACTTCAATAATAAAAAAAAAAATCTTTAAAAAGCCTACCTACAGATATTTTAAAATTTCTTTTTAATTAAAAAAAATTTTTTTGAGAGAGGGTGAGCATACGTTGGGGGGTGGGGGTAGAGGGAGAGAGAGAATCCCAAGCAGGCTGCACCCCCAGCCAAGAGCCCAAGGTGGGGCTCGACCTCATCACCCTGAGATCATGACCTGAGTCAAAAATCAAGACTGACTGAGCCACCCAAGCACCCCAGATATCTTAAAAATTCTATCTGTGGTTAAGGCTTGACAACTCAAAACAAAATTCTAACAGACAAAAACTTTTCAAATAATGTTTTATTGATTCTCAATAGACTAATGAAATTTAATGTGTATGAAAGAGAGAAAAGATCCTACGTCATTTTAGAGGAATATAAATATGTTCATTAAAAGGAAAAAAATCCGTTTATCCATGTTGGCTGACGTTGGACAGTTATTTTTTCTCTTCAAAGAACTTTTCATTTTTGTTGAAGAAAATATATAGTCCATATAAACATATGGTTTTAGTTAGTAAGGGCAAAATAAACATTTATCCCCAGTATCAATTATTAATTCGTTGAACAGGCTGGTTAGCTGTCAAATTATTTCAAACATCTTCTACTCTAGTAAATGATCAAATAAACAACTTTTTTATGTGGATGCAAAAAAAAAAAAAACAAGGACCAATATCCATAAATTAAAAACAAATATTTAAAATTATATAAATAAGTAGAGGGGGAAAGTTGAATGTTTTTAACAATGATGATAGTTGGGCGCCTGGGTGGCTCAGTGGGTTAAAGCCTCTGCCTTCGGCTCAGGTCATGATCTCAGAGTCCTGGGATCGAGGCCCGCATCGGGCTCTCTGCTCTGCAGGGAGCCTGCTTCCTCCTCTCTCTGCCTGCCTCTCTGCCTACTTGTAATCTCTCTCTGTGTCAAATAAATAAATAAAATCTTTAAGAAAAAAAAAGAAAAAAACAATGATGATAGTTTAAGCTAGGATTTAAATGGATGTAATTTAAATCGTATCATTCTACTTAGACTATGACAGTACCGCAACTAGTAGAGAACAAATTGACTACTTAGATTTACCACTTACTGATAAGCAAGAATAGTATATATGGTTTACAAGCATGTATCTTTCCTCTCTGTGACAAAAAGCACCACCCAAAAATGACAACTAGATTTGTTTGGCTCCGCTTCATCTGTAAGTTCCAAGAAATAAAAACTAGACATGTCTGTGCAAAATCTAGCACACTGTAGGTGTGCAACTCTCCTAACAGGAATAATCACCTCACCACCTTCAATTCCCAGAAAGCTATTGCTAGCCATCAGTCGCACTCCCTAGGTGATGTGCATAGGATAACAAAATCAAGCAGGGTTTCCTTGCTGGCAGTTCTACTTTGAATCATTTTCAGAAACTTAACTCTTCTAACGAAATATGTCATCAGGAAACTTCAGAGAGAGGTAGCATATATACATAAATGTAAAGACAAAAGAGAAAACTGTCAGTGATTCTCTTTTTCTCCATCATTATGAAAGCACTGATGAAGTTTGAAGTATTTCACTTTTTGCAGATAACAAGATCATTGTCCTCTTCAACAAATTGTTGTAGCTTTTTTCCTAATTAAAGTAAAAATGACATACCGTAAAATGCCCAGATCTTAAGTAGTCAGCTCAATAAGTTTAAACAAGCGCATACACCAACAACTGGTGAATCTGGATGTTCCTTGTATTAGGTCTTGCAACTTTTCTGTAAGTTAAAAATTATATGAAAATAAAAAGTTACCCAACAATACACTTGAATTAGCATTACCCAAGTCAAGCTACAGAATACTTCTATCTCCCCAGAAAGTTCCCTTCTGCCCCTTTCCAGTCAACCACAACCCTTACCCAGAAACCACTGTCCTGATTTCTATCACCACACCTAAAGTTTTGCCTGTTCTTATATTTTTCATAAATGGCATCGTTTGGTACATACTTGGGCCTGGCTTCTCTTGCTCTGAATAATATTTCTGAGATTCATTTATGTTGTGTGAATCAGTACTTCATTCTTACTGTGAAAAAAGTTGCTATGAACATTTTACATCAATCTTTTTGTGAACATGTACTTTATTCCCCTTAATGCAATAAGATTTCACTTAAAAAGGGGAGGATTCCCACAAATAAATAAGACCGTAAAGTCATATAGTATAGATAGATGGACTGATTGCATAAACATATAGCAAAAATATATAGTTATAAAAATTTAAAAAATGTAGATGTTTTATCCTATGTGAGTGTGTGTATAAGTGAATAGATTCTGGGAAGTCCACCTGGAACCAACAAAGGTATTTTTAAGAAACTTATTAAGTTCATAGTGAAAATAAATCTAAGATGGGAAAGCTGTCCATTTAATTTTTCTTAATAAGTATTATGTTTTAACCCAAGATTCAAAAGAGAAACAGACTTCTTTGCATATAAGTTGGCCTGGTCTGCTTCAATGAAATACTTTCTTCTCATAACAAATCCCCTTCCCAAACTAGAACTTCGTAACATTAAATGTTACCTCCACTACATAATAATTTTTTATGCTAGGGGTAAAACCCAAAATATGTGTTAAAATTACAAGATTTATCTTATTGTCTTGTTTTTTTAAAAAAGTTAAACAGGGAAATAATCCATTGGCTAATACTTAACATGGGTAAAGACCATTCCATCTTCATTGAGAATATATTCTGAAAAGGATTCAATCTCTAGGATGTTTTCTCCATCCCAAAAAGTAATTTACTGCAGCATTAAGTCTATGACAAACACAGCTTGACTTTGAAATTCCACTACGTAATTTTCAACTGAAAGTAGAGGAGGTTCTTTAATTTCCAGAGGCAATAACATTAAGGAACATACTAAAAATCTGATTTTTGAAGAGATCAGTTTGAAATTCCCAACCCTGCTTTTGATAATCGGATGATCATTTTTAGGGAACTAGAAGTGGCTCCTCATTTAACATCACCTTACAAATTGCCAAGATGGAGGCAGAATGCTACAAACGGTTCTAGAAATTCACCACTGCTTGCCTTAGGAAGGTTTGCAACTATAAAAGGAGGAAACAATCTTCTTTTAAAGGTGCTTGGTCTTTGTTCATCCTTTATTCCTCCTCTCCCAAAATGACCAACTTCAAGAACACACAATTCTAATGTACTACATTTTTAATTTTTTTAAAGACTTTATTTATTTGAGAGAGAGAGTGAGAGAGAGCATGAGAGTGGAGAAGGTCAGAGGGAGAAGCAGACTCCCAATGGAGCTGGGAGCCTGATGTGGGACTCCATCCCCGGACTCCGGGATCATGACCTGAGCTGAAGGCAGTCGCTAACCAGCTGAGCCCCCCAGGCGCCCTACATTTTTAATCTTAAAAAACGTTCTTAGCATTTGGATGTTCCCTAACTTTCGCAGATGTGTAATTATTCGCTTAACCCATTATTCACTCTGAAAATACATCATTTTAATTTTTCTAATAATTGTACCATTTTCTAAAAGAACAAGGAATGATGTCTTGATTAACTGTTACAAAAAAAGACAGCAGCTCTAAACAGCTACAACCCCCAACTTTCATTATCTTTCTCCTGTTTTAGAGAATTACAATCTTATTCTTATTTTTAAAGTGTTTTCTTTCAGACCAAGAGTAGAAAACAGATACAGCAAATGTGTAGACCCCATACTCCCTCTGGTGGTCCTTTACTCTCATTAACTAGACGTTTTCCAAAAGACTAGAAGTAAATACCAAATTACGCATAAAATGAACTTGCTCCTTTTAAGGATTATATAGCCTTAAATGTCTAAGTTTCAACAGAGTACAGGCCAGTTCTTTTCATAACAAACCGTGAGATATAATTATTTTGAGTACTTGAATTTTAGTGTTTCAAATATTGCTAAAATATCCTTAGTAACCTGTTACAAGGGTGCATAAGGACCTACTATAATTAATTTTAAGCTGTCTTTTTTTAAGCTGTCTCTTTTGACAGAAGAATCTTTTACCTGGTATGTATCTTTCTCACAAATTAAATCACACTTAAGTGGTTACTGTTTTTAAATCAATACTTACTTTCATACTAACAACCACTCAATCTTCTATGTGTGTAGATTTAATCTCCTTTTACACTTTGGGGATACATTATCAGAAGTTAAAAATGCACTGTAGATTGTTCCTCTCTCCTTGGCCATTACTTGGCAACTGCTCGTGGTTGGGGGCTGTCCCGCATCTAAGGCAAGAAGATGGTGGCTGCACAGAAGAAAAAGTCACTGGAGTCGATTATCTCTGGGCTCCAACTCAATGTAAGTGGACAGTACATGATGGGGTACAAGCAGACAAAATGATCAGAGATGGCCAAGCAAAACTGGTCATCCTAGCCAACAATTGCCTGCCTTGAGGAACTCTGAAATAGAGTACTACATCACGTTGGCTAAAACTGGTGTTCATCACTAAAGTGGCAGTGATATTAGATTGGGCACAGTATGTGGAAAATACTACAGGGTATGCACATTGGTTATCAATGATCCGGGTGATTCGGATATAATTAGGAGCGTGCCAGAAGACTGGTAAAAAGTAAATCATGCAAAATTTTTCCTTACTAAAACTGGCCAGAGAACGTTTGGGAAAAAAATGCACTGTAGAAAATTCAGAAATGTACAATAAAACAAAATCTAATTACTAATCAGCTAGGTTAAAAAGTTCAGATAGTTTCAGGGTGCCTGTCTGGCTCTGTCGGTGGAGCATGTGACTCTTGACCTCCAGGTTGTGGGTTTGAGCACCACACCAGGTTTACAGATTACTTAAATAAAATCTTAAAATTAAGATTTTAAAAAAAAGTTCAAATAGTTTCAAAATTATAAAATATCTATATTTAGCTGTTCAGTATTAAATAATTACAGATTTTGGCATGCCAAAATATGTACAATATAGATTTTTTTCTTGGGGTGCCTGGGTGGCTCAGTGAGTTAAGCATTTGCCTTCCACTTGGGTAATGATCCGCAGGGAGCCTGCTTCTCCCTCTGCCTCTCTCATGAATAAATAAATCAAATCTTTAAAAAATACACATTTATATATTTTTTTCATAAGGAATTGTGAAAAATTATAGTAAGGGCCTGTATAGAGATATTCCAGTATAACATGCATATTACTGTCAAATAAAGCAATATTCATGTCTAACAGGATCATCAGATTTATTCCTCAAATTAGCTATTTTAATAAATGCCCTTGGTTTTTGTGGCTCTATTCATTCAAAAATATTTGCCCACCCCCAAATTCAAAAAGAACCACACCTGAGGAAAAATGACTTAAACACACTCACAATGTTTACCATGTAGATGTGAGAATTCAACTTATGCTTAATTTTGAAACTGAAATGTGGTTGATAATTTTATGATATGGTCTACCACAAGTTAGAGTGGACAAAAAAACCAGTAAAAAACTTAAAAACTGAATTTGAAAATGGGTTTTTAATTAAAAGGTATTTTTATAAAGTTCCCAAAATATGTTTTTGTGTAAGTAAAACTATGAAATGTAAATTTATCATATGTGGTATATTTAAATATCATCATAGGATAAAGATTATAATACTTCTTATACATAGTAAATTACACATAGTAGTTAAAATATTTTCCTGTACACTTTAAAGAACAATTACCTAAATCATCCAAAACAATGAGAACCCCCCAGACCTATAAGATTCCTTACAACTATTTGTACAGAATAAAACCCACTGTACAGGACGAGTCACTGTTTGGCCAATCTACCCTAAGCAGCAAAAAGACAAGTCAGCTTTAATAGCAGTAACAACTTCTACAGCTACAGAAAGAGGATATTCTTTCTTCTCTAGACTGATTCATTCTAAGCTAAGAAACTTTTAGGAAACTAAATAACCCAAAATATGTGTTCTTTTCCAATCCAAGAATAAACAGAATATTGAAGATTTAATTAGTTGCCTAATCCAGTATTTTAAGTTTTGCATGCTAAACTGGTTAAAATTATGTTTTAA
This sequence comes from Ailurus styani, assembly GCA_002007465.1. Classification (NCBI taxonomy): domain Eukaryota; kingdom Metazoa; phylum Chordata; class Mammalia; order Carnivora; family Ailuridae; genus Ailurus; species Ailurus styani. The sequence goes on along the minus strand of LNAC01000077.1, from coordinate 2,539,592 downwards.
AAGAGAAATTCACCTAAACTACCATAACTAAAAAAATCACAGATTCAGAAAAACATTTGTTTTGTTAAATGGTGGAAAGACAAAGACCTCATAATATTTAAGCCTATTGTTTTAGAGATATAAAACATTTTATAAAGACCATCTTTGATTTTGTTTTTAAAAATCCCAGTCACAACTAGCCTATTGGTTAAAGCGTTCAGCTTTAAATGGTATTACTAATTAGCTGGGTAAATAGTAAAATTACAATTCAGTGAAATACTAATAAAGTAGCGTAATTAAATCAAAACCATAGCTTTGCTCTTAAGAAGTTACACTTCTGCTAAATATAAATCATTTCCAAAACATATAAAAGACACATCAGAAAAAATTAAGCTAAATCAAGTGTTACAAATAAATTTAAATATGTACAAACTACATCCTAAAAATAGTTGTTATATATTATTTTTAAATGTATTTTTTTCTGTAGATGCCCTACATTGGTCAGGGCCGAACTGTAGATTAAGTGCAGGTCAGCTGGGAGAGAGACGAAGAGAAAATGGTAAGTGAAAGTATGACAAATGACGATTTCCCAAGAAGAATAAAAATTTTTTTCAAGTCTATCCTTGAATTTTGATTCAAACACCAAGAGAAAAAGCTACTATAATTTTCTAAAGTAAAAACCCTCGGGAGGAGGGAAGGAGTGCAGAATTCCATAGACTATTAAAAACACCTCACCGAAATATGCCTTAACTTTTCCCTTGTCCACAATCTAAGAAAATGGTAAGACAATGAAAATAAACACTCCTGTCTATCCTCAGCGAGGCAAAGAAAGCTCCCATTCAACGCTAAGCCTTATTCCACTGGAAAACACACTCCTGAAAAGTAAATCCAAAACCACGAGCTCGAAACTACTTCATGCAGAATTTACTGAATGGCGGCCAAACGTTGTACACGCTGTCCTGAACCACAGATAGCTGGAGTTCTGCATTCTCCATTTACTTTGTACCTTACTGTGCTTTCGCCACCACTGCAGAAACCGAATTTTAAAGTAAGACTACAATGTTCCTCCCAGCTCGTCCATGGAAAGAAGGCAATCAGCCTACACGCTGACCCCCTCGAATTGTTTGTTTTTCATCAATACCGGGTTTGACTTCGATGCTGTCGCCAGCACAGCTTTTCAGACATCAGTGGAAGGAGTTTTAACGTGCTCGGAGTGAACCGAATGAGGAGCCCCGAAACAAGTTTTAACTGGCTCTCACCTGGCCCCAGAATAATCACCTGTTAGAACGGCGCTGCAGTGGCACCGTCCAAGAGCGGCCGAGACCCGGGATGCTGCGTCCCGCTCACTCGTCCCGTGGCGGCAGGTGAAGGCGGAGAACACGCATCCACACCCACCGCCCGGGGAGCGCAAAGCGAAAGCGGGGAGCGCAGCCGCGGGACACTCCGTTATCCTCGCCCGCCACGGGCCCCGCCAGGTGTGCGCGGCTCCATCGCGCCCGCGGCGTCCCGGCGCACCGCTCACCCCGGCTCGACTTCGCCCGCCGCCCGGGCCCCAGAAGGCGAAGTTTCTCTCCCGCCCGCGGCGGCTGCTGCTC